>VXBU01000062.1:555284-741691 GCA_013400315.1 Bombycilla garrulus | reverse complement strand
AACAAAACAAAAAAGAAAAAAAATTCCACTCCACAAAACTGCTGGTTTGGAAACTTTGGTGCTTCTGGCACCTTGGTTTCCCTTCTAAAATGGCGACTCCACTCCTGATTTGCCTACCAAGCAAAGGTGTTTGCTGATTAGGGAAGTAATGTTTGTGCAGCACTTTGAAGATTTAAAGTAGTACATTAATTCTACATGTTGTTCTTAGTATAAGCCAATTTTTAACTAAGACAAGGGGAAAAAAAAAAAGCTGATTTAAATAGTGACCCTCCCCTACTTCAAGATGTTCACTCATCTCCCAGCATCACCTATTCTTATCTATAAATGTTTTTTTAACCCTTCATTCTCACAGTTCTCAGAAACCACAAGTCTCATTCAGCTTTTATTTGAAAAATGGCTTCTTTCCAGGCTGTGGCTGTTTCTTGTAAAGTTAATTCCTTTGGTAATACTGCTGGAGGCACATTGGTATGTTTGGTGTGTGTATGTACACATATATATTTTCCCCCTTTTCACACGGTGTTGTTTTATATATGTGTAGTGAAAGATACCTAATCCAGGATTACGACTCTCTTTATTCCCTTTCTCATGAAAGTAGGTGTGGCTTTTTTTGTGCAAGTTATATTGATGAAAATTATGTTTAATTATGCTTTTTCTTCTCCACATAGACAAAAAAGTCTCCTTAAAAACAACAAAAAAATGTTTCTTGCACCTAATTTTCCCCCAAGTTTTCCTTCAAAAATAAAACATTAAACCAAATTTTCTGAAGAAGAAAATAACATCATGGCAGCAAAACTAGAAATTGCTTCTACAAAACAGCAGAGGGATTTTCTGCCCCAGTGGGGGAAACAACCCCTCCCTATTCTATGTTCCAGTGCCTCATGGTTTTTCACTTGCAGATCCCAGCAGTAGTGTGAGATCCCTGTAGTGAGCTCTAACTCATCTCCAGTTACAGCGGGAGGGAATCAGCCACAAACGCTGCAACCAAGAAGCTAAATCCCAGTGGGGAGAGGAGGTCATTCACACCATCTGATCCTGCTTTCTCCCAGCAGGGCAGGCCTGTGGGTGCCCCACACTGACTGTGCTGCTTGAAGATCAGGGTACACACCCAAAGCAGGAGACCCAGATTTTTAGGTCGCAGTGCTGACAAATACCAGTTCATTCAGTAAGTAAATAACTTCCCTTCTCATCCTTCCTGGGCATCACTAAGTTGCACGGGGCACAGACTGTCCCTTGCTGCGTGGTCCTGCACCACAGTTCAGCTCTGCCACCATGGAGGGCACTGGTCTAATAGAGCAAAACTTCTGCTCACACAGAGAGGCTGTACTGCCTCTATACTGTAGGATTTACAAAACAACCTGGAACATTAAAAAAAGGGAAAAAAAGCAAGACCGTTTACATCACAAGGCATTTTCTAGAAACTGCTCCACAGGTCTGTACAGAAGATAACTAGTAATAAAAACAAAATATACATGACAAAGATATTATGGGGGAAAAACACAATTACATTCTAATGGGAACCTAATGCACTGAGATTTCATTTTGCTCAAGCATGAAAACCCAAACAGAAGGCAGCAGTCCCCTCCTGACTGGTTCTCACAGCTGAACTGGTTCTTCCCAGCTTTGTGAGCTTGAAAACACCTCCCTGCCATGAGAAAGACACCTCCTTCAAAGACAATAAGCCTGGCTCCTCTCTTTCCAGGTAGATGACCTAGGACAAGTTATTTATGCCTGAACAGCCTTGGTGTTAGGCCCTGTAATGTCACACAGAGGGAAACACACCTCAGAAGCTCCTCAAGCAAGAAAACACAATTGCCACCTCTCCCAGCACGAGAGTGACAGTGGCACTTGACACCTGCCCTACCTCTCCACCTGCCCTGTGACAAGGGCCCACGCATGCTGGAAGCGGCCTCTTGAGACAGGCACAGCTGCTGAGGCTCAAGGAAGCCAAATCTGAGCCATTTTTCACCCGAGACAAATGGCCAAGGACAGCGGCACTGCACGAAGGCCTCAGCTGACAGCAGTGCATCAGCCTGCAGCACCTGCAGCCCAAACTGCAACCCCATCCCCTCCGCCATAGACTTCTCCCAGTTTGGATTACAAGCATCTTTTCCCTTCCTCTCTGCCTTAACAAGTGGGGGCTATCATCAGTGAAATAAACTTTGCCGGGGAACCTGGTGGGCTGAAGACATTTCCTGCCAGAGTGGCTCACAGGTGGCCAGTTTGCCTGTTCGTGGAGGGCTGCAAACTCCTACCAAGGAGTCTCTCACAAGGACCCTTCTCAACTGCGCAAACAGGCAAAGCCTACACCACTGCTCATTAGGAGCCTCTGAGGATAAGAAAACCCAAAATCCTGTAACAAGGCCACGTTCAAGCCCTCTCCCTTGACAGCTTTAAATACAACGTTAAAGGGTGAAACCGGAAAGCTCAAATTACACTGACCAACACACCACCAAGGAATCACAAAGCTAAGATTACACAGGAACACTCAGCTCAGCCTTACACGTATATTCACTGAGAGAGTCACCAGCCTTTAAAAAAAGTTTTCACTTATGATACTGAGAGATAATCAGCAGTCAGGACATACTAGACATGACCAGAGTTACTGAAATGATGCACTCTTTGAACAGATTATTTAAGAGAACACTGAACACATAATTAGGAACTGTTGAGTCAAGGCAATGTACACATCTAATTGCCCTCCCACTGCTTCACTATGCTTATGCACAATCCTCTAATCCATTTTATAGAGATAGGGAAAAATGTCCCAAATTTACTATGTGGATCAGAACACAGAATGTATTTAAAATAAAAATGGAATGAACCAATCTGAAATAGAAATACTGAGATAGCCCAGCTAAGGAATCTGTTCTCTCAGCCACAAAAACCTGTCATTGCTTGTGTGGACTAATTTAAGTGCATTCTTTTCAGCTTCCTTAAAATGCAGCTTTTCCAAATTCACTAACCCCAGCCAGCACAATCCACTTAGCTGCATGTGGCATACACTATTATCCAGCTTTGCTAGCAAGGAGAGTCTGAAATCTGAGCATTTGCTGATGGTTGTAGGTACAGCTGAGTTTACTGAGAACAGGAAAACCAGGGAGCCTGCCTGGAAGATGGATTGCAGCTTTGGAGAGGTCCATGTTTCATAACAAACCCTGAAAGGGCCAAACCAGCTCAGCTCCAACGTACTGCAGGGCATGAGAATAAACTGCTAAACTCAGGTATTGCCAACACCTGAATTATGCAAGTCTTGCAAGGCTTGGTGTCTTTCTTCAGCAGAATCAAAAATTTGCAAATACATTTCAGTTTTCACTTAAAAACCTACAGCAATTGCTGCCTTCTTGTGATTATCAAGAAAAGTTTTAAAATATTTAGTAGATGCACCCTAAAGGCTCAAAAACTTGGGAGAGTATAAGAAGAACCTGTTTGTCTTTTAAAAAAGAGTCTCATGACTTATAAGGTGGTATCTTGCTTTTGGGGATGGGCGGATCAGATTCATTTTCTGATAGCTTGCATTTGGCAGTAATGTTAACTTTTACTTACCTTGACATACAATTTTAATTTTTCCTTTCCTACTGCAATCATGCTTTCCCCCATTTAACAGGTTCTGCTAGTGGCAGGTGATTGCCAAATATTTTTTAGAGGGAAAAAGGAATGCAGTTGTTTATTTATTTATTTGAGCTCTGAGTGGGTGGGGAAGGTCGGCACACAACTTCCACAAAGAAAAAAAAACTGAGGTGGCACACTTTTAAAACGCCTTGTTTTCTTCTGCTGCAGAAACAGGACGAGATACTGCAATGCATGAACATAAGAGAATTCTCCCACAATAAATGAGACACTATTCTGCTCAAGCTCTCACTTCACCAAATTCAGAGGGCTTCTCCCTCAACCTCAACAACCTGCTCTGTCTCATCATTCCAAACAATAACCGCTTGTTCCTTTGCAGCACAGTTTTCAAGAAGGTTTTATTGTATGAGGGTGCATGCGAGAAACTTTGTTCAATTTAGACTAAAGGCATTTGTTTTCAAACACTTCAATAGAGTTTCAATTGTTAAAGACTTTCCTTCTGAAAAGGCTGATTAACCTGCTTATATTCTTACTCGCATTTGAGGTCATTAATTAAAAAAATAATCAAGGATGCTTATAAAGTCCTCTGCAATCCAATCTCAATTTGTCATCATTAATTAGATCAACATTGCATACAAATGAGACCTAACCTGATTAGACAGCATGTTTTACTGGAATCCCTACTTAAGGTCATGAAAGACTTCAGAGAGAAAATTTGCAATATTTTCAAAGTGAACTGCTCACACATATGGAATCACCCTGTCACCTAGCATCAGCTAGTGTTTCTCTTTGTAATTTTGGCCTTTTCTCCCCCCAACCCCCCACCAGTTTAATTAGGAGCCCATCACAATCCTGAGCAGAGCTGTCACATTCATCTCCCTCCCAGCCCATATTACACAAATACTGCTGATTTTGCAAAGTGTGTCCACTGTCCTAGGACAACAAAGCTCCCCCTTTGCAGAATTTGGAGAAGAAAAAACAGTACCAAGAAGTTTTAAGAAAAAAACTATTCCAGGTCTGTTTTCAGAAACATAGCATTTAAGTAACCAGCAAGTACACTCTCTCCTTTCCCCCACCTCCAACAGAAGTAACCTTAGGCTCTAAATGCATGAAGTGGCTTAGAAACCTGAAGCACCTTCACAGGTCTCCAATCACTCCATGAAAACAGCTCTCGCTTTTTTGGCAAAATAGTCAATTCCTCTTACCCAGCTCACTGCCTTCACTCCCTAATCTGACATGGCTCAGCCCAGATCTTCTGCCAGGCAGCATCAGCTCCCTTCCCAGAAGGACAAGGTGGCTCAGACTGGCTCATCCCCTCCAAAAAGGGACAAAGTGCAACATAATGGATTTCCTTACTTAATATTGTTACCTGGGGAACTGCAAGGAGGAAAACAGGGAAAAAAACCAGAAAACTAAATCAAACAAACTAAGAAACAAGGCTTTCAAGTTTTGGACTCTTAATAAGGGTGGGGCCATCAAGTAATTAAACTTTTAATAGGTCACTGCAGTGGAAGAAACTCTTCCAGTTGGGTAAGTTCCTAATCCATCATTAAAAAAAGACGACAGGCATTAATCAAAGCGTATGAAGTCACATGGGGGGGGAGCAACTCCAAAAACTTGCTCTTGCTGAGAGGATGGGGCAATCACTCCTCCTTTCATCAACATTTCATGCGTGTTTCCACACTTCTCAGGACGACAGTGGGAAGGAGAGCCTTCACGTCCTCCCCACCCACCCCACTGATAAAGCTGTCGAACACAGATTACCAACTGCTCAGGAGCTCATGTGAAACGAGTTGGTGGATTAATTAGCAGAAGGGCAGAGCTCCGAAGATGGATAGATGCTCTACTTTGCAAGGCATATTGATTGAAGGTCCCCAGCCAGCACCACAGGACTGTCACAATCCACTGCGAACGTACAGCACACGGCCAGCCCTGCACGAGCAGCCAAATCTGGGTCACTTGGCTCAGTGCAGGGACATCTGGACAACACTCCCTCCTCCCTGATCAGACAGCTGTTTAAGAGCCCATTCCTCTGGTAAAACACATGGACTCAACCTGACAGACTGCAACATGCATGGGGAATACAACTTCATCTGCTGCTCCACATCAGGGCAATGAAAAAGGAGGGAAGGCTAAATGAGCCTTTCCCCAGGCTACACACATCTGATGACTGCAGTCACCAAACAGTAATTTTATTTCTTTTTCAAAGTCAGCATGCAATCTGAGCTTTGACCACTGCCTAGACCCACACTAAAATTCAGACCCCACTTCTACCCCAAAAAGTCACTATCATTGAGACGAAATATCCCATTTAAAGCTCGCTAGCAGCTCTCTTGCCTCCATCTCTGCTGGAACAACCTACTACATACATTCAAACTTTGTTTCAAAAGACTGCTTTTTGTAGTTGAAAGGACAGCATCAAACACTCTGGCTCCCTGCAGCTGTGTTAGATAATTCTTTGTACCATACGTATCAAAAGACGCTGTCTTTTCACATCTCCTTCAAAGGACCCTCGCCAGAACAGCTAGCAAAAATCCAAGCCAGCACTTTCTTGCCCTGAGAAATGCAAAGTAGAACTGACCAGCAGTTTCCTACCTAAAGGGAACTGAAAATAAATATTGTATGCAGTGTAATAGGAGGAACAAGGACATGAAAACAAGTGCAGAGCATCACCTCCCAGGCTGATGAGTAAAAAATGCAATTTCAATCTCACTTAAAAATACCTCACCCTTTTATCCATAAATAAATGAAAATGTGGTTGCGACTGGATCTATCACATTTTAAGCTCATTTAACATGATTTTCTGAACAAAGTTATTAATGTAATTTCTAGACAAATTTTACCAGAAAATAGTTTTAAAATATAAGGGATATAACCTTATAGTGATCTGTGATTATATGGCATCTTTTTCCAGATGAGAGCACAAGGGCTGTACTGCTTTGGTGGCAACAGTAGCTGGGAGTTTGTTTTTTAGTTGCATTTGCAGCTAGATTGTATCTGAGATCAAAGTAGTTCCTCAGCTTAAAAAGGAAAATTAAAAACCCACACTATTTTAATGCTCATACTTTTGGTAAAAAGTCTTTTTTTCACTTGAAAAAAAAAATTAAGTCCTTGCTTTTATTTGGGTAGCATGGGGCAGAATATTCACTGCACCTACTCCAAGTGACTGCAGGAGAGAAAGGCAAATATTGAACATCTTTAAGATAGCAATATTCTCCATGCTAAGCATATCTACTCTAGAAAAGCCACAACAGCTGGACTTACAGCTCCAGTAGTGCTGTGTCCTGAGCTGCAAAGCCTCTAAAGCTTGAACAATCAAGCCAGCACCCCCAAAGATCAAGAGCTGGGCTTCAGGTTTCAACCTTCTGCATTTTTTTATAGGAAAGGCAGTGTTTTGACAGCAAAGTGTTAAATAGAAAAAAACAATAAAAAACCCACCAAACCAACAGCAAAACGCCACAATAAAACAACCCCACCCCCTTCAACAAAACCCCAAACAACACACAGGGCTGACCCCAGCTGGTCCCCACTGAGGTTCCTATACCAGCTGCAAGAGGAGGACACAGAAAATGACAGCATCACACTCCATGGGTCTGAGAAAGGAGCACCATCTCCACCCTCCTGGCACGGCCCTGCATGCCAATCCTCATATAAACCTAGGGACGCTGAAGAAAGCCAAGAGAAGCACTGAGGCAATGCCCACCTCAGGTTTTACTCCAGTGCTCCTGCTAGGCCCAAAAAGAGAGCCACTCGTTCATCACGCATGGTTCTCCACGTGAGTGGCCTTTTGCAAGGCACTTTAGTCTCCTGGGATTTAGTGATATTACTGAGGGTTAAATTCCCACCACACCCTCTCAGAGCAACCAAGATAAATGTCTTCCTTCTGTGTGACACATCACGCTGTGCAGAGGACTCGGGCCGCTTTGTTCATGCACAAGCCTGGTATGTACAACACGAATAAAGTCATTTGGGCAGGGGGACCAAAGTCAGCGAAGGAGCGAAGGGCGCTGCGTCCTTACCGTCCATGTTGCTGACTTGGCTGTGCTGGACTGTTGAAACGATACATCGAAGCTGTGAGGTCCTGGGTAGTCTGTGTTGGAAGGGATGGCTGGGGAGGGAGAGAGGGCATCAAAAGTCGAGCTGGGCTGGGCGTAGGGCGAGGGGGCCGTGACGCTGTTCTGCGCGTGCTCCGTGTTGTACGGGCTAGTGGAGGAAGAGCCATTCTGGATCTGCTGGTCCATGCTGTTCAGGAGCCCCAGGTTCGTGTACTGCGGCTGCAGGCAAAGAGAGGCACAGGAAGGTTAGAGGAGCTGCATCAGCACAGGCTAGCCAGGCACAGCACAGCCTCCACCATGGAGCACCACAGCATCGTCTCAGCACCACTGCTCGTAGCACACCAGGAGGGAGATTTGCAAATCCCCCTCTTTACATTGGTGACTGAAACAGAAAGGAGTACAGCTTCTCACAGTCACACACACTGGATCAACAGCAGAGCTGGGAAAAGAGCCTGTGCACAAACAGCAGGTGACTTGCAGGGCAGAAAGCCATCACAGGGAGCCCAGGCTCACTGTGTCTAGCAACACCCAGTCAGATCTCTTAAAAGGTACTGCTTCAACCTGATAAAGATCAGCAGCTTCACTACAGTGCAACTGGCTCCAAGTTGTACAAGGTTACACTGTTTTCACCAGTCTGATGCGCCACACAAAGGCCGTGGATCTGATCCCACTACACAGGATGACATTAGGACCTCTAACACAGGTAGAAACGGCACTGAAATGTGACTCACTGGAAAAATGGTTAGGTGCCACCAGCCTATGTGCACCATGAATTCAACTCCCAGTGACCAGTCACAGATGGTGGTAGAGAATGAAAGTTCTCATCAAGCGGAATGGAAACAGCCAGCATGGAAGGCTTCTTCTCATGCTTAAGAAGTATCAGTTGTACACTTAAATGCAGTTAACTAGTAGTAGTTGTGTGCTACACTGCACTTAAGTAGCCTTCAAGTACAAACAATATATGAAACAATTGGAAGACATCAAAACCAAACCCCTCTGAGAATAGAGTACAGAAAAGGCAAAGGTTAGATTAAGGAGAGGTTAACAGAAAAAACAAATTCAATACCCTAAATACAATGTTTAGCTGTGGTCCCCTGCCTCAAAGAGGTAAGAGGGGAACACAGATTAGAGGAAGGTGACAAGAATAAGCAAATCTTTTTAATGCCATCCTGTAACAACTTTTCAGCTTGGAAAAAAAGACTATGAGGAGAAAGGTGGAACTCAGTTTGATAGAATGGGAAAAATTCCTAGACAACATGGAAAAAGAGCAAATACAAAATTAATTTCTCTCTTAAAAGATGAGTAGGGGAATAAGCTAACATCTTGATCAGAATTTTGGCTTAAACACAAAGTTATTCTTTACAACAGAGTTATTCTTCACAAAACCCACAAACAAACATGGATTTTAAAATTTTTTTTTTTGCCACAAAATGTCACAATACCAAAAGCCTAAGTTCAAAAAGGCAGGAGACAAGTTCTGCTTGAGAAAAATCCATCAAGACTAACTGTGCCCATCTCAGGGCAAGCAGCATTCCAAAGGCTTGTGGTGCCCATTCCCAGCAGCTCTGGCCTCAGCCAAGAACACACAGCAATAAAGGCACCTGGTTCTGCTGTTAGCTGCTGACACAGCAGAAGGGACTCAGGCTCTTCCTCTCATCCAAGGCTCCAAGCAGCTCATGTCCCTCAACATCCTGTACCTTCAGTCCCACCCAGAGTGATCCAGCTCACCTAGCTGTCAGGATTTCAGCCAGTCTGCTCACATCTTCCCTCATCTTTCCAACAGTTATTCCTCTTATCAGCCACGAAGCAACGGCTCCCTGAATCAGGGCACCAACCACAAGACCCATAACAAAAAGCTTTCTCAATACTGGGAATCCCAGCAGCCCTACTGAAGCTTTGAGTAGCACGGCACTCTGCCAAAGACCTGAAAGGGAAGGGCACAATCTATCTGCCGAGCTCTCCTGAGAATTCTGGATGAAGCATTTAACACTCAGCTTCAGCAGTCATTTCAGCCAGAGGAAAACAGGATGGTCCCTTTGCAAGGATGAAGTGTCTTCCACATGCTCAAAGAATTCACACTCTCAGCTGTACTTCCAGAATGGAAGTAGAGAAATTTAGACCAACAACTGCAGCTTTTCCTTAGGTTTCTGTTTCACTAGAAGAAGCTAATATTTTCTGGGTTTTTTATTAAACACACAAGGTGAGGCTGGTGCTCTGGAATCTTCAGTGAGGCACGTGGGATCTTCCAGAGATGGACCAGCTTGCTACTAGGAGCTGTGCTGGGAAGGGACTGGGCAGGGGGGAACAGCACAGAAAACCTCACTTTAGAAGCTGAGACAGGCTGCAGGAGAAGGGAGAGTTGGTTCCCTCCCTCGCTCTGTCAGCGACTTGCTGTGTCCTTGGGCAAGGCACCTCTCCTCCCCCTCCACCCTCACCCTACTGCAGGCAGCAAGGTCTGCAGGGCAGGGATTGCTCCTCACCATGTAAAAAGCCCTGCACTTAATGGGCCTCCTTTGTCTCAGGCCTGCAGGCAGCGGAGTAATAAAAGCAATTACATATTGAGTCCTAATCCTGGGTGAACCAGTGACTCAGGTTAGTCATTTGCCCTCCTTGCCTCAGTTTCCCCCCTCCGGAGCAGTGTGGATGTTATTAGTGCCCAGCACCCCTGTTAGATGGGAGAGCTTGTATTTAATTGGACTCAAAGCTAAATAGTTGATGGGGGAGAGCGATCCAGACTGGTTCTTCTTCTCCAAAAGGAGATTGCAGCTTTGGCAACACAGATGACAGTTATGTCTCATCTCCTGCAGGCTATTCACTCAACCAAGACCTATTTAACGGACTTTTGGTACAAGTCTTCCCTTGAGGCTAATTCCACATGGAAAGAGCCAGAATTCTGACATACTGTACCAGGAAGAGTCTTTTACCTGCTCAATAATTTTGCATTTCATCAAAAAAGCAACCCTCCTGTCCCAGAATACTCCAGTGAGACCTGAAGACTTCTCAAAATATAAAAGTATCACTCAAATGTTTCATTCCTCATGGAGATTATAATCAGACACACTCCCTAACCAGCAAATGATGAGAAGACAGCTGTGATGAAAACAGTCTCCTACACCAGCTCAGACATACAGACAGCAGAACAATAGTGTTTCAGCTTTCACTTAAAAACTATTTCTCTAATCCCAGGCCACTTAAGCTAATGGGGAAAGATGGCCAAACAAGCGGTCAGTGTTAACAAGACAGCACAGCCTGGAAATGCTGAAGGTGCTGCCTGGGATCNAAAAAAAGTGTCCCATTAAAATGTAAGATATCCTTAAGATATTCCAACATCCTTTTCATTCCTTTCAGTCCAGGGACCATCTGTCTAAATGTTATCAGCGGAGCAGCCATTCCACTGCATTTATACACGGACATGCCACAGCCGAATGCCGTGTCCCCATTTGCTCTTTAAATAACTATTAATCTCCTTGCACTTATCCTCATGCTGACACAAGCAGCTGTCGGACCCCCCTTCTGCCGCTCCGAGTCCCGCCAGCCTTTCACCTTCCCCGGGTCCCCTCCCCAGGCAGGTGCTCCCTCCATCCCGGTGACAAAGCCACCAGGTCTGCACACACGAGCACTGAGCCCGGTCTCGCAGCCATGCCCCAAGGCAGGCGCGGAGCTGTTTGCGCTCAGGGGGTCAACACCTGAACTGCTTGCAGATTCGGAGGAATCTGATAAGGCTCCGGGAGGCACACGCCTTCTGACAACAGGACAATTAGAGGGGCAGCAGGCCCGGGGAAGGCACACGCAGGAATTCACCCCCTCGGCCCCAGCAGCGCCGGGGATGGGGAGAACAAAGAGAGGCTGCAGACCGTCTGCAAGGTATTGCTCCTCCGGAGGGGGCTGCAGGGCGTGTTCTTGCACACACACCGCTTCCTTTCACCATTCACAGAAAGGAACACAACAGCATCTAATCCAGAAATTAATTCTTGGCAGGTTGGGAGCCCAGAATTGAAAAAATGCTCAGATGTTGCTGTGGGGTCATTTTAAATGACTGAAATGTAGCCCGACCACTGATTCCTGACGTAAAGACAAAGCTATTTGGAGGAAAGAAATGAACTGCGTATAAAGCTGAAAGAATATATTATCTTATTTTCAGTGCCTTTGTTTGCTATTTTGTTTCTTCCACCAGGTTTCTGAAACTATTAGTATCACTGAACCATTACAAGAACCTTCAGGCAAGCCTAAATGCAAATAATTTGAGAGCTACAATTAGACCTTAGACTACGTATTTTGGAACACCATTTCAATAATGCATCTTGAACTATCAGTTTCGTTTCCTATATCCCATCAGCTTCACTTTCAGATTTTCCTGCTAACTCATGCTTGTGGACTAGCAGAAACACGGTTTGACTGGAGGGGCTGCTGAATTAAAAGCAGACTGAAATCTGAAGATGGTTTAAGCACGGTTCTGCTGCCGGGAGGGTGGATCTCCCCCGGGAACACGGGGGACAAGGTACAGCAGAGCCTGTAGCCAGCGGCGCCGGGGCACTTGCCACCAGAGGGCAACGCAAATGCTGCAGCACGGCCGGAGGGCGAGGACGATGCCCCAGCCCACCCAAACCGGGGCCCTTCTCACCCTGCCTGGAAGCAAGAACACACCCCTGGCCCTCCGGCTCAAAGCCCATTGTGCTAATTAATAAGGCTATGAGAAAGATCTGCAAAAAGACCCTCCGCTGGAAAGGAAGTAACTAATGCAAGTCATGAAAAGCTCTGAAGGGGACTTCCACACCAAAAATCCCCTAAAATACACAGCTCCAGCTATTAACTGCCCAGTTAGCAGCATTTCAGAGAGTTTTGAAAGTTTCTCCACTTGAGAAAGCAGTTGCCATCTTCAGGTGCAGAACACCTAGACGCCTCTATCCCTTATCAAAACCCTTCTCCCTAATACCAAAGGAACAAGCATTACCATACAACACAGCTACTGACTGCATTTTCATTTTCTCTACTGGATCTACACAGCTCAAGAGCAGTGTCCAACTACTCAAAAGTCTTGCAAAACACCTGTTAGATAAAGATATTAGATGATGAAACTAATAAACTACCATGGTTATTAGCAACAAGATTTGCATAGTACTTTGGAAATCCTATGCTTTGTCCTTAACTGCACCACTATGATGCACTAGGGCTAACTCCTGTAGGACCAGAAGGCAACTTACAGCAATATTTCAGGGCTGGCCCAGGGAAATATCCAGATTCCTGTTGGAGAACAGCTACCTTAAAAGCAGCAGGATAAATATTTCCTATCCAAATCAGATGACAGACACCTCAAATATATCCAGAAATATTTAAATCCACCTAAGTTTTCAAGACTTCCCAGCAAAGGATTTTAGTAGGTGGAAATAAGTCCCTAAAGCTCAACAGAAGGGCTTCTATCACAATTATTAACCAAGGTATTGCTGACTGCCAGCTGCTCAGATGGCAGCTGATACAATACCCCATGTCAGCGCTCTGCTTGTGCCATGACAGAGCAGTGCCAAGAAATAAAAGGCTCCACCCATGGCCCTCAGCTAAGATCAGGGATGAAGCAGAGATAGCTCAGCTCACTCATCGCTATGAAAGCTGTGATTTGGTTTGCCTCTCTAGTCTGTTTTCTCATATTAAAAAATGTCAAACAAACAAACAAAAAAAAAACAAGCAAAAAAAAAAAAAAGGGGGGGGGAGAGAAAGACTGAAAAATTTGTTTATGAGGAACAAACTCAGTTTAGACACTGCTCTGGGCCCCTCCAAGTGATGAGAAGACGTGCACAGCTCATTTCTACACCAGCTTGGCCACAATCCCTCCAAGTCCAGCTCTAAAAGGAAAACAAATCCTGTGGGTCTATTTTGCAGAGGTTTTTCCACAGAGCTACTGTGCAGCTGAATACACCAAGCACTTGGAAACCCTCAGATAAAATGATAATGTGCACCATATACTCAATGTGAAAAGCAAGGGAACAAATAACTTTGGTTGAACCAAAGATATCAACAGTTACCACGATTGATTTGTTCCTGTATAGTGCCTGGAAACCTATCTGATTTGAGCAATCCTACTGTTGGGTCACTGCATTTTCCAGGAAGAGAGGAGGCTATTTCCCATCCCAGTGGTATAACAGGTTCCCAGTGCAATGGAGAGCACTGGATTAAAAGAAGCCCTGGAGTCAATAACTCCTGTCCTGAATATTAGACCTGCTGCAGCACAACTCAACAGCCCCTCCTCAGCTCAATCCCACCTGTAAAGCAGGGAGCACAAATATTTCTGCACATTTTCTACTGTGTTATCGAGAAGGGAATCTATTTGATACCTACAGGGCTTTGCAATATGAACAACCACCTTAATTTAAAGAAACTAAATTCAAGACTAACAAAGAAAAAAAGAGTCTTTCAAGAAGAACAAAAACCAAAACCCCGTGAGTGACACACACAATCCTCCTGCACAGGTACTTCATGTTAAGTAGTTAGATAACCTCAGGAGTTGTCTGGACAGCTTCCAACACCTAAATACATAAGGAAAGCCTAAGCAAGACACTTCCATTCCAATCAGCTGGGGAGGAGAAAAAAACCAAACCAACCCCAACCCCACAACTGTTCTCTTCCCCTCAAAAAAACCCACCATTAAATGACAACTCAAATCCCACCAGTATTTTTGAAGCTTAAAAACCTGACTGCTCTGCCCACTTGACCAGAGCATCCCTTCCATCCCAGCTATCCCAAACAGCCCTATGGCCCATTTGCTGAACACCACACCACAGAAGCTGAACAGGAAAAATCAATGTGCATCGGTAATTTGCAAATACACACAGAATCACAGCTGGAAAACAATCTGGCTTGTATTCTGGAGGAGAGAGAAAGGTCTGTGCCATTTTCACTGGGATGTGCTATTCCAGCAGGCACGCAGTGCCACATCTACACCCTTTAGGTTCACAGAAGCAGCACAATTTTAAGAGCCATACCCTGTAAGGCTGCAGGTCACATTTCAATGAGCCACAGTACTGTTGAACACAGCAGAACTTTATGTTCAAATTAAAGTCCACATTTGCAAGTATTTGTGAGCTCAGAAAATGAGACAAATTAATGAAAAGCAATGTGATGGCAAATTTCTGTCCACTGGCGAGGGCTGCAACCTTTGGAGCTGTCTTGTTCTCCCCAGCTGGAATAGTTTTCTGCTTTAGCTAAACTTTGAATTAACCAAGGGACAAAACTCATTTAACTCAGCAATAAGTGTTTTTCAGCCAGGAGCAGGGTGCCTTTTAAAACAAGCCCAAAGCAGGAATGCCTGTAATTCCTGACTACTACCACCTGCCACAGGTTCATGTAAAAGACCTTGTCTAATTCGAGGATTATCAGAATGACAGTGCGTCCCACTTCACAGAAATATTAAGGCTGGACACCCTACACTGTGTAAGTACTTCTAAATATTTTCCAGTGCATATAAAAATAATACCCCTGATTTCCCTTGAGCAGCATTTCAGGCTCTTAAAAAAAATAAATTCTAAATCCGGCTCTTGAAAAAAGCCCTACTTGTGAAGAAAGCAACAGTGTTTCTGAAAGTCAGATCACTTTAGGGTTTTTAGACTTTTAGAGTTTTTAAAGCTTTCATAAAACAAAAAAAATCCCTTTCATAAACATAAACCACTTTCATTAGAGTATCTCGGCTATGCTCAGTTATTTTGAAAACTCAGACAGTTTAAAACAGGAAAGTCCAAGATCCACCCCCACTGCACACAATCATTTCTTGACCCTGAGCTTGTGCTCAGCAATTTATTTGACATGTAATTTGAAAACACATAAACAAAAAAGAAAGGCTGTAAAAAAAAAAAAAAAAATGATACAATATCATCTCTATGAAATGCATGAAATAACAAGACATTAGAACTCCATGATCTTAAAATAAATTGATTAATAACCCAAACACTCAGCTTCCTAAAACTGAAAGGGAGGCGAAGAGTTTCCTAAGTTCTCCCATTACCAGCTGGACAACACAACGTCAACAAAGATCTGAAGAGCCATAAAGTACAGACAAATAGGAAAAGCACCCCCTCACGCTCCCAGGGGATGTAAAACATAACTGAAGACAAAGACCTGCATCAGAAAAACCAGAAAGACTGCAAGAATCTCAGCGAGGCTTTTTTTGCCTGATTTCAGGGGCTGAGAACAACTGTAAGATCCCAGCTCCGCCAGCTGCCCCAGAAATCCTGTATGCCGAGTTTGTTGAACAGTGCTGAAAAGTTGGATTAAAAAAATAAAAACAGAACTTTAAACATTAAGAGGAACCAATTAAAATACAAATGGGACAGTGGGGAAGAAGCAGGGGCTGGAGAGGAAAACTCCAGTAGTTGATTAAAGCTGCCTTGTTTCTTAACCTCTTTACTGGATGGTAACCATTGATGTTATCAGTCAGTTCAGACATGCAGCATTTTATTGTGTTGAGAGGGCAGCTTAGGCTGGACAGGATATCTGTGTGTCATCCACAGGGAAAGGCTGCAGGCACAATAACCACCAAAGTGTGGCCAAAGGGCACAAGGACAGTCAATAACCAGGGTCAGAACAGAACCACGAATTGAAGTTAGCTCCCAAATTCATCATTATGCTCAATAAAGACTGAACGCGTCATCTTTTAAACACGAAAGTAAAATACTCCAGTTAGGTAGCATTTTAGTCAGAACAAGAAATTCAGATCATCTGCAAGTTAAATAAGTCAAGCAGTTAAACACAGAAGAAAAAAAAGTAAAAAAGAAAAAAGAAAAAAAAGCCACACACATAAACCCCCCACGCCCACTCTTTGAAGCGTGGTGCAACTATGGAATATAAGAATTCATAAGAAGAGTTACAGGAGGGCAAAGGGCAGATTAAAACAAGTTAGAGCAAGCAGAGGAAAAGGGTTACATGGCAGCATTAGAGTCCCTATAGATTAAAAGGAAGATCTACTGGATTTTTAAATTTATTTGGCCATTTCTTCTGTCCAAATCAAGCAAAAAACTCCTGGATGGTGTTCCCAAAATCCTGGACACCAAACTGCGCATTGAAAAGCTTTCAAGATTGAGGGGGGAGTCAAGAGGACTGGATGCCAAATTCTGATTAGATCCCATCTGCAGAGAACAAAAGGAGGCAGGGCTTTGCCTTCCAACACTGTTCTTTGCATGAAAGCAGCTCCTGGCCTGCACTAAGTTGGCACTGCCTGAGCCCAAGGATCTATCGGGGTTCAGTGCAGCAGGATACACACAGCCAGGAGACCCCCCCTACCCACTCTGCCCCTGTAGTTCACACGAGAAACAGCTTCACATCACTCCTGCAGCCTACTCAGAGGTGAGCAGGAACTTTATATGGTGTTTCCCAAAGATGCCAGGCTGTGCATACACAAAACCCAAAAAAGCTGGTCTTTGAGAGAGGGGGCTTGAGTGTACACAGACAACATGCATGCAAAGGCACTGCTTCTTCCACAGTGACTTCACTCCATCAGCTTTACAAACATCAAGAATATTCTCTCTAACTATTGAAGTCACTTTGCCATATATTCTGCACATGCAGGATTTCCAGTGGGCTCTCTGGTATGGAGCCTCCAATGTCTAACAGCAAAACTAAACCCAGTTTTCAGTACTTCCCTCCCTGTCTAATACTACTGACTTCAGCAAACACCAGGACACACGGTGCCATGGTCACTTATGCAAGGCACAGCTTCAGAGATTTACATTTGAGGTATTCAGCTGCACAGACCTTTCCCTGTGCAGACAGAAAGGTGTTCTTCCAGATTTTTGGGTAACAATATACCTACTAATTTCCATCTGATACCACATTAAACTCCCTACCCCTCCAACCTGAAGATTCACAATTTTTGTTTCAGACACAAAACACAGCAGGACTGACCAAGGCTCATCTCAACAACTTTCCCACCTTAGAATCAAGCAGTAGTTTCCTGTTTCCAAAGTATTGGTGACACCTAGCCAGTGCACGTTCTGTTTTCCTTTTAAAGAACTTCTTGCACACTTTGCTGCTACTGAAAGAAGGTGGGAGATTTACTCATCTATTCACTTCTAGTCAGTCACCACCAGCACTCCTGAGGGAGCCAATTCTTGGAACATGGATGAAATGCAGAGTAAAACTGCAGCGGTGAGAAATCACAGTAGAGGCTTGCAAAAGCTACAGAGAATCTCAGAGACATAACTTCAATCTGCAGAACGCAAATTTTACAGAGCACTCAGTCAGAACTTTATTTCTTTTTTTGAGCCATCACTCTCCAAAGACTTTTGTGATTCCCAAAGACACCATGACATTACCTAAACAAGCCAAAATAAACAAGCAAAATTATTAAATACACTTTTCAATCATTTCCCATGCAGCAGAGATCCAGCTGCTGACTCAACATTTCTCCTGGCATCCACCTATTGCTATTGTTCTGTTCCCCTTGGCTCCTGCAGCGCCCTGTGCATCATCCCCTGACACAGCTGGACCACAGCACTGAGCACAGGCATTTCTGCCTCAGCAGAAAAGCCCAGCACCTCCTCCCCTCTCCCCGAAGCTGGCAAGATTCTTTGTATTTACTTCCTAGATGTGGATTAAAACTGAAAGATTCATATCTGCTGAGACACAATCCATCCCTTTCATTCCCAGACACTACCCCACCATAAAGTATTTCCCCTTCCCTCCCTAAACTGGGCGTTACCTCCCACTTTCTTGCCCTTGGTAAAAACATTCATCTTCTTGCCATCTTGAGGAAGTTGGACTCATCTCAAATTTCACCAGGTCCCCTTGTATACCACTTCCCAAAGTCCTCGGGGGGAAGTTTAATCCGGATCCAAACTCTGGAATCAATCCCAAGAGGCTGCTGGGCTCCAATCAATGCATTAATTTTCAAGCGTGCTCAGCCTTGCCACTTGGGTCCACTTCCAAAGCGAGCGGACGACTGAGCACAAGCCCAGAAATACATCACACCTCAAGCCATCTACTCAAGATACTAACACACACTTCCTGGATAAAACACTGCTCCTTCAGTTGTTCCACTAAGACCCCAGGTGAAACAGCAGCGGCAGGGGATTTGCAAAAATACAAGATATCACTGAGCGTTCTTGGATCAACTCCCAGTTGACTCAATCCTAGTAGAAATTACAAAACAAAACTCAACAGTCACCAAAAAAAAAAGGCAACCACCAAAAAGCTCCCTCACACGTCCTATGTTTTTGTTGCTTGCTTGTGCATGGAGCTGGTAACAACGGTCAGTAATTTAAAATAAAAGCGCCAATTTAGATTCAAGTTCCCAAAGAGGATCCAACAACGCCAAGGACCTAAACTTTTCCCGTGTCTTACGTGAGACTTCCTGAACAGTTGTTGCTTACTGGGTTTGCTCCTTATATTAGCAGCCTTACAGAAGTAAAACCCCAATCACCTTAAATGTTACTCTGTTCTTTGTTCCTTGCTCAAGCAGCTAAGCTAACTCTGGAAAGCCTCTCATAGGCTCTCCTTTAGGGGAGAGCAGAGATTCTCACCCAGGACCCAGTGAGTTTATGAGAAATAGTGCAGAGAAACACAGGGCTGAACCTTTCTTATCAGTAGCTCACAGCCAAATCATCACCTGCAAAGCCTTGTATGTTCTGGGCTGCAATACAAAAAGCTTTATGCCATGGTCTGCTCCTCCTGAAAAGCAGCTCTTTAATCCATCTGACAACTACAGCCTCTTCTCCCAGCACAGCAAAATTCTGATGGGAAGCTCTGAAAGACTGAAGGCTGGAAGATTTCTCAGAAATCATTTACTACTGTAATTGAAGAAGACAAAACAAAACAGGGAGATTTTTAAGAACAGTAAGTTTATTTATTGCAGAGACCCACCCACTTGCCTGACCATGGCTGAGCTCATGTGTCATTCTAAAGATCACGGCCTTGGAGAGTTGACAAGGGACTGCAAGGATCATGGCACCGAGACAGCAGAGAATCCAGAAAACGTGTGCAAGGGGAAAAAAAGTTGAACCTTAACACCCTTGGAGAGAAATTGTTTTCCTCTTAATTCTACATGATAGCAAGAGTGACTTAACACTAATCCAGGCCAAGTGGCACAAAGAGCTTTGAGCTCACTTCTCTGCTAAAGAGGATGGACTGAGTGCTGCTGTTAGAGCACAAGAAGCTCCTCTCCTTTCTGATGATTTATGCAACCTTGCTTTAAAAGAGTTGCATTCATTTTATTGCCTACTCTGCACATTCTCAAGAGGCGTTGGAGGCAGTGCCAGAAAAATAACAGGGTTTAACGATGTCTAGCACAAATCCATCGGTGCAAGAGCTCCTTTCTGAAGCGTTTCCAGATTTTTTTTTTCCAGTGGGAACATTTTGTAAATAGAATTTAAAATTTGCCTTGAGCCAGGCAACACCCGCTTTTATTCAGCCCTTCACGATAATGAAATAAGTAGTTTCTCCACTAGTTATAACTAATGCCTTCCAGAGGAAAAAGTGCAAAGCAAATGGTTTACACCCTCTCACAACCCACATCCACAGCTTTCCTGTTGCAGATGCCACATCTTCTTCATCGAACTACTGAAGCTTCTGTCTCACAGTAAACAGAGCTGCAACTGGAAATAAACCCTTCCACAAAGCGTAACTTGACAAAAGCAAACCAAAAGATTGCCACCAGATGGGTTGAAACACAAGGTAGAAAAAGTTCCTCTCTGGTGTTTCTCTATGCCCAGGAAGAAAAAAGAAAGCACTTTCACTTGACTTCAAGCCATTAGTTCTTTATTTAAAATGAACCAGGTAAAGGGAAAGAAAAATAGCTCCTGAGGGCACTAGGCAATAGCATAACTGGGCTTATGTTGGAAAAAAAAAATAAAATCAGAAATCAGGTGTTGGTGACACTGCTCAAGATTTATACCATCAGACCAATAAAAATAACCAGTCAAAACAGCAGTTCTAGTCTCCAAGAAAAAAACTATGGGTATATACACACATATACATACGTATGTATGGGTAATTTCATCCTGTCTCAACCAAGTCAACATACGGCAAAAAAAATATGGAACATCCAACTAATGGATCACACAACCACTTCAAGATTTAAAACATCCAGACCATGCTCCAATGGCAGCTCTTTTTCATCTCTCTCACACTGCAAAACTGTATTTTCATACTAGAAAATACCGTGGTTTTTCTGTTTGGGTTTTTTTTTTTGGTTTTTTTTTTTTTGTTTTGTCTTTTTTTGCCAAATGAAACAAGAAACTCAGAAGATCATCTGTCCCTGATTTCATACTGCTTGCTAACCTTCCTTTTGACCATTCTAAAACAGAGCTGCCATTTCCAATCTGATGTCAAGTGTAATTATATGACTGCACAAACCCCAGAGTATGTACATAACTGAGAAGCACCAACACTTCACACACAGCCAGACTGTCTCGATTTCTGCACAAGTACTGCACGGTGAAAGCAGCGCAGATGGTCGAATGTCATCAGGTTTCATTTTTGTGTGATAAAGCACACATTTAATTCTTTCCATGCACGTGCAGGTTACAATCACTTATTTCTGGTCTACACCCAAAGCCTTAGACTGCTGAGTCCCATCCCTCCACCTGAACAAAGAAGATTTCTCCACGCAAAACCCCCAATTCACTGCTCAACATGGGGGTCACATTACCTGTATCACTACAAAAGATTTTTGGTATCCTAGGATAGAACAAAAGGCCATCCGTGGCATGACAAACCCACTGCAGTGAGAGGTTGGATCTTCACTGGAAGCATACCCAACTCTTGCCCTAACCTGTGTTTCTCCTGCAGCACGATCCCCTTGTTTCAGCTGGGAGGGAAATGGGCACACGGCAAGAGGCAGGTCCGAGCTTCCCACTGCCCATCTCTCTGCTCTACTCAACCCTCTCCACTGGCAAACACAGCAGTAGCATGCACTTAGTATCTCCGAACAAAAGATCAACGCATTTCCAACCTTGGGCTTTTCTACCTCAGATTAAACCTTTGTGACTAGAATGCAGTTTGAAAACCTCTTGGAAAAAAAATAACCTGGTTTATATAGGGCCTCTACAACCTTGCAGAAGACCTTTGCAGCCCAAGGATAAGACACATGCCTCTCAAGCCTGCACAGATGTCACCACATGACAAACTTTAATCCCGTAAGTGCAATTACAGCAAAATCGAAGGATGAACGCACAAGAAGCGTAGCTGGAATTGCAGGGATACCACCAAGGAACACAACCTCTGATGCATCTCCCTATTTCTTGCTCCTAATGACAGACTGTGCCCAAACATGTGGGGTCTTGATACCATTTAAATAGAGGCCACTGAAAGGCATGGAAATTGCATCTGAATCCTGCACAGCTCAGGGAGAGGTTTCCTTCCCCGGGGATTGGGAATTGTTTGCCTGCTCAGAACCAGCAGAACTCCAAGACAGCATCACAAACAGGAAAGCAGGAGAGAGGGTCAGGTTTAGCCAAAATCTTCATCCTTGTGAAAAAAATTCGGCTTTATACAGTATCTATCCAAGTAGGGTAGGACAAGATGTGGGGCACAGAGCACATTGCTCACATAATCCTTTCTTCCTGTGACCTGCAGGGAGGAAGCACTTGGGCTGCTCTCCTGGGCAGTGACCAGGCAGCAACCCTCCGAGATCGCTTCCCTTACCACAGGTTTGGCTGAGGGCCACAGAGAAAGCAGCAAAAGGGAAAGAGCCTTTGTCAATTCCAGTCATGATGACCATGCCGAGCGGCAAAATCGGCAAGGAAAGCCATGGCTTTGTCCTCTGGTAGTTCTCAGCCAAATCCAGGTGGACAGCAAGGATGATAAACTTTAGACACACTTCTACTGCACAACAATGAAAGTGATGCTCAAAATACCAATTACATCACAACCCCCAAATTCTTTAACCTTAAACTAAGGTTTGCTGAACCAATACCTCAGTTTCTCTCACTAAGGAGGTCCTGCTCCCTCAGGACATCCTTCCAGGCCACTCCAGAGCCCCATATGCCTGCTCCTACAAAGAAAGGACTACCACCCAGGGCACTACAGCTCAAATACAGACACCTGAATTATTATTTAAAAGCTAAGAGGGAAAAGAAAAACAAAATCAAAAATGCATTCTTCTGAAGAGGCTATCCTAACCCTCAAAAATATTTGCAGTCATATGTATATAACTTTTCTTAATTTTCAGCGTGAAGGAATGCTGCCAAAAACCCATAAAGCAGTGCACAAGTTTTTAGTATAAAACTAGTTTCCCCCCACCCCTCCCAAAACTACGATAAAAATCTTAACGGAAAGAGATTCTTTAATTTGTCTCCCACAAAGAGCAGGAAGATCTTCGGGAAGGATGACGGATATAATCAAAAGCCATGGCACATATTTCTTATCAGTGTTTGAACAAGATGTGTTTACTCTTTTGGCAATGAATTAATTTGATTTTAGCAAGCGCTTCAAACTGCATTATCACTCAAATAAACTGCAGAGGGATCCAGAGTCCCCGAAGGGAATCTCTACTGCTCTCATCTCCCCCAACCAGGACACAGGAAACTTGGACAAGACCAGACAAACTTGCAGGTACTCTCCTTCACACCCAGTTTTGTACATGCTTTCTCACAAACATTTGTACACAACACAAAATTCCACACGTGGAGATGAGACAGGAAGACACAATGACATTCAAAGGGTTCCTGTTCATCAGCACCTCATCATCCTATTAATAACCACCCAAAGTCTCTCCTTTTCACATCTCCTACTCATAAGCACACAAGAACAGATCTCCGGGGTCATCAAGTCCAGTGCTCTACCAACAAAGAGCTTAATTGTTCTTACAGCTGACCCAGATCAAACGCAGGGATAGATTAAGCTGGAAAAGTAGTTGAAACAGGTTCCCCCTCCAGCCTCTCAGGGCTGTGATCCACTTTAACACCCTTCTCCCCTCTCTCAGCTTTTCCCAAGCAGATCTGACCCATCTGGGAGGATCCCATCGGAGGCTCGCAGGCACGGGCAGCCCGGGGCCGTGGGCGATGGCGCGAGCTTGCTGCCCTAACCACACAGCCTGCACCGGGGCTGGTGCAAGGGCCTGTTCCCAGGCTGGGAATGCATTCCCAGGGCGGAATGCACCGCACAGCCAGCGCGCGAGGATCGCAGAGCTCAGAATCTGCCAGCATGCAGCCAGCATCCTGGCTGGCAGGGCAAAGCACACCAAGAAATGGGCCTGGGATGACAGAGGACTCTCTGCTCTTAATTTTAAAACTTGATTTTAATACGGGGGGAATTACTTCCCCCCTTTAAATAAGGTCCACTTCTAAACCCAAAAGCTAGTCTGTACTAAGTTTTTCATGAGCTGGTATGCCTGCCTAGTGACCAACCCGGCGGCAGCTCTAAAATCTGAACTGCAATTACCAGTGACAACAAAGTGCTGCTTCTATTTGCACATTGAGAACTTTTTATTTTTTCTTATTTTCTAAGGAAATCATGCCAAAGTCGTCTTGTTTGCAAGCTTACGATGGGTGAGGTTCATCATCACCAATATATTTTAATTGAGCACTAACAAGTCTCCCTCTCTTTTGAGACAAGTCATTAGAGGCTGGTCTTCCTCAGAAATGAAGCCAAGTCAATGTTAATCAGGTTCTCCTTTCCCAGAGTAAAACGCGTTGCTGGATGAACAAAGCCAGTGCACCATCTTCAAACCCAAGGAAGTAAGAGGGAGAGTGTGTGGGGGGGGAATGAGAGCTAAAGCCTTTTAAAAACCTCCCCTGACAGCAACAGTGAC
The DNA here is from genome assembly GCA_013400315.1 of Bombycilla garrulus. NCBI lineage: Eukaryota > Metazoa > Chordata > Aves > Passeriformes > Bombycillidae > Bombycilla > Bombycilla garrulus. The sequence goes on along the minus strand of VXBU01000062.1, from coordinate 717,340 downwards.
GAGTGGCATTTAAGCGGAGCGAGAACGCTCCTGAGCGCATCGCTTCTGACAGATGAGCCCAGCCAGTCAACCATAGGGACTGCACAGCCCCACCGCTGCTATTCAGCGAAAGTTGATCAGATAGCAGCAGACAAATAACACCAAGCAAACACTCCAAGAAGTCCTCTCTCCACATTTAAGAGTTTATAATTAACCTAGGAAAAAAAAAAAAAGTCACCCATTTGGGTCTCCTGCATGGAGGCATCAGAGGAACAACACGCACACACGGGGGTTTGGGCTCCCTGCACAGAGGGATGGGGAAAGCGTGCTGGTTTCAGTTTACCCTGAGCTCTCCCCTACTCACAGATCCACCATCCCAGCCATGCAAGTCTCAAGTAAACCTTCAACAGACTTTTCCTCACCACCTGCCTCATCTCCTAGCCATGCTCTCAGCCTTTCAATTTCTATTTTGTTTTCTCTTCCAAGTGGCTGAGCTTCTGTCTGCTTTGGGGCTCACACCCCGTGCCCTCCACTTGAAGCCTTTTCTTCAGGAATACACACGCGCGCATACACACACACAGAGCTTTGGCTGCTCTGCCACTCTGGCAAGTGTCAACACAGCTGCTGTCTCCACTGGAATGTAAACCAATATTGTCGTTAGATCTCCCTCAACCCCTGGTAACTTCCTCCAAGATTTGCACAGCGTGTGGCAATCCTCTCCACTGCCACCTTACAAAGCATCGACCCAGCTGGTTAAAAGCCATTAAATAAATAATTTAAAAAAATGAAATCAAAGCTGCACCTGAAGTTTGCATCCCACTCACACCCATGAAGTGCAAAGGCTGTAGAAAGCAAAACGCATCCACTGTACACACATTTACCCTCGTATAACATGCTTATACAAACACCTCTGTGTAAAATACCTTGCTGCTGCAAGTTATGAGGCAAGGCATTAACAGCACCGAGTAAAAGAGGTATTGGTGTGGACGCTAACGCAGCATTTGCAGCGGAGAACTTTTGTTTGCATATTATTTTACTTAAAAAAGTAACCTAAGAAGGGATTTATAACACGTTTTTAGTTATTTCCTAGATACCATCCACTTTAAACCACAAGCGGCAATTCTGGCAATAAAAGACTCGTAAAAGAGTTATAATGCAGACAGCACAGCTAGCATTCAGACTGCTACAGGGATGCAATCTGTGTGCAATTGCCCACCATAAACAACTGACTTGCTTCTCCAGTGAAAGAATTATGTTGGCTGATCAGGGCTCCCAAAACAAATTTGCTGTCCCAAACAGATTCGAAGTTCTCTCTCATTCGTATATCTAGCCCAGCAAACTCAGCTTCCCAGTGTAAAATGCGAAAGTCTCACAAAAACAAGTGTATATTCCACACCTAACTTCAGGGCTGAAGGAATTACATGTATTCACTAAAAATAAAAATACATTAGCAACATCACAGCACAAACCTAGAGTCCTTACCTCGCTATACTGGGACTGGGCATTGTTTTCCAGGTACAACATGTTAGCAGTCAAATTGATCAACGCTGCTGTTCTTTCTTCTGGCTCCAGGATTTTGACAAACACCTCCCACCCCCTAGAAGACCCTAAAAATATGTGATGCTACTGTGGAGATAACAGGACTCGGAGTGTGCCTCTCTGCATAATTGAAGTTTCCCTTATATACCTAACTATAGGCAAGGAGGAGGAGGTGGGGCTCTCCTGCCTTACCTGTCCAATCTGTCAAAGTGCCACCTGGAGTCCTCCACTCCAATGGAGAGAGGCCTCTCCCAGCTCATTAAGTAGTTAGAATTCCTTATCACCAATCTCTAAAAAGCAAAGGGAAGGGAAGGGGGGGAATGGCCAAAAAAAGAGAAAAGAAAAAAAGAAAGACAGGCAAGGAAAAGAAAGGAAACAATAACTTTCCCCTGTCACTTTTCTACAAGTTTGGGAACTCAAAAGAGAGCCATGGAATTGCTCTAAAGGAGCTGTGCCAAGAAACTTCTCCTATTTATTTTCTACAAAGATTCCAGGGATGGTTTTTTTGTCCAGGCACAGGCTTTGCTGCTACCAAGAACCAAAACTTTCAAGAAGGGATCGAAATGCAATGCTCGACATCAGTGCTACAGTAATGCAGCCAAGTATTTGGCTGCTGCTGTGTGCAGATTTGGAAAAAAAAAAGCCCCAAGAGAGCTTTCTGAGAAAGAATCACTGGTTCCATGCACCATAATCCAGCTACATTCTCTGTCACCTGTGTGACCTCCGTCACCATCCACACTCACAGCCAACATTTCTCTGTGTTTGCAAGGCATCNCCTTTGCAGTCGCTTTGACCTTGCATCATGTTTTTAAAAACTAGTAAAAAAAAACCCAACTTGTCCAAAGGGACTCACGGTGCTGAATTATTATATGGGAGAATTTTGTGGTGCCGCTCAGTTAAAACCACCTGGACAGGATGCCCACGGCAAACTCTTCAAAAGAGAGGAAGAGCACTTAACCGAGATCTGTAAGAGAGATTCCCCACTGTGATTTTACTCCGGACAAGCAGACAAAGCCCCTGTCCTGTCCCGGTGTCCCCCGGGGAGTGCAGGGTGCGCGGTCAGCGCTGTGCAGGCGACTCCCCGCGCCCCCGGGCACCCGCCGGGATGCACGGCACAACAAAAGGCAGCTGCTCCCGAAGCGCCGCCGAGCCAGGCGAAACAGAACACCTTTCCAAAGGGCCGGGGAGGGGGAGAGAGGAAACCAAACATCCAGATCAGAGCGCGGCCCAGCCCGCCCAGCCTAATGACAGCGCTCCGAACTTTATTTGACGACCTGTCGTCAAGCAGGACTCTGCCGAAATGGAGAGCACGGACTGCCAGGGGACATCAAGCCACCCGCTGCGGGGGCCGAGCGACCGACCACAGGGGCTTTGCGGGGAGGGACAAGGGTCCTGGGTAGGGCAGCCACCCACCCACGGCCTCAGCACCTCCCCGCTTCTGCCCCGGAGCTGCTGCCGCTCCTGCCACGCCTCGCCCCGGGCATCCTTTAACCCCAGCTTCTCCGGGCACGCAGGGACGGACCCGGGCTCACGGGGAGATGGAAGCGAGCAGGCTGCGCTACTTAAGGGGGGCTGGCGGCTCCTGGGCTGCCTTCCTGCCACACGGCAGCTCTGCAAATTAAAGCACACTGCAAGCTCACCAGCCTATTCCAGGCTGGAGCAGGCAGCACGTTCCTAAGGCAGCCACTAATAAAACGGGGCAAAACCATCTTCAGGCAGGAAGCAAAACAAGAACTGACACAGAGCAGAGGATTACAGTGTTCCACTTTCCCTGTAGCAGCCCCTTGCCACAAGAAGCAGGGGCCTGATGTAGCTCTCACCCTGCAAGAACAGCTCACCAGAGCTGCTGGGTGCAAGCAACAGGTTGGAAGCATTTCCAGTGCACCTTCCCAACTCCTCCACACCGAGCACGGTGCAAGGAGGCGCTTCCGAGAACAGGCTGCAGAGAGAAGCACTGAGCCCTACCACCACCAGCAATATCGCAGCTCAGGTCGGGGTCACACACACCTTCAGTGCTCCTGAGCTACCAGCAAGAGCTGCCGAGCACACAGCCAGTTTTCCACATCACTTGAACAACTCAACAGACCAGCGCCACGGCCCCTTGCCCTCCTCTCCATCTTCCTCAGCACCACCTTAGACCAGGGGCTGTGCCCGAGTACAGATCTCACCTGATATGGGCACAAGCCAAAAAGCCACACCAGTGCTAATCTGGAGATCCAGGTAAAGTTTGCAGGGAGCAGCCACAGCACCGTTAGCTGAACGGGCACTTTGCAGCACCACTGCAAAGCTTACACAGAGCTGGACACAAAGCAAGAAGTACCCATGGATTTTCTGTTGTCTAACAGTGAGGAAAAGTTAGGCTGCTGTGCTCAGATGACAATTTTGATCCCTAAATACTGTCAAGTTTTGGCCCACGAGTTCCAAAACTATGGATGGGAAGGAGACAGGAGAAGGTACACACATAAGCCTCCCAACCTCAGCAGGTCATTGTAAAATCCTCCTTCATAGCTATGCTATGAAACTCAGAAAAGCTTTATTTTCCAGGTCATTAATGCAGCATTGTTGTGTGAGGTATCTGCCATCTTCTGCACCACAGGTGGCTGGAGGTGGCTGTGGGTGAAGCAACACCCAGATACAGAGAGATACGTGGAGGTTTATCCAAAGACATCTGCATGTCAAACACGAGGAGAGGTGTATAGAGCATGAATAAATTGACATGTCAGCACAAATCCCTGCCCTCTCTACACACAGCCTCGACCTGGCTCGGTGTTTCAGATGCACTACCCTGTGCGGTCACCTTGTAGCAGATGCTGGACAAGTGGCTTTTGGCAAATGTGTCATCCACATGGGACACAAAGGAGGACACCACCATGGCAGGAGGGGTGGCAGGAGGTAACAGAGCAGGCACCAGACACTGCTCCCACCAATGCTGCTGCAGCCCAGGCACAAGCGTGTCCCTCTCAGCAGAAGGACACTCCCACCCTCCTCACACTGCACACTCACTTTTCAGCTGTGGGACAGTGATAGTTATAATTTGTCTGAGCCTTTGGGACAGGTCTCCAAGGGAATCATCAACTGTAATGGTTGGAAGTCATGGCAAGACAGTCTTTGTAAACAGAGATTATGCCTTATCATACCAATTAGACTAATCAGGAAAAGCAAACAGATTCAGGCAAAAGCCCTCCTTTCACACATTAATAAGAACTACTTCATGCTAAGGCCAGATCAACAAAGTTTAACTCTCCTTTTATAGTCCAACAAGCTCTCCCCCCACCACAAACAGAAAAAGAATAAAGTAGAAAACAAAGAAAACAAAGAAAACAAAGCATCAAGAGAAAAGCTTGGAACTTATGCTCTGGATGCTCAGGTGGATTGAAATTAGAAAAGTAGCTCAGCCTCAGGAAAGGAAGTCTCCTTAAAGTAATTTACCTCCAATACTGTAGGAAACTAAAAATAATAATTGCTAGTTAGATTTGAAAGTTTCAGCTGCAACCATCCCAGGTCTGACTCAGATATTCTAGAAAGCTTCTGGCAATGCTTTGTGGCTCCTGCTGGTATGCCGAGGAACAAAATAAAATGCAAACAAGACCCCTAAGCTTCCAAAATGAGCTGTCAGCCAAGTCAAACTGCTGATTCAGAGTCTTTGTTTGAATACTCTTTCCCTGTGCTCCTACATGGCTCATCCCAGCCCCTCTCACCAGTACTATGGGCAAGTTCTCAATAACCCTCCCTGGTCACAAGGCAAGTGCGCAAAACCGTGACGATTAAAAACGTCACAACTACAGTGTTAATTGGAGATTGTGTAATTTCTTGTAGAAGGGGGGTGTATGCATGCACACCTGCCTGCCTGTTAGGCAGTTCATGCACAATTTCCTGCAGATCAAATGAAAAAAATCTGCTCAGACCTCTCCACTTGTATAAAAATAGCACCTGGATCGACTGCGTCACCACAGACTGTGACATTCACTTAACTCAGAAATGTTTACAAATTAGGACTGAGATAACAGGAGGAGGAGGGAAAAAATAGAACATAGTTTTTGGTGGATTTTTTTCCCTGTTACCTCTGAATAACTGCTGAATGCTCAAAAAACAAGCCTCCGCCAATTGGCTTTGACAGTCTTTCCAGAGCAGATCTTTACAGGGAAAGATGTGTACTCTGTGACAGCAGAAAGCCAGTTTAAAGAGCAAAAAGAAGATACTTTCCTAATACTTTCAAAAAAAAGAAGCAAATAACACCTTCTCGAAAACTCGTGCAGAGCTGATCTTCATTGCTCAAACCACAAGGAAGAGAGGGAAAAACAATGTGGTCCCTGAAACAGGGGCTTTCCTCTTTTTTGTTTTTAATCCAACCATTTATGGCAAGACAGAACAAATAAAAAAAGAGGTGAGTATAAAAGGTAGCATCCTACTTGCTGCTGACTGGCTACAGGCTTGTGTGCATCCCAGCACCTCATGGAACTGCAGCTGATCCATATGCAAGAGAGGGACCAGGCAACCCCAGCTCTCAGAGTAACCTCTGCTGCACCTGGGAGCACAAATTCAGACCTCCTGGTTTCCTCACCACTGACCCAGGGACAGGTCTGAAGCCCAGAAATTCCTTTCAAATGCACTCAACTGTGTGAAGCTTCATGTTAGAAACATGCCCCGTCTGCAAGTCTTTAGTACTGAGGATCAATTCCTTCTTCCATGGACTCCTAACCACATTTTTTTTCCCCACATTTTATAAGTGCAGGGTAAATAGCTGGACTTGCCAAAGGCAGGAGGAGAGCCCCAGCTCCTAGCTCTGCCCATGGTGCAGGTCGGCTTCTCCTTCACAAGAACATGCCCTCCCCAAGGCAATCGCCTGTCACAACAGCCCTGCCCTCCGACCCTGGGTAAACATCTGCGCACGCTGCTTATTTGAGCTCCTACAGTCTCGTTATCTCCCCCAGAACACCCCTAGGGCTAATTAGAGAGTTAATGGCATCATGTCAAGAGATAACACTACGTGGTGGGGGAGCAGGGAGAGGGAAGGTGGAAAGGAATTGTGAAACAAAACCAGTTCCCTTCACAACCGCTGTGCAATATTGGTTCAGGAAGGGCGCACGCAGCCCCTGGGGCCTCTGCCCTCCGGCTGCCGAGCTCCATTTAATGAGAGAGCAAGACACTCCTCCGGAGAGATTCAGCTCTCCAGCCAAGGTGATGCAAGGTCCCCACACCTTCCCCACTGTCTGCACAGACAAAAACTCTGCAACCCCATCAGGGGTCATTCCCACCAGAGTGCCAGCACTGACTCACCTCCCACAGCTCATGTATGACACAGGATGCAGACAAAGCATATAGATCACTTACTAAAAAGTGTTTCTGCTTATTCCTGGTGCTCCTTTTATCTCATTTTCCCACTTTTATTGTACTCTAGTGATTCTTTTTAAAGAAATTTGCTTTCACTATGAAAGCTTAGAGGTAAAACCATCTGTACACATATCTTGACAAGGCAGCACATAAGCCTGCAAAACTACCAGCCAGGAGAGGCTTTTGCACTGATGAATGCAAACCTACGGGTCAGTAGACACTCATGTGTAGATGTGTCCAGGGGACTTGGGGGTTCAAGCCAGGGCAGCTCTTTGGTCGGAGTAACAACCCTCAACATTCAAACTGCATTTCTGCCCCATGAGGATCTCTGGATGCTCAGCACAGCATGACTGACCACCCAAAAACTCCCCATACTTATAAAATATTTTTCAAAAGCTAAGAGAAGTTAAACAAGAAGATTGATGAAAATCATTCCTAATTGGCATAAACAGTCCCATCCCTCCAGCTGGAGACAGGACAGGGCCATGGCACAAACCTGCACCCCCTGAGACCCAGCGCTCTAGCCAGGGAAAGGGAGATAGCAACAGATTACAGAGCTTTTGTTTTCAGTTAGGCAAAGGAGCAACTGTTGACAGACCAGGGCTGTTCTTGCACAAGCAGCTGAGGAGAAAGCGTGGTTCTTCCCTTATCTTATATAAACTATAGACTGGTCTCATGAAATGCACAACTGTTTATAAACGCACAATCACAGCAGCTTTTTCCAACCAGCCTCTGCTCTGCTGCCAACTCCCTCACACCCAAGCCCTTTTACAATAATGCAGTATTTAAAAGAAAGTTACCAGTTTGCAATAATTTGATAAGAGTCTTCCAAATGCCTGGTTAGACCCTGACCCTGCAACCCGTGGCCATTCACACTTCTCCTATTAACACATCACTGTTATCCGATATTGCCCAGGCGCTTTGCAGTGTGACACACTTCCCGAGGCAGGAAGCCTGGAAGCCTGCTCATGCCTTTTCTCCTGTGAAGAAATGCTGCACTTTGCAGTGCTGGTCTTCCCCAGATGACCTTTGTTTCAGACTTGTTTAAATTTAATCCAGTCTGGACATCACCATGAGGTCCACCATCTCTATCCATGCTCTCAATGAGAAATAGAAGTGCTTCAGGGTACCTTTTCCTTCTATTTAAACAGGCTGGAGATAGAAGTCCATGCTTTTAGAGTGACAGTTATATTTGCTACTTAAAACTCCTTTGATCTTTTATTAATCTCTGCAAATTCAACTGCTGATTAGAGAAGAGTTCAGTCAGCAGTGAGCAAAAGAACCTAGGCCACAAACCACTCCCTAAATCTACGCTTCACAGAGACAGATTTAATTTTTTGTGACTGCTTGACAATTCACTCCCTCATTAATTTCAGTGCTATCAGATCAGTGACAGTGAGGTGGAAAGCAGATGGTAGAGACATTCAGTAGAAAACACTACCTAGTCCAGAAGTCTCCTCATGAAATATTGGAGGAAAAAAATAATAGTCATTAAGAGGACTGCGGGCAGGATCTGCAGAACCACAAAGCAACATATATAGTGAGAGTTTGGATGCCTAGGACTCTCTTCAAAGCAAGAATCCCAATTAATGCAAGAGAAAACTTTTAAAACAAAAGCTACACCCCACAGCTGGCTGCAGCACAGACACTTTGGCTGTGCTGGACAAGGAAGGGGAGCAGGACACTCCCAGGGCTGCGTTTCAGGTTTGTCTTAGCCTGGAAGGAGAAACCCCTCCCTGGCATGGTCAGCTCTGCAGCTTGAAACAGCACTTCCCATCCTCTACCCACCTCACCCCACAAATAGGGGTACCATAAAGCTCCACAAAGTTTTCATTTGGCTGGAATGAACAGCTCAGGTCATCACCCTCCCAGCTAACAAGAGAAAAGTACCTTATTCTCCTCCTTCAAACAATTTGATTTAGAATTAAGAAAAAAACCAAAACAACCAAACAAAATAACACAAAACAACCAAAATATCCAGAGGAAGGTGAATTTTGGGGAAAAAAAGAGGATCCTATCAACTAGATAGAAACAATGAGTGAAGTTCCCATCAAGACAGCATAAACCTTAAACTTGCTCCAGAGGAAAAGGTGTCTACAATCTATTGTTTCAAGATCAAGATGCCTTTTAATTAAGTGTTTGTGCAGACCTTTTAAAGACATAAAATAAGCACTAATGCATTATTGCTCCATGCTTGCTCAAGGAGCACGTGTAGCACCAGGAAACCTTTGGAGGCAGGCCTAGCTGCTTGAGGAAGATGTTTTCTGAAGTGACTGCTTCTTTTGTTTGGAGGCATTTGCATGTAGGCAGATGACAGGACTCCAATTACCACACTCTTCCATGTCAGGTGCTCATAGCAATAGAGCTGGGGAGTTCAGGCCACACCTCCTGAAACACCCCATTTCACTGCGACTCTCTCCCTGTAGGTTTGGGCTTTTCACCCTAAAACTAGTTTATTCCTTCCCAAAATGGATGTACAGCAAAATGCTGAAAGGGAAGAAATATTTAAATGATCAAAATGATCACACAGCAGACAGATCATCCATTAGTTTTGTTGAATACAATTGAGAATCCTGGGAAGTGACATTAAAAACCTAACACTCAGTGTAAGGATACTACTGATCAACTCCCTACAAGAAGAAATGCAACCATCCCTGGTCTGCTGCCAGAACTAGGGCCAAATAGCACAGGAAAGGGAGCTAGGGAAAATTATTTTAAAGAAAAATAAATACATTTTTAAAGCCCTGCTACACACAAGACAAGAGAAGTCTTCAGACTTTGATTAAATTGAACATACAGATACATTCTTTACATTCATTCTTATCTGAAAGAACTGACCATTTCCAGATCTGGATCTGCAGCCCTAAACATGATGATTAGATCATTTGGAGGGACCTACACACTAGAAGATTAAACATCCAGCAGGCTTACAAAGCCAAGCCTAAATTAGGAGAGCTTCTGAGTTCAACTGCAAACATGAGAGGTGCTGGAGGGAAGCTTCCAATAGAATAATGCCTTTGCTCATTATGGAAATGTCTTTGCATAATCTCAACTTTCTTTGCACAGCTATGGAACGAATAAATAACCACAAAGAAGAGAAACTTGGCAAGCCTCAAACTCTCTCAAGCAAAAACCAGACAGTAATAAAAGCTTTGATCACATCCCTGTGCTGTGCAAAGTCCTTCCTTCCTTCTTTTCTATGGTCAGTACTGGAATACTTGGGCATGGAAACGGATGGCCACGCAAGCCACTTTGCTGCATCTCCTTATCAAATCAGCCTCATCCTCCAGGTGCAAAACCATTTCCCAACAAAATGCAGGGCTGTGGCAGCTGCCAGAGCCCGTGGCAGCACACATCACGTGTTAGTCAGTCCCTGCACCGAGGCGCTATTCCTGCACTGCTCACTGCATCAGCTCCCCCCCACCCCCGCTGTGGGTACACAGGGACATCCTTCCCATCCATCCCACAGTTCCACCACCCCATAACCAACTTTCATCTGCTTCTTCAGCCCTTACCTTACAACAAGCAGAGTTCTCCTGACCCAGAAACACACTTTTAAGAAGCAATTAAAATTAACAGAGTTCAGAGCCTGCATTTTAATATTAAAGCATTGGATAGGACGCAGCAGTCATGCAGGACAGCAGAGGGAGGAAGCTTTTTGTGTCTGTCCATCAGATGCACAGCTGATCCTGACCACAGCTCCCACACGACAGGGACCAGGAATCAGTGCATGGCCATCCAATATGAATTACTGATTTACATGGTGCTAAGGCTGAGAGCACTCACAAGAGAGCCAGCAGCCACCTTGGGCCAGAACAGCTCCTCTACAGCTTGCTGGGCTGCAGCCTGGGAATGTATCCTGTACAAGGTGGTTTGGTGGCTCCTTCATGAGCCTACAGCAGATTAAATATGTGAAAGGTTTACTGTTTCCATTGGGAAGCATCAACTATCAGCTCTGAGATGTGTCATTGGTAAAAGAACTTAGGCTGAGAGCATCAACACCTCCACTTCCTACACAAGATGCATCCAGTCTATCTATCCTACACCCTACTGTTACCTCCACCTCCATGCATAAAGGTGAACAGCAGAGCCACAGAGCTGAAGCTCTCAGTTTTAAAACTATGAGAAACACACATTGCACTTCCAAAATTTCTGTAGCTACCAGGCTTGGGACACTCACAACCCATAAATCTGTATACCCAAACCCAGCCCTACACACACACCATCCCCAGGGCAGAAACCCACCCCACAGGCTGCTCAGCACTAATCAAGCCACACACAGCAAATCCCCACGATTATTTGCAAAAGATGAAGCAGAACAAGTAAATTAACAAAAAAAAAAAAAAAAAGAGGCAAGGAATTCTCTCTGCCTTTTATGGGGAGGGATAGATCCAGGTTAAGAAAACTGTGACCACAGCACTGTCTGGGGAGCAGGCATTCCACTGAACTGGTTAGGCAAGGGGCTGCAGGAGGACGGCTCGCTCAGGGGCATGACAGGAAGGTATGTACAGGGGGAGGGGATGAGCTGCTCCATCCCTGGGGACAGCACTCCAGCTCCTGCCAACAAGGTCCCCGGAGCCCTGGCCACACTGCTGGGATGGTGGTGACTGAAGACTTACAGACTCTGCAAACCCCTCAAATAACACTTTTACCAGGATGCTCTTGCTGAAATCCTCAGCCCAAAGCAGCTTTGTTTGGGTCCAGACCAGCATCTCTTAGTGTCAGTCAGCAGTTTACAGTTTTGAGAGATGGTAAAAGAAAGCAGTTTTGCAGCTGGTAGAGCAGGCTGACTGCACTAAGAGGGCTCCAGGACAATGCAGGGGTTATTGCACTGCCACACACCTGCTCCTAGAGAGAGATCTCCAGACCCCTCCTCCCTGATACCCCAGGGCATTTAACCATTCAGACACAAATATAAAATTGCTATAACATTATCTGATTTCTAGCACTGCAGGATACAGGCTTTGCAATCAGTGTTCATCCTGAATGCAGGGGAACTAGACATCACCCCACCACACCCCACAGCTGCTGGCTACATCCTCCATCAGAGTAGAGGCTGGGGACCACCTTCTTTGGTGCACTTAATGAATGGCAGGAGGCCCACAAGGACACACATGCAACTTACCTTCCTGGCTGTCTGCAGCTCCTTCCCACACCAGGGCCATGGCAGAAAGTAAAGTGCTCTCCACACCCACAGGGACCACCAGCCCTTCACTCCAGTTATGCAAAAAAGGCAGATCTTCGCTGGGGTTTCCCAGCCTGCCTGTGGTTCACACAAGGAAAGGAAGGGCCACAGCTGACAGCCAGGATGGGCTACCCAGGACATTGTGAAAGAGCCGGTCACAAGGCACACGGCTGGGGAAGGTTGCTGACTGTCTAATGTTATACCAGACCCAGAAACTTCTTCCTGCCCCCTCCAGATCTTTTAATCCCAAGGTAGTGCAGACCACCAGTTTCTCTTACTCCTTTCTTACATGGGTGCAGGAAGATTATTTCTTCCTCAAAACAAGTGCTTGAGAACTGCAAGGTCTCAGCAAGAGTCAGGGTTTCTGTGTCACCCAACTTTCTTCTCCAGGTTTCCCCAAAAAGAGTTGCATTTTCAAGGCAATGAACGCAACTGATGCATGTTCAGCAGGGCAGGACCTGTGCTCATTTTCCAGCCCATTGAGACAGTTTCTTCAGGCACTGCAGCTCCTTCCCCACTCCTAGTTCTGTTGTGAACAAGCACTTGTACCTCCAAAAGTCAAATAATAATTAAAAAAAAAAAATAAAAAAAAAAATCACAGGTTTAACCAACACAGCTCTTAGGCTCAAGGATGGACAGCTTTAAAAACTGCAAGTTTCATTTTTCAGCCATAAATTGCAAGTAGGTTCAAGGCTTATTTTAAAAGCTGATTGGAATTGCTTTAAAGTCCACACAAGGACAATTGCTTTAAATAAACCACTCCTAGCTGCTCTGCACCCAGTTTAAATCTCACATGGTGATAAATTTTAGAGAAAAACTGGCCTTGCTCTTTTTCTAAAACAAATGTAATACTATAAAGCACTCTGCCTTGATCTCAGTGCTCATCTCCCAGGGCCCCTCTGTTTCTGCTGCATTCCTTTGTGTTTATCTGCCCTCTTCAACCCCTTGCTGCAATCAGCTGCATGCAGCACCTCATGTCTAGAAGTGACATGGCTGAGGTTACAGGAGAGACAGGTGCAAGGGAAGCTCGTGCCCCGAAGCCATCCAAAGGAAAAGAGAAGCTGGAGGGGAAGAGAGTTGTAAGGTATTTCAGATTAAAGCAAACACCTTGCCCCAGGCTACACATTCTCTGCCAATGAAAGCTGCAGCCGCTTAGAGCCCCAGAAACAGCAAAGCAAACACAGACTTCTCTGCAAGGGGAGTTGTCACCTGTCAGGGATGTTTGCAAATTTATAGGGAGGTGGTGGTGGTGGTAAGGGGAGTAAAAAGAGCTTTCCTCATTTTAAAAGACGGGCTGTTTACACAGGTTTGCAATGCATATTTTGCTTTGTGAAGGCTTTTGTCCAGCATTCAATTGAGAGAAGGTGCTGTCTTCCACTGAAGACAAACTGGAACATTTATTAATGTACATACATTAATGTACTCTGAGCTGCTGCCTTTACGGTAAGGGTGAGGATGGGATGGAATTTCCCCGCTCCCCCTTCAGCTCCTCACATCAGTGAAAAACACTTCTTAAAAAGAAGTCACCATGCAGCCTGGCCTCTCCAGAAATGCCTCCTGCAAGGCTGGGCTCAAGCCCATCATCAGCAAGAAGTCATTGCATAGCGAAAGCTTCTTGTCCCCTTCCCAGGCAGCAGGGCTCACCTCAGCGGTGCTCAGAAACAACAAGAGGAAGGGACTTCCCATTTGTGTTTCACTGCACCACTGACGGGAGAGGGAGACTGAACAGGCCTTTGGTGAGCCCAACAGCCTCTGCAGTACTCTGCAGACAGCCTGGGGGAACAGGAGATGGGGAGGTGAGCTTGTGCTCAATGCCACAAGTCCAGATTTGAGCATGGAAGGAGAAAAGTTACTGCTAATAACTTTTAAAATGTTGGAGATTGTTTTTTTGGAGGACATAGTTCAAACTGACCATTATAGTCCACTTTGAAAATCAGAATCCCCTGTAAACATGGAGAATCTTTTGGACTATTGAAGAGACACCGTTTCACTGGAGCTGTGCTCTAGTGGTGGAAAAACCCAAGATCTAGATGCTGATGGAAGGCTTGCACATCACCCCTCGTGCCCCAGCAAATGCTGAATCAAAAAGATAACCAGATGTGACGTAGGTCACCTCTCCTTGTGCACTTGGATTAGTCCACCATGTCAGCAAGGCCCATACCAAACCTCAAACTGGCTTTTTCACCCTTTGCAGTCTTCCTGGAAAGTGAAGAGCACTGCAGCCTCCCCAGCAGTCACACCAGTGCTGCGCTGACAGGTCAGACCTCCTGTCACCAGGGACTGCAACAAGAATGACCCAGGAGCTCCTTCCTTGCAGACACAACCCTCCAGGTCACAAACACTACCAGGATACAGACTGCCAACACACCACCACCGGGCACATCAAAAACTGTGGTTGATTAGACTGGGAATTAAATGACAACAGCTTCTCAGGATGGAAACAGTACAAAAAGAATTTACTGGTACCAACACAAATTTCAAACTACACTTGATTTTTACCCCGAAGCATACAAAAGCCAGGAAGAAAAGAAACAGGATGTAAGCAACTCAAACTCCTGAAATACCTCTTGCTCCAGCCTGTAAGAAAAGCACCTGGTTTCTTCAGAAGAAAGAGCCAGTCTGTTAGTGCCAAAGGCAATGAACCAGCAACCACCAGCACCTCAGCTGCATTCCAGTCTTGAGCCATATCCCTGAGACACTCGTGGCCAAGACTCATTACAAACACTCTCTAGTCTGAAGAAATAGGAGGGGGAAAAGAACCCAACCATGTTCTGAAAACAAGTTTTCATTCATATATGACCCTCAATAGAAGAAAAACCGTGAAGAGCCTCTGGCCTTGGTCAACAAAATTGCAACTGTGCCCAGAACCCAAATTATTTTAACTGTAAAGTCAAGCAGGGAGAGTGCAGGGATGGTTGAGTAGCCTGCGCAATAGGCTTCTCAGCTCTCCTGCCAGTTTAGCTGCCTCATGCCTCTCACCTGCCATGGCTGCTGCAGGAGAAGAGCAGGTGAGGAGCCTGCTAAGGTGAGAAGATGGCCCTGGGCAATGCAGATGGAATAGCTCCTGCAAAATCTCCCCTTCTGCCCCCAAAGGTTGAGGAAGTTTCTCATTACTCACCCACATGGGGTCATTGAGCTCGGTGTCCTGCACCCGGACACAATCCATGCTGATCTCAATTTTGTTTGTGGAGCCATCTTCAGATGGACCATCAATGAAGTTTAAATCAATCGGCTGAACCGAGCATATTGGCCTGGAAATAACACAGTAACAAAGTTAAAACTGGCCAAGTTCCATTTTCCACCACCCCACCTTCCTTCCCTTCCCTGTACCCAGGACTCTGGCATTACCACAAGCCAGTCTCATGACAAAGTACAGAATTACTGAGGAACAACTGCCTCCTCACCACTGCACTACAGCAGCCCCTGAACAGGACAGGGCCCAGAGGGACACTTCCCTTGCTCTGAGGCAAGAGCAAAGGAGCCAAATCACTGAAAGACAGTTCATGGAGGATTTATAGCAGTGATTGTTTCAACATCAGTCATGGCAAGTCAGGAATTGGAACAGAGTCAAATTTCAATGACTGTCAATTTCAGTGTCAATGGACCTGACAGATGAACTCTGCACCATCTTCTCCCTCCCTGGCATCAGCAAGGGGAAAACATGCAGCCTGGACACAGAGTGATGAGCCCATTTCCTGAGGGGAAATGCCAACCACAAGCCTTAGCAGCCACCAGAGGCCTGGCAGAGAATCAGTGTCACTGCTGACTGCTGCACTTGGTCCCCACAGCCTGGGTGCAGGACCTCTGGAGAGCTCAAGAGCTGTCAGTAACCACAGACTGACACATGCAGTCATCACATCCATATCTACAATCAACAGAAGATTCCAAACTCCCCAGCATCAATCTCCTGAAAAGCTTAATTATAGAGGCGTCCTGTCCTAAAACAGCTTCCATATGTTCCAGGTAAGGGCTACTTACTGTTCCAGGAAGTCCCAGATATGCTGGATCACCTCTGGGCTGAGGAATTCCCTGGGCTGAGAGCTCTGGGACATGGCTGATCGGTAGTAACTCTCTTTCCAGGAGAAGGGGCTCGGAGTTTCTACAAACCTTAAAAAACAAAAGCAAAAAAAAAAAAAAAAAAAAAAAACCAAAAGAAAAATAAAAACACACACAAAAACATGTTGAATGAATGAGTCCAGCTTGATGAAAACCCATAAATAGAAGCTATTGTATGAAAAAGGAGACACACTGAATGCCCGAGACATTCACAGCTGTACGACACACATTCCACACTGCTGCAGATGCTGCATTTAGATGGGAGAGAATTTGGCCACCCTTCCCAGTAAATTAAATACCCCTCAGAGTCCACTGGGATGTTAAGTCATAAGAATCCTAGAGTGGGGAAAAAAAACCCTAACAAATCACTCCCCCCAAATAATCAACTTCCCATATGAAGCAGGTAGTCTTTGCAGCAGGTGAAGCAGCTAAGCAATGTGGGATTCCACTGTCCCAGGCTGTCTGCCTGTCTAAATGGCATGCCCTTGAATGATTTAGGTGACTTCTACACTCAGGCACTTCAGCTGAGGTCTTGAACTAAGTATTTGGTTGTGGTTTTGTTTGGTTTGGTTTTTGTTTTTTTCTTTTTTTTTAAATTTGAATAATAATAGAAAATAATATTATTGTTTTCTTTTCTATGGAAATATGTTCAGTCACATCAGATTTTACCTGCTTGTCTAGTGCCTTCTCACCTCCACCAATTTCTGAGCCACCAAATTTGCACCAGATCTGCTAATTACCTTGGCCATTTTTATCCCCTTAAGCTCCCACAAGCCTCACAGAAATAGGTGGGCCCAAGAGGAGCAGTGACAGAGCTGGAACACTCGTGCCTTCCACAGCTGCACATTCTCATCCCACTGGCCAATTTCTAAATTCAAACACAGCAGCTTTTACACCCATGTCAAAATATTTGACGGCTGCAGGGATGTAAAGGGGGTGGGAGGAATTTCTCCAGTAGACTTGCAGTTGACAAAAACCCTCAGTTCAACTTCAGAGTATGAGGCAGGTGACCACCTTTCCTGCTACAGGGTTGGGGGTGTCCTGCAGAATTTCCATTTGAGAGTTATTTCAGCACAATGCAAGTGAATGACCACATTCTCTGCCAGGGGAATGGACATGGCAGGAGCCAAAGCTATAACTGGATTCCAAAGAGAACTGAACTACTACTTGGTTTGGCACATATTGGCCCTGATTAACACAATGGTCTAAACAAATTGCATGGAAGACCCTAATTTATTAAGCTGCCAAAATGAAGAAAAAGCGTTTCAGAGGGAGGATCACCCTATAGGGCTTGTACTCCACTTTTCCTGAAGTATTTCCTTCTGGCTGCTGCCAAAGAGGTATCTAGCTCTCTTTACTGAATTTTTGTCTCTTTCATTTTGAGGCTGACTCCAGTCTGCAAAAAACTGGGCTTTCCTCACCTCTGCTGTCCACAGAAGTGCAAGCTCTTAGGAAAGAGCAGACTGTTATTCTAAGCTAAAGGAAATCAAAGTGGCTTAGAAGCCCCCTGGAGCTAGTGCTGGGCATGCCTCAAAATAGATGAAAGCATCACTTCAGTTCCTCACCCTTTTTGTCATTAGGAAAAAAACCTCCAGGATAATTTAAAAGCTCATGAACAGCCAGAAACAAAAATGAAATGTAGAAGTGCATGGGTAATAGTTCTGCCTCAGAGATGGGAGCACGTGCCCACACTACATGTGAAAAGATAATCACAAATCCTCTGAGAACAGAAGTTATCCCACAAAATACCTGAAACTACTCCTTTCAGGCTTTCAGTCAGGTAAGACGCTTGCAAGAATGCCATACTGAAACCCAGAAGAACAGATCTGGCCTAAAGCCTGTCATATAAACTGCAGGTCAGTGTCACCACGAGCCTTGGAGGAGCACAGTGGGAAGCTCTGCAACCTCCTCTGCTGCTAAACCCAGACAGACCACGGGCCTTGCTCAATACCCTGCACCCAGTCCTGACCACCAGGAATGGGCAGAGAAACCCCACAATCCATTTTCTCAAGCCATCAAAGTGCTCATTTTTAACAATTTGTAACAATTATTTGCCACTTATCTCAACTGCTCTTGACTTGTACACTAAAAGCCACTTTTCATTACTACATAGACAGGAACTGACTTCAATGAAAAAAGAGTTATAACAAACTAGACCTTTTTCAGAGACCTTTCTTTAACAAAGTCTCAGTGCTACAGGGTACCTGCACACCACAGCATGCCCCAGGTTTGGTTCATGCCGGACAAAACTCTCAAAAAGGCAAAGTGTCCCAGTTCACCCTGCCTGCTCTGGTCCTGTTCAGCTGAAATTCCACAAACCTACCCCAACCAAAGCAGTGCAAGAGATACCAGCTGCACAGACGGATAAAGGCAAGTTTGTTATTCTACAACTTTGCAGCTAACAGAGCTGTTGGAAAGCACTGCACCAGTTAAGGATACAGCTGGTGCATCCATCTACTGAACACAACTCAAAATTTCTCAAGAGAGGGACATTTTCCAACAGCATCATCTTTCTCCCTGTAGTCAGACAAGTTTCTAGCTTACTGTTTCTAGGAAAAGCATTACCAGATTTTACCTCGTGGCCAAAAAGGCACATTTCCCTATACCAAGCACAAGGAGTCTCCTGGTTAATGTTTTCAGACTCCTTCAGCACTCTCTGCAACACCTCTAATACCTGCACAGCTCTATTTCCAAAGGAGGCAGCAAGACCAGGCAGTCAACCTTGGCAAGGCAGCTGTGACAAGGCCACAGCATTACAGTAAACATCACTTTTCACTCAGTTTGGTCCGGCCCGTTCTCAGGTGGGAGAGAGCAGTCAAAAGGCAAGAAAACCAACTTCAGCTTACCACAAAGCTGCATGCAGAATAAACTGTCTCCTTCCCTGTGGTCTCAATAGGATCTAAATCCAGTGCTATTTTCCTTGACTAACAGCCTTCAACATAGAGCAGAAGCCTCTGTCTACCAAGCACATACTTAAGTGTCTGAATTTTCACTGGAAAATAACGCCTAAAGCCTAAGTAAAATCTGTGCATAAATTTCACTACTTTACTTAATTATCTTTTTCCACATCAGCAAATGCTCTACTTTCAGTAAAATAATTGCTGAGTACCTAAATACAAGACCACATTGTTTAAATTGCTTCTCTGAACCAGATACTTTTTTATTAATAGACATTTAAACAACATCCCTTTTACCTACATCTGCTCATCCCAAAGGCCATTGCAGGCAATGGCACTACTGAAAACAGACACTTATACCAAAATACTGAATACAACAGAACAAGGCACGGCAGTAAGCCTTGTCTAGGTTGTCTCTGTTTAAAGTCTTCAAGGTAAGTCCCTGCACCAACTGCTGAATCGTCTGGCAGGATTCTGTTCAGAAACCAAGAGCACAAACTGCACCAGGAACTACAGGGGGATTTACAGCCCCCATCAAACTGCAAGCTAAATAGGACATTGCATCCACAGGCCCCTCCTTTAAAAACCACCAGGGGATTATTAATAGCAAGTTAAGGCTTCTCACAGAAGCAGCACCTCACCAAGAGCAGTGATCCTTTGTGCAGTGCTGGGACACTGCTCCTGAGCCAGTGAATCCCAAGACAGGTTTCAGGCAACCATAGCCTCCCACTGAGGTCCCATTTATCTGGCTGAAACAAGAGCAGCCCAGAGTCCAGGTGAAAGCACTTCTCCAAATTCCCTAGGTGGGCTGGAGCCTCAGGCACACTGATGGTCGTGCTGCCTGCTGAGCACTCCCCCAGATGAGCTGTGTTACAGCCCCTGAGTGGGAATGTGTCCCAGCTGATCCCCTTTCCCACCCCACTGATGAGTGACATCTCTGCAAAACAGCAGTGACAGCAACATGCCCCTGTAGCCGTGCCCACACAGCACTCCAGCTCAGAGTCTTCCGGAAGGCCGGGAATGTTAAACTTGACAGAAAAATCCCCAAACCAAAACCAACAAAAAACCAACCAACCAAACCAAAAGGCAACTCACCCTTCCAAAAACCAACGAGCGAAGCACGGCTTCCCTTGAACTCTGGCCACGCTGCTATTGCCTTTCCCTGGAGCTGAGTCCCATCCCAGGAGGAAATGAAGCTTGGCCAGTGTGACATAAAAGTGGTGGTGGAGAGAAAACAAGACCATTTCTGCTTCCACTGCTCACTCTAAGCACATCCTTCCATTCTTCACCACATTACCCCCTTTCCTACCTTCATATCAGAGATTAAAGATAAAGCAAACAAACCACCCTCCAAGCCAGGAAACAATGGCAGAAAGCCATTAAACTCAACTACTGCAATACAGCAACAGTTCTCACCCAAAATACCACCTTTCACTGCACACAGTCTTTCTTAGAACGGGCTTAAACCAAAACCCCCAGGTCTGACTTACCACTGGGCAAAGCCACGAGCTCCCGAGGAAAGCAAGAGCCAGGCTTGATACTGAGCATGCACAGCCCAGCCCCTGCTGGGCAGCCTTGAACCTTAAAGGCAGATGCCACCTGCTCGCACTGAGAGAGGGTCACATCTGACACAGGGTGCAGCCCAAGCACCGCTGGCGCATGTGTGAGTCCAGCAAGCTCCTTCCAAAAATAAAGACTGTCGCAACCAAGAGGTAGCTGGTTTCCTTTGTTTTTTCATCCAAAACTGGCTTGGTGCTTCAACACTGAACTACTCCTGGGATAATAGCATGGTTTATGAGGAAATTAGAAATTAATAAGGTATGTCGGTGAAGCTGCTGTGTTGGGTCTCAAGAGGTCCAAGCACCTCCATTTTTTCATAACTTCCCTCAAAAACTGGAGCTCTGGTTTGGTTTTGTGTTTCTCCTACAGTGTGCAAGTTCTCAGAAATTATCAGTATGGTTTATGGGTGCAGAACTAACTTTGTGGCTTGATGTTGGTGTAAAGCCACACTGAAAAATTCTGTAACATAAAATCTTTCACAGCAGGGATGAGCAAAATGTTTCAGTGCTTTCTTTCTGCTTGTTGCCAAAACTACAGGGTGCTGCTTTCTGCTTCTCCCCATGAGATGTCTATCAATGGTACAGTTTTCTATAACCCAGCCTGTAGTTCTCAGTCAGTGGACATGCAGGTGGGGCCAGAGAAGTCTTTCTCTGTAAGCTACAAATTTTGCTCTTTTTTCACAAGTTACAGTCCCTTAAAGAATATGCTAGTGGACTACTCAGGAAACCTTGATGCAGAGAGAAGAACATTTGCTCTTATGAAGAAAGCACTTCCACGTTATACGAATGTACCCAGCAACTGATTAATAATGTCTTAATAATGATATCTAATATGCCTTATTTTATTCATAGTTCTCATAGTGCTCTATCAAGGAAGACAGAGTGATTAGTCCCATATTACCTGTGAGAAAACTAAGACACCAGGAGGTCATAGAATTACTCACCATTAGTCAGCAAGCCATAAATACAACCTTGGTCACCCGAGTCCCAGTCTAGTGCTTGCTCTAAGAGGAACTAGTGATTTTGGGTGTTTAGACAGAGAAATTCAGAAAGGCCTTAATTTCTTCAGGTAAAGTATACGCTGTACCTCCTACAATAAGAAACTCCCAAACTTCTTTTATCTTCAGACACCAAAATGCTAATGCCCAGGAATGAAAATCAAGGAGCTGCAGAAATGTTCTGACCAGCTTTAAGGCACACACAGAGTTCGGGGTGGAAGGAGAATTCCAATCCAGACTAAAACCTAATACTTCTTCCTGAATTTATACAGCATTTTACCCCTTAAAATCCCTTAATTCATGTCCTTATTAATGTATTAGCCCTCAGCCACTGCAGGTTGGGAGCTTGATAGAGATTTAAATCACAGAGGAGTCAGCAGCTTCAGCTCCAGCAATCCCAATCCACACCCCTAACCCTGCCTTCTCTAGTTACACCTTGAAGCACATCAAAATCGATGATAAACAAACGATTTAAAGTTCATGAACATTACGTCTAAATGCCTGAATCTTAGTGTCAGTTGTATTTTTAGTTTTTGCGTGGGGAGGGGGCTCCTTTTCAGATCGCACCGTTAAAACTGGAGGAACTTGGCAGCCCTCGTCCTGCTGGAATTCCCCCTGCTCTGCATTGTAACACTGCAGTGATTTGTAGACATCGGTACCTAATGAGGCTCACAGCTGTGCAAGAGGAGAAGGATGCGGGGTCTGGCAGCACGGGACAAGCGTGCGCCTGGCAGGCGGTGTCATCTGGAATTCCCCGGCTTGAGGAGCGCTCTTGTCACCCGTGCCTGGAGCAGCCACCCTCAGCCGGCAGAGCACACCCTGGAAGCACCCCCTTGTGACCCTTTTCCAAAGGCTAGAGACCTTCTGAAATCAAACGGGTTCGTTGCTACCCCTAAACAGGGAGCAAAATGAAAGCCAAATGGGAGGCAGGCAGGCTCTCCACCCCCTCGGAGAAGATTGCAGTTGAAATTCATCAATCTCTATTGCACCTCTTTCTATGTCCACTTCATCACCAAGCAGCCTCTCTTCCCAGGATGAATTGCACTGTGGAATACATTTTGCAGCTTCTTTCTTTTCCTGATGCCATAATTCAAGGTCTTAGCTCACACGAGCCCAAAAGAGACTGACTCCCATCCTGGCAGAGGCAGGTTGTACTGAACTAAGCTCTCAAGTGTTTATTCTCCTTTCGATTTTAAGCTGAGCTTTCAGGTTTAGCATTTTAAAATTTAGACTTCTAGCAAGTTCTTTAAACCCTTTGGATTGTCTTTGCACATAATGCTGCTCCTATGTCTCAGTCCTAGAAAATAACTCCAGAAGAATACTGACAGACACATGGGTTAGAAAGGACAAATGTAAGAAATAACAAACACCAACACAGGATTATTTTGAGACAGAATAGAACTTCCATCTATGGTTCATTTTTTTTCCCAGTTCCCACATTTGTCAGATGTTTCACAGACCTGGTCTCACATAAAAATGAGGACAGCAGCATGGGTTACAAGGGGAGGGGCAGCGGTGAGAAAAGTGGTCGATTCTCACAGGGATATGATTAGAAAATGAAAGAAGCTGACTGCCAGAAAGGTGAACCCTGATCTCAGAAGTAGCCAACAGCCAAGGAGACGTGGGGAACACATGAAGGAGCAGGGAGTGGCAGCAGCAAAGGGCTCTGTGGCACTGCTGATGTCCTACAGGATCTGTCAAGGACAGACCAGAGAGACTGTTAGTGTCTCCTGTTCTCTAGGCAGAGGGTGCTTGTCCTGCACACATCCTGTTTCAACTGTGAGCTGTGTGGTGTTTAGAAGAAATAAAGCAGTTCTGTGTCGCAGGAACGCTGAGTGTTCTGCTAGGGTCTACTCTAACAGTGCATCCTGATCTCCCTGTGACTTAGATTTGTCTTTAGGAAGCATATGTATGTGAGATTCATGGAAAGGGGTAGGAAGGGATGGTTCAGGGATGGTTCCTGGTTGCTCTATACTCAAATCTTCAGTGCACGGGCAACATTGACCTATATCAAAGAAAGTGAAACTGGCTGTACAGAGTAATCCTCCTAATTCACCATGCTGCAAAAACACAAGGGGGATTTTTCTCCTTTCATCATCTCCTTTCAGTTAGAGTCATCTTGAGTAAGACTGCCTGCACTGAATGCAACATTTGCAGCTCTGTGGCAGCCCCTCAAAGCAGACTATAACACTGCAGCCCTGTGCCCCACTCCAGTGCCCTGCTCAGTGGTGGATGCAGAGCTCTTCTGGGAGGAAAATACTCCCTCTGCATTCCTACTGGGGTTCCCAGAATGAGCACTGCATGGCCTGCTCCCTGCAAATTGCTGGGAATATCTTCTTGAAGCTGAGCAATTTCAGTACCTCCATAGGCCACAACCTCCTGCATCTCCTATCAACAGCTCATCTAATCAGCTATCTACATATCATTATTGTCAGCCTGACAACAGTGACCACTTTGGCATAACATTTCATCCTCAGGGCTTCAGGCAGCTCAGCACTCCAACAGCACTTGAGACACTCTCCCCTAACTGATTTTTTTTTTTCTTCAGGGTTTCCTTCAGGATCTTGTGACCTTTTCCAGACATCTCTTATCTCCCAGTCAACTTTTGACACCCCCTTCTTACCCATCCTCAGAAGCTCAGCCATGGACATCCCCTCCTTTCTGCTCAGCTCTGACACCCACTCCCTTTCTCAGGCCTGGCCAAGGTGAAGCACTGTCACAGCAGTTCCTCCACCTGCCCACTGCCATTGGTGCTTTCTAGTCTGGGGTACAAACTCCTCATAACCCACAGACGACCACCCAGCCTGTGTGAAACCCAGAGTTAGAATGCAAACCTGGAGCTCAGGACACCCAAGCTCAAGACCCAGCCCCTGGGTGACCTGTCCAGCTTTGTTCTTGCACTCCAAAGGTATAACAGTATCCCCAAATTGGTAAAGCACATAGAGACCTGTTAACAATCAGTGCATCTCTAGGGAAACATGGTCCCAAGACTTTCCAAATTTAGATAATAAAATAAAATGTAAATAATCAATTTTAACAAAGCCTTGAACCCAAAACCAATTAAAAGCATTTGCATGATTTTGTAACTCACTTTTCCAGTCAATTCCTTTCCCAAACCTATTGTAGTGGTGTAGATAAGCTGTGCCCATCTGGAGAAGGAAGAGTTAGAGCTGCTGAACAGAGATGAGATCTTTTACTGTAGTAAGTGAGAAAGTCTTCTTAAAAGCAGCACAAAT
This sequence comes from Bombycilla garrulus, assembly GCA_013400315.1. NCBI lineage: Eukaryota > Metazoa > Chordata > Aves > Passeriformes > Bombycillidae > Bombycilla > Bombycilla garrulus. Next base: position 692,560 of record VXBU01000062.1, on the reverse strand, counting down.
GGAAAATCCAGGCCCAGCCCTCAAAATTCTGAGGTATTTTTGGTCCAACTCCAAAAATAAGTGTTGTAAGAAAAACTTTACAGGCAATCTGTGCAGAAGACACAAAACATTTGCAAGTCCCTTTAAAAAATAATAAATCTATTTGGTCCAGGAAATAGATATAATATGCTCTATTCAAATACCCAGCTGAGAACATGTATCTGGGTTTGACTTTCAAAGCTTATACAGGAGTTTTTGTAGCCAGACAGCCCAGGCAGTTTCACAGCAGGATGAACTGAGGTGTCCTCCCCTCAGGGGAGGAGAGAACAAGCACAGCTCTCTGCTGAGCCATCTCCTGATGGGTCAGTGCTGCCTCCAGCCCTGCTGCCACATGCCAGCCTCTGCTGTCCAGCTGCAGCGACAACTGAAGACAACAGAGACCACTTTTTGTCTGTCTGGGCTCAGTACCTAACCCAAAATCACTCTGTGGCCACTCGTCCACCATCAATAATCTGCAGCAGGTGTCTGGGGGCACCCAGGGAAGTAGGAACTCAGACAGCTCTGCTATTGCATTCTGCTGTACAGATCTGATCTTTGCTGGAGGAGCAGTCTTAAATGCCCAAAGCAGCCTAAACCATGTCCTTTCAGATACTCAGATCTCTGCAACGTCAGGGAATATTAAAAGAAATAAAGCAACAGACCCAGAAATAAAAGCAGGCCAGGTCATTTTCAAGAGGTCATCTTCCTGAGGCTTGCAAAATCAAATTCCCCTCTTTAGAGATTTGGTCATCGGTATTTTTTCTGCTATCACAACATTTACCCAATAAAAATATCTACCTCATCTCATTGCTGTCTATTTTTTACAAGGAGCTTTCTGTATTTCCCACAGGAAATGGTACTGTATTAATTATTATCTGCCAAACTTTTGCAGTGTTGAGTGCAACCAGTATCTCTAAGTTTTCACTGGTCTACCTCCATCACACCAATACAGAGACCACAACACAGAACAAAAAATTACTTTATTTATTACAGATGGTAAAATAATTCAGCCAAGCAGACCAGAGCTTCGGAAAGGCAGTCAGGGTGTCAGAAACTGGTTCTGCTTCTACTAGGCTCTGAAAGAGGCCAGAGCCAAGGGAAAGAAATATCCAAACAGAAAAGTTCCACTTGCAGCAGAGGTAGAGTGTCAAGGAAAGATCTCAGCTACATCCACACTGCTGCTCTGGCCAGAGTTCAAGGTCTGGTTTGTGTGCTATCTCTTTACCTACATGCAAGCATGTTTCTGAGACAAGGCCCTGGCCTGAGCTCTGGGCTGTCTGGAGAGGAAATGCCCATGAACACTGTTAACCCAAACCTCTCATTTTATGTAGTCCAGGTAGCAAGTTAGGCACAGTCTCAGCTCAACTCCTGACGGTCCAGCCCACCCCTAAATGTCCTGAGCTCATCTCTTCCTAAGAACTGTGCACCCTCAGAGCAAGTGCCAGCTGCAGACAATACCTGACCACAAGAACCTAAGAGAAACCCGCAGATCAAGGGTTCATCACAAGTATGGCCAGGCCCGAAACCAGGGAGCTGCTCTGTGCTGGGTAATTGCAAGGGAGATCTCTTGAGTTCCTGGCTGCCCTGCTTGATGACACAAGTGGAGACTGTGTGGTGCAAAGAGCAAAAGCCTGCAGCCCCGATGGCTCATGATGGGGTTGTAGCCCTGCAACATGCTCTGAGCTCTGTTCAAATTCTGGCTTGTTGCCTGCAGCCTCTTCCCTGCTTGCTCCATGTCACTATCAGTAGTGTTAAGGGAATATGGTCCCCAGGACAGTAATACACACAAGAGTGGAGCTTCTTTTAAACCTGCTGAGATTTGAACTTTTTTGGCGTGATGGAGTCAGATCGTGTCTCTGCTGGGGTTGCCCTAACAGCTCCTGTTTTGTATTTTTTTTGCCCAAGTGCTTGGTGTGCTGTAGCTGCAACCTCCAGGGAGGTGCTGGGCACCCCTGCACGCTGAGCAGCAGGTGCTGAGCTCTGTTGTCCCAGTGCATACAGGACAGGTATCTCCCAAATTTGGCCACTGTGAGGAGGTGGCAGGGAGAGGACATCCCACACAGGCTATGTCAGCATGGTCCTCCCCACCAAGAGGAAGCAAAGCGAGAAAAATCATGCAACCCATGCTGATTTTCAGCCCTGGGAAACTATGCATTGCAGGGCATTTAGGCATATAAATATAGTGAGAGAAGAGAGGAACAGGCAGGGAACATGAAATACATGCTTCTTTTTTAGAACAGGAGGGTTCTCAGACTGCCTGCTGCAAAAGGCTTGTGACATTTTGTGTTCAGCCAGGTAAGACACTTGGCTCCCTAAGGTACCTACTCCTACAAAAGCTGCTTCTGTCTTTAGTTACACAAACTCCTTATGAACTGCTCAGGGGACATATAAAGTCCTTCTCACAAGCTTTCTCTCAAAGGTTGAATTTTTAAAAAATATCAAATAAATCATCATGATAATACAGAAAGTCCCCAGAACTCTTTAGAAGCAGGAAACTGTAAACAGCAACATCCTGAGTTTCAGTAAATAATTAAAATGCAAACAGAAACACCAGTAAACCAGATGTTAGGTGCGGATTCCTGTAATATGAATTTGGTTGAAGCTCTCTGAACTTGTTACCCTCCCCCCCAGCCAACCTGTGAAATCTGGTGTGTTTTGGATACTAAACATTAATTCCCACTCCTCACTCTTGTCACCAGTGATACTCTTCTGCTAAATACTATGCGGGCTGTGATTTTCAGCACATAGCAACTCTGTGGCAGGGCAGCTATTCCTAAGCCCAAGGGCAGAGAATCCTTCTCTCAAAAATAAGAGCACTTGCAAGAACCTTTCTGTGTGTCACAAAATAGCTCCAAGACAGGGCAGATGAAGGACAAAGAATTAAGAGCAGATTATAGTCCTGGAAGACAGGAACAAATGAACTGTTTGTCAGGAACACTGCTGGTGTGTAAGGGAATGCTACCTGGAGTGCTCACAGGATCTTTGCTTTTGTAACTATGCCGGGTGCTAAGAAATTACAGGGTTGGCTCCCTATAATTTCATCAATACATTGCCACACCTAATGTGATTTATGATTTTTGCTTGTGATAATCTTAAAGCTGTCGCTGCTGTAGTGCTGTGAATACTTATAGCATCACCCTTTTCATCACAAACAGGAATGATGTTTTCAGCCTGTATATTTTAAGATGAAAATTCACAAATGTGAACAACCAAGCTTGGAAAAGAAATGTTGTTGTTTTACATGGAGAGTTTTAACCCTGTAATGTCTGACCACCTAATGCCCACGTTAACTCTCAGAGCCAGCTGAAGTACAGGTTCACACCCGTCACCCCACCTCATACACCCCATTGACAGCAATTCCAGCCATCCCACTGTTGTCCCCCCCCAGCTCCTGCTCCCCACACAGTGCTGGCAGTACACAGCTGAGCCACTGCTGTTTGCAGCATCCAGCTCACCAGTGCAACTCAACCTTCTTTCCATGCATTTGTTCGGCCTGCAGTGACTTTTGTGCCTATCATTACTAAACCACACAGGCACTGAACCTCCCAGGGCAAGGTTTTGTAAGCAGGCTTATTTTTATGTTGCAAGGAACCTGCTGAAGCCCTGATCACTTACTGCAGGGTTTCCCCCTTCTCACTTGGGGAGGTGGCTGTTCTCTTTATAGCTCCATGCACTAACTGAATTCCCCTTGCTTGTGTACTGGTATTTATCACATCAGACCACCTGTGGCATTTAAACACCTGATTGGAAATGACTCAGCAGCAGAATCCTGTGGGGAGGTGATCTGCTACACAGGGGTGATTGTAAACATGCACCAAAAACTCCCAAGGTCTAAGAACAGATATAGATGTTTTCACCAAGCTCTCTTAGCAGATATTATCGGTTATCAGCAGAGCTAGTCAAACCTCAGAAATCTACAATAGCAAAACATTTTCCTTATTATTTCAGTGTTGATCATGGGCTACAAAATTTTAAGGTAAAAAGAAGTCAAAATTTGTATGGCAGTATAACCACTGTCTCCCACCACCCTCTCCATGTTCCCAGGAAGGTTTTCACATAAATGCAAAACTAACTTAGAGTCAGGCACCAAACTGAAAGCCAAGTTTCCTTGATTTCTTCTTCATCCAAGACCCCCCTTCCTCTCCCATACCTTATGACTCCTACTGAAATTTTTTTATAAGGAAGGCTTCAATACTGTTTTGGACACATGTTGAACAACAAAGGGTTTTATTTTTCCCAAACTGAGGCTGAGCCCTTTTGCTTTGTATCAGGCCAGAAATCCTGGTGTTTGTTGAGAGGAGCTTTTGGAAATTAGCTTGTAGCAGAAGGCACTATGTAAATCAGCGTGGAATTATACAACATGTATCATAAACACCCTAAACACCTCTGAACAGATTAACTATTAAGAACTTGCTTATTTAATTTCTTCAGGATTTTGGAATTTGGGCAAGGCACTGTGAATCAGGTATCCTCTCCTCACAGTACAAAGGACCCCATGAAAGCTTTCACATACTCTCCTTGCAGTCCTTTGGAATCTGAGAAAAAAATTGGTTGGTTCCACTTTAATCCTTTAAGGAGCACTAAAAAGGACCTCAAAACAGACAAATATTTTCTTGAGAAGCCTATACTGTTTTGAAGAGGAAAAAGTACTGTCGCTGTCAGTGACTGGAGTAAAGAAGTCCAGCAGAGACAGAATGGAGGAGGGCAGCAGGGATAAGAAGACTTCAGGGAAGAGAGAACTGGAGAGGGTTTAATGTGCAACTCTTGAGCACTGTTTTACTAAGATTCTATCTTTTAAACCCATCTTCTCATGACATTGCAGTACAAGAACAGGACAGTGACCAAAGAACAGACCTCAAAGATGAGATAAATACCCTCCCCTCCTCCAGCAGCACCCATCCCTGATGAGATGCTGGAGGCAGCTGAGAGGTCCCATGCTGGCAGCATGTCCACTGCAGAGCTGCTCTGCAAAGCACTCCTGCCAAGGAGGCCACTCTGCAAGACTTATTTTGGCACATGGAATGCTGTCCTCTCGTGTGCATCTGGCTCCAGCTGTTGTCCCTCCCCCATGGAATTTTTACCAGGGGTGGCAGCTTAGCTGTGAATGTGACCAGCACTCCGCAGGAGAGCTCACAGAGACCAGAAACAAAAGCACCTTCCCACCTCTCCCTCCTGCATGGAGCCAATTCTGCTCCTTCAGGAGTCACCAGCTGCTCCGAGCACACCACAAGCTGCTCAGAACAATTTCTGGACCCTCTCTGAGTCTCTGGAAAGTACCTGCACTATCTAAATAGATCTATACCAAGTCATGTGTCTTTCTTTACTTGACTTCAGGTCTTTCTGCCAACACAGCAAATTTGGGCTCCCATTGCATAGGTGAAGACAACTGAAATTTGTCCACTCATTCATAGCAGGAGTTCAGTTATTCCTCAGCAAAGCATAGTACGAGGAAAGAGAAAAAGTGTGCAGCTGCCCAAATGCAAGGATTCTGCAGAGCCTGCACATGGGATGAGAGGCTCCTGTGGGACACGACCCTGTGACAACCTAAACAAATCTCTGTCACAATGTCACCCAGCTGATACCCAAGCAAAATTGGAGCCGATTACTCCAGTACTGATTCACAACCATGAGGGACACAGCACTCTGCTGCCTGCAGCCAGCATGTTTTGTCTGGATGTGTTCCCTCCCAGCCCAAGAGAGAGAAGCCTGCAGTCTCATCAGTGCCTGCTGGCAGTGATGAGCACGGGGTACAGCAAGTTTCCGCCTCTGTGCTGTATTGCAGCACTGACCTTGGCCAGGCTCCTATCTGATAACTGCAGACCATTCACCAGCCCTGTTTGATACGTGTGGGAACCAGGGAGAGAAGGTGAAGTGACACATGCAATGCTCCAGATTAAAGATCTCTTTGAACCAGGAGCTCTGGCTGGTTGGAACTGGGCCCTGCTCACCAAAATCCGTCCAGATACAGCACCCAATAGATGATGTTTCCATGGCCCAAACACTGCCCTCCTTTCCAACTAATTTCTAATACCCTCCTTAAATAATTTCTTACAGTTTTGCTCATTGTTTTCTAAAAATAGATTTTTTTTTTCTACATACCTGGTTGGGGGGGTTTTGTTTGATTTTTGGTTTTAGCAACCTCCTCAAAACCCAGGACCGTGTCTGAGAAATCAGTTTTCCAGCACAGATGCTACAGAGACCAGAGGATTTCAGGGTTGTTTCTGTTATTAGTGAGAATTGGGAGGCTGGACTGTATCACACTGCGCTGAGAACACAAAGCGAGAAATGAAAGGAGAAAGAGCAGCTCGTGTGAGAGCCCTTTCATTCACAAGGGAGGAGTGAGCCATGCTGAACACCTTCAACCCAGCAACAGTGTGAAATCCTGAGGCCACCAATTAATCTGTGCATGGGGAGAGGGAGGAGCAGAGCAGGCAGGACTACAGTCCAGGGCACCAGCAGGTGCATTCCCAACAGCCCCCAAAGAGGAGGGCTCCCAGGTAAAACACAGCCTAATGACCATTATTTCCAGGAACACAAGTAACTTATCTGTAAACATCACTCCCCCAACCAGGCATTAGCTGAAAAAAAAGCAGCTTTGGGGAGAGATACTAATTACATAGCTCCCAACAGCTGGACTTTGATCATAATTACAGTGCCTTCTTCATCTTACATTAGTGGCTTTCAGCTGCAGCTAGGTGGGCACTTCTTGGAAGGTGGAAATCCCGCCTGTTTCAGATAATCAGCTCTTTTTATGACTCAGAGCTGACCTGGGTTTTCTGCAGCACAGGATGAGCTCCCACGGTACCATCCAAGCCAGTAATTCACAGGGGTCAGTGGCCTGGCACTTCAGAGCAGGTGCTTCTGTCATTACAGCAGCACTTCCAAGTCCCAGGAGCCAGAGCACTGAGTGTGAATATTCCTGATTTCAAATATTTCCCTTTACAAGGGAAGTAGAAGGAGAAAGCCTTTGAGGTCTGCTGAATTTTAGCATCTCTCAGCTCTTTCTGTTTAAGAAGAAGAAAGATGGGCAGACTCAGGATACACCTGTCCAAACAACCTCACTTCAGTCACAAGCTACATTTGCATCCTTCACTTCTGCAAAAGGATGTACATCCCCATCAGCACCCACTGTTCCTCTGCTCCTCTGTCAGCCGGGCTGCAGCTCCAGCACTGAACTCCAGCACACAGCAATGAGTGGGGTTGTGAAGGAGGAGGCTGCTGCCCTGTCGCCCAGCTGAGTTCCCTATGATTTTTTTGTGATGTGCTTTAATACCCACATTTACAAAGAATTTAAGAGCCTAAATGAGGGAGCTGGGCTGTTGAGACAGAGGCTGAAGTGGCCTAAAAAATCATACATGGCACAGAGTCTGGGGACTCAGCTATTTTTCCTCATCTGTGGCACTGCATTGCTGTGTTGTTTGGATAAATCCTTTCACAGTAGCCTGTGAAATGACAGGCATAAAGCATATGAGCATCATAAAAGCACATTAGCTAACACTCCTTGGTGTGCTCTGTGTTCACCTCTAGACAGAGGAAATGTTTTAGCTGGCTCCCACATGTTCTGCCTGCTGGACACCCCCAAACTGGAGAGGTAAGTAGATGAAGCAACAGCAGAGAGTAAATCAAAGCCACAAATCTTAGAGTTAACTGGGATTTATAACTGCTTCCCCCTCCACATTGAACTACAGGGAAATCTGTGTGACATTCATACCCTCCCACCAGTTTAACAGGGTTTAAAAAACTTTTCACTACTGTTTTTTTGCCAGCATACCTCAGCTCAACGTTATCAGTTTGCTGGTTAGATAATTACTAGATGTAATTTTAAAGTTGCAAAGAAGCCTGCTGGTATTAGCTAAATGAAGTATTTTGACCACATCAAAGCACAAGTGTTTCAAACTGTGTAAAATAAATGCAATCCTGAAACTATTGAATTTTGTTAAAACAGTCAGAGAAATGTCACATAACACATCATGAATGCAACCAATGGAGCTTAAAGATGAAGACCATCTATGTCTCAGATGACTGAGAAAAGTATCTCTGGGACCAGCTTTGAGCTGATTTTGACCTGTGGTGGAGCACAGTCACTAATAATTGAACAAATGCCATTCTTGGCTCATGTAAACAGACATGCATAACAGCTGAGACATGTTGTTACTCTAAGCTACATCTCAAACAGGTTTTATGACTGAGGGGTGTCACAAATCCTATCTGACCTGAGGCTTCCCACACTGCAATGGTCACTTAAAAACTCATCAGGCTGCTAAGGCATGTGGTGAGGAGCAGCATTTCTACTGTAAGGCCTGACTTGCTGGATGAGGCAGATTTGCAGGGGTGAAAGGCTTATTTTAAAAGATCTACCAAATACAGCCAATGGATTCTTTTTCTCTTTAATTCATGCTCCAGATGAATTTTTTGCGTGAGCCACAGCATCAATTTTTGGAACCTGTTATTTGACATGAGATGGGATACAAACTGACAGGAGTTCATGGGCTGGGAAGCTGTCCCAGAGCTCAGGTACACTTCCCGGTGCATCTTCACGCTTTCCAGTGTCAGGGTTTTCCCCTTTTTTTCCTTTTTCTTCATTTTCAGTTTTGGAATTTGCCTGGCTGGGGCTTCCAGCCATGGAAACATTAATGTGCTAAAGAGTTGCCTGCTGCCAGCCCAAATCCACCTTGCTGGGCGGGCACTGCTCTTGTACTGCTTTTTCCTGGCCACAGGCACATCCCCGCGGGGCTCAGCGGGGCTGGTTGGATTTGCAGGAGATCAGAGTGTGGCTGCATGTGCCTGGCCAGCGCTGAGCTCGTGTTGTGGAAGGTCGGGCTGGGGAATCCAATACCCCCGGCTTCATTCCACCTTCCTGTGCGCGGCAGCGCGGCCAAGGACCGTGCGCTATTTCCCAGCCTCTCTCCTTCCCCTCTGCTGGCCCCAAACGCGGCCCCTCCTCGCTGCCAGGTCTCCACTCTCCTCCCCAGGACCTTCACACAGCCGTGGCACAAAACACCCAGATAAAGGGGAGGTAAAACCCCCCACAAACCTTGTAACAAAGCACAGCAGTGGGGGGAAAAGACAGATCACAGAGCTGCCTGCAATGCCACGGGCTGGGTGATGGTGGCCAAGCCCTTTCTCCAATACAGATCTATGCAGCAGGGTAGCCTTCCCCAGCACCCTGTGGAGGATGTAGAGTTAATAGTTAACTCTTCCAGGGATTATTGCCTCTGTGAGACACCAGCCAGGGCTTTTACAAAACACAGACAGAAAGCAGTCTTATAAAGGTGCTCAACAAGTGACTGTGCCCAGAGGATTTCACCTCTCCAAACTTTACGACTGGAAAAATACCATCTACATGTCATTTGCATGCTTAAATATAGTATCTTCTATTGGGAGAAACAAACAAACCGATAATGTGATACTGTGACACCTCGTGTGGACATGCTCTTTTATCTGCTGGAAAGTTATAAAACTCGGCGTAACAACAAAGCTAAAATAAGAGTGGTTGTCAGGCTCTGACGCTGGCTGTTAGACAGAAGGAAAAAAATATTCCTGGAAAATTGCTCTCTCTTAGAAGGCAGTTTTTTCTTCTCTGAATCTTTTAAATTAATTATCTATCCTTAAATTCCAAAATCTCAGGGCTTAATGGTTCAGCTCATATTGTTCCCAGGACTTTCTTCACTTAAAGAAACAAACAAACACACAAAAATCTAAAGCCATTCCTGCACTACGCAAAGCACAGTGTAACCTTCTGCTCCAAAACACCAGGGAAAGATACTATCAGCTTTCGTGTTATCTATCATATATATTTTTTCCTCTAACGCCAAAGAGGAAAAGGGGATATCTTAAACGGATGCCTATAATTAAACAGTAACCTGTTAGAAAGCCAAAAATAATAATAAGCTCCACTGAGCATGAAGAGAGCGGCACATTTTTTCCGCGTGCAGCCCAGCTGCCACCGGCCGCTGCAGGAAAGTTAACAATTACACAGGAGACTGCGATCAAACCTGCGATAGGAGGCTTACGTCACGCTCAGACTCACCGCTGGATGCAGGGATCAGGGTAGTACGGCAAGGTGGTGAAAGGTGCTGCTTCAAAATTCATTTCCTTCCAGCCCCTCCTTGGGGACAAACCGAAATAAAATAAATAAATAGATATAAAGCCAGCAGGCTAAAAGCAATAAGGTCAAGTGGTACACGAGGTACAACTTTAGAGATTTATTTTACACTTGTGGATGGGTGGGATCTGCCAGGGACTTGGCCAATGGGATCCGTCCAGTTACCCGAGCATCACCACCACTCCCTCCTCACCAGCTGGGCATCTTCTGCACGGATATTTTCCCCTCCTCTCAACATCCTTAATAAACTTTGGTGTACGCTGGCCACACTTGTTGTTGGGAGCTCATCTGGGGCTTCTCTGAACTTCTGATCTCGCCGGTCATTGGTTGCCTTCTCGCCTGACTTCACAGTTTAATTTTGGCAGCTCTTGCAATTTTACAAACTGCTGTGGCCGCTGGTCATCCTCGTCTCCAGATGGCCGGAGTTTCCTCTGCTGGGTGCAGCGCCCGTGCTGAATTTCATCGTACTTTAAAAGCTTTCCTTGTCAGCTCTGGGGTTAGTACCTGCTTATAGTTGCCTGGGGAATTTTTCAGTCTCTCTCACACTACTGTTCAAACAGTCTGTTGTGGTCACAGTTTCAAAAGCTCAATGACAAAATATGGGGAAATTCCTCAATTAAAATTAACTCTGAACTTTTGCTGCTCTGCCTCCCCTTCCTGCCCTCCTCCCTGCAAGAAAACGATCAGATATATTTAATGTTTCCCTTTATAGCTTTTTGCCATTTTTTCCAAAACAATTGAGATGATACAGAAATCTTGCATTGTTCTGGTGTTCTGTAAATAACATATACATTTTATGTGTCAAAAACAACAACAATATTTTAAATTATCTTGAGAAGAAAGTAAAAGTAAGAAAATAGAAATCACATCTTTTTCAGACACTAAAGCCTAGAGAAATAAGAGTGAGGTCCACCAAAACAAACTACCAAAGATTAAATGCAGGTCTGATTTTCCTGAAGTGACATGAAAGCAAGAAAGGATGGCTTTAATTCTCTCCCCACCACCTTTTTTTTTCTTTTTTTCTTCTCTTTTTAGAGTAACACAGAAAATCATTCAGGAAAGCAACCTGTTTTGTCCTCATGTTTTTCCCCCTCCATGATTTATCCAAATAGTACAGGCTGTAAACCTATCCTGGTTTTGTGGGTTTGGAGAATGAATGAAATATGAATCAGGAGCTAAATTAAAATGGATTCCAGCAGGAAAAAAATAGCACCCACATATCTGTGCACCAGAGGGATTGCATCTTCAAGCAGACCTATACATTTGCGTGGATGAGGAGCAGTGTAAGGGATTGCCCTATAGTTCACCTATAGTGCATATTTTGTGCCAATATCAGCACCAATTCCAGCCAGCCCTGAGCAAAAGTCAGGAACCCTCCGAGATGGCAGGAATTGCCTCTTATTTTTCCTCTCCGTGTTTTCCTTGTAGGAAATGTTGGTTCGAAGAATGTCACGTGGAAACATTTTCTTTGCTGCCTGTGCCAGGGTGGCAGGAGAGCTATTTCAGACTTGACATTCTCCACCCACACTCAGCCTGATAGTTCCTAACATCTGTGAATTGTGAATCCTGTAAACTAGCAGGGCTGATCCCCAGCCAAGTCCGAGCAGCTTTCACTAAGTGGCACTCACCAAGGAAGAGAAGCTGGAAGTGAAGGATATGTTTATTAACTGCAGTTAAGGGCTCCCTACTGCTGGACGTTGCTTCCCGTGCCCGGCCCATGGAAGAACAATAATATCAAACAAACACCTTTTCTCTCTTCAGCTGAACCCTGGAGTATATATCAAACCTTGTAGCTGGTGTTTTTGGGGAAGAAATATGGGAATCTGCAAATCTGCTGGGGAGGAGAGAGGAAGATTCACAGCAGGGTTTGCACGCACACAAAGCAGCCCAGGGAGAGCTTCAGAGCGGCTGCATCCTCTTCTGCTGCTGAAACCAGGGCTGTGGGCAAATACCACCAGGGAATGGGCCAGGAGGGCCACACCAGCTCATGGTCCACACTGCCAGCCTGGCTCTGGTCTAGGCCTTGAGCATCCACCCTTAACCAAAGACACGTCAAGGAAGCACTCTGCCTGCCCAGACCACTTCAGCAGGAGCTTGGGTTCGTGCTCTCTTGCTCCAGGACGTGGTTTCCATCTGCACCCGTGGATGTGGGTATGGATAACCAACCATGCACACAGGCACCAGGCTGGGCTCTGGGCACACTGCTGAGACCTCGTGCTTGCTCCTGGAGAAACACCTGGCTGGATTTAGTTTACCATGCCTGTGGTGGGATTAGCTGTTACCTCCTCAAGCCTGACTTCGTGGAAGAGTGGCCATGCATTGTGTGCTCTCCAAACAGCCTGGAAAAGTTTGTGTGTCCTCATAGATTTCAACCTAAAAGGCAAAAGAAATGTCACAAGAAAAGTGCTGTTCTTGTGAAACCCTGCTCTACATACTTTTTCATGGGAGCTGGAGAAGAGTCTTTCCCAGAATGGCCTGGGTGCAATGGCCAAGACATTGGGAGCAGGGAATAACTCCCACCTGGGGACAGACCCTCTTCTGATTTTGGCCAGTCTCCTCACCTGGCATGTGACCAGATCACACATCCCAAGGGCTTTGTGAAGTAAAACTGGCAGCTCCTGACATTGCTGCTGCTGGGCTGGCCCCAGTCTCTGAGGGTGAACCTGGTCTCTGGTTTTACGCTGCCTTAGCTCTGCACAGCCTTGGTACCCCAGGCACAGCAGGTACAAGTCTGTTACAGCCCAAATCCCAGTCCTGTGGTTCCTGTTTGCAGTGCTCAATACATCTTGCTGCATAACTTGCTGCAGTTAAGAAGTGGTAGTCTCCAGCTAGCAATTCACACCAAAAATATAACTTTTGAAAAAAAAATTAGCTTAAAAAAGCAGTCCCACATAATTCTGATGAGAAATTGCAGCAGGCCTCTCTTCTCACTCACAAGGCACTGATAAGAGAAGTTTCTAGCAAGGACATTTCCACAAAAACTTCAAAAGGGGACACAAACTGCCTAAGACCTGTACCACCGCTCATGCCAGGGGTTGGGTAAATGCAAATTGCTCATGGTTTGGTTTGCTTTGGCAGTGCACACAGCAGCTGCCTGCTTTTCCCAGAGAACTGGGCCTTTTCAGCCTCCCACAGGGATCTGGACACGTTCTGAGGTAGCTCAGAATGTCTGTATTTTGCTTTTCCCGGCTGGAAGACTGAGCCACGGAAACCCACTGGCAGTAGTGTACAAAAGCCCCCCACAAAAGCCAGCAAGTGTCCTGATTTTTTTCCTGCAACCCAAACTTCCTTCCTCCCTCCTGCTCACAGCCAACACTTAGCTATGGGCTGATCGACCAGGAATTTGGGCAGAGGTATTCAGTGGTGCAGTGAGGTTGCATGCAGCTCCTCTCAGCTGCAAGGCATGTTGCATAGCACAGTCAGCAGTGGAAGCACAAGCCCAGGGTGTGTGCCTGTGTGAATTGCCAGTGCCCCATGCATAGCTGGGAGGCTCTCCAGGCTCAGTGGTATTTGGCCAAGTTCATTTGCACTGCCTTAAAGGAAACCTCCTGGGAGATGGAGCCTGAGTTTGAGAGCTGGGGATTTCAGAGGGGGGTCTGAGTGAATACATGAGGATGAGTAAACCTCATTTAGGAAGCAAATCTTTATAAAGGGAGAAATTCTTTAAAAAGAAATTCTTTCCTGTGAGGATGGTGAGGCAGTGGAACAGGCTGCCCAGAGAAGCTGTGGACAGCACATCCCTGCAAGTGTTCAAGGCCAGGCAGGATGGAGCTCTGAGCAACCTGTTCCAGTGGAAGATATCCCTTCCCCACAGCAAGGGGCTTGGAACTGGATGATCTTTAAAGGTCCCTTTCAACCCAAACCAGTCCGTGGTTCTGTGATCCTGGGAGCACAGGCAAGGGGGAGCTTCTTTCAGTGGCAAGACCTCAAGAGGAAAAGGGGCTAGTGACATCCTCAGTGTCCCCTGCCCTTCCCGGGAGGCTTCCCTGCTGCTGGTGGGTGTGAGGCTGATGTGCCGGCTCCAGGCACGCGTCCCGCAGGAGCGGGGCGGAAGCCGGGCTGTCAGGGATCTGTCTGGACAGCGGATTTCCAGGCGAGCCCGCGGTGCTGGCGGCGGGCGGGCAGCGCAGGAAGCATGTGTGTGTAGGTGGGCAGGAATGCGCTGCGCTCCGCCGCTGCCACGGCTGCGAGGGACAAACAGCCAGGAAACAGCTGTGGATACTCTCCCGTTACCCCTCCGTGCACCCTCTCGACTTAAGCTGTCGCTGAAATGACCAGGAGATTATCTTCTAGTAGAGGCAAACATTTATATCCCCGGGAGGAGACTGCTGGGGATTTATAATGGTCTCCGCACCGCCACCCAAGGTCAGGGACAGGATGCCTGTGAGCAGCCCCTGGCCTGAAAAGGGCACGAGGGAGAGGCAGTTTCCTGAGTGCTCTGTGCCTCCAGTCCTGCTCCACGGGTCCAGGACCTCTGAACCGCTTGGGGCTGAAGAAGACGGGAAGGTGATGGTTTTGCTCTGAGCCACCTTTGCAACTGCTGGCTTCAGGATTTGCTTGAAATCAGACCCAGCCTTTAGGTCAGGGTTTGGCATAAAGAATGAAAGGTTTCATTCACAGCTCGGGGTTTCCAGGGGAGTGGTTGTGGTCGTTTGTTGGTTTGTTGGTTTTTTGTGGCTTTTTTTATTTAATTTTTTTTTTTTTTTAGTTAAAATTAATTTACTTTAAGAGCAAGAAGTCTGTGGGATATTTGGGGATTTTTTTGTTAGAAGAAGTTGAAGAGAAGGAAATAATTCCCTCCTACCAGCAATAAAATGTTTTTAGTTTGACTATCCAAGGGAACAGAAAACCACATCAGCATGCCTTTTGAGTACGTTTTTCAATTTTAACTAAATATTAGGAATGTCTAAAGGTTTCAAAGGAATTAAGGTTTTAGGAGTTTCATGAACAAAAGTAAGCAAAGACACTTCTTCAGTAACTCCAGTGAAGGGAAAGGAGAAACAGGATTATGACCCTTGCAGGATTTGGAGGATCTGCCCGAATGCTGTGATGGTGGGAAAAGCTTCCTTAAGAATTCAGATTTTGCCTCCAGCTAATTTCTGATCCCATTGCTCCAGAAGTGTCAAATTTCTGGCTTTTGGTTCATCCAAGCCTTCCCCCCTGCACCTTCCATATTGAGAGACAAGAGATGGGGAGGAGAGCAAACTTAAAAAATAAATTAGTAAATAAAACCACCACAATTTTACACGTGATCCTGCCCATTCCCCTCAGCACCTTTTGTCCCTGGTGCAAACACAAAGCACTAAAGAAGGGCACTCATACCCCAGGCCCCCCGTGCTGGCACTGCCCTGCTGGTGGGGCCTGAGGGACTGAGCCCAGGCAGCAGCTCCCCACATCTGTGCAACATCTGTGCAGGTCATCCTTGGTCACCAATGGCCACGTGTGGGCCCAGGACTGATGGCAATCCAGTGAGCAAGCAGTCCAGCACAACCCTCCAGCACATCTGGAGAGAAGATGGCAAAGGTGTCTTAATGGACCACTCCTCACATCCTTCTCCAGCCAAACCTGAACACCTCAGTCCCAACAGAACTGTGGACTTTAAAACACACACCAGCTGCAGGCTGCCATCTCCCTGTGAATACCACACACCTGGAGCTCTGCACGATCCTCATGCTGGCCATCAGCTGCTTAGGCAGAGTTGGGAAGAAACAAAGGACAGGGCACTGTTCCGGCCCTGCTCAACAGGACAACAGGAACTGCTTTCAGAGCTGTCTGGTTGCCTTTGGTGTCTCCTGTGTCACATCTGTAGTGTCAGAGCATCATCCACTCCCAGCAAAGGTCAGTATAGTTTGGTGTTTTCCTTTGCAGGGATAACAGCTGTTTTCATGAGGCACAAATCACTTCCTGAGTGTTCGTCCCCAGGATCTTGTCTCAGCAGGAGCTCAGATGACAGGGACTGGAAGACTGACTGCCTCAGAGGGGAAAAGCTGAAGTCTTCCATGTTCTCATCCCCCACTATCACCTACTTTGTAGTTTTTTTCAGGGCATGTCATAGTTCTCTGCTTGAGTAACCCTGAAACTATTAATACTTTCAAGTAACCCAGAACAGCTACAAAAGGAGTTTCCCACTGCCTCCCTTTCTACTCCAACCCCACAGCTTCCAGCAAAACAATTTTTACTCTTTTCCTGTTCTCCCACATGCTTATGTAGACTTCCAGCTCCCACGGGACACTTGGTGCTATCCTTTGTTTGCTCTAGCCTCTCCCATCTTCCAAGTCCCAGGCACAGACTGGTTCTAAGAGAAAGCCCAGAGCACACATCTCAGCAGGTTAACGGAATTGTGCTCTGGGCTTCCCACAAGCACAACTCCTTGTGTTTCCATGGGATCAGGCCAAGCCAAAAAGCTTGCCTGAGGCTGGCCTTACTTCTAATCCATCAACCTTTTTATCCCACTGACCCCCTCATTGAGATCCTCAGAACTGTGTCACAGTCTGTTGGTAAAGCCTCAGTACAGCTATGGATGTCCCCTCTCCTGGAGACATTCCCACCACTGAGGGCCACACTGTGTCTTCCTTCTCCAAAAGTGAGGGCAGCAGGAAGTTTTGACCCTTGTTTTTGAGTAGCTGGAAGGAGATGGCATAGGAGCAGTCTTGAAGCTGAACATGTGTTTTGGAAGCTGCAGTCTCCATTCCTCCCCTTTGAGAAGTCTTCAAACAAAACTAACTGTAGGGGTAATACTATCAGGGAAGAACAAATGTGAGCACTGGAGAAGTTTCTTTCCACTGTTACTAAAAACCGGGGCATTTCTCTCTGTGAAGAGGGAGCAAAAGGAAGAAAGTCTGAGAGGCCAAATTTGGAATATTGCTCCATCTCCCTTACCAAGCCTTATGGCTATTCAGGCACATGTGAAGAAGGTAGAACACAGAGCAGTGACTATAGTGACAAATCAGAAAGAAGGCCAAAAGGAGGCTCTTTCCCAGCTCTGGCCCCAGGAGAGCCTGCCCTGTCCTCGAGAGCTGGCAGGCCACTGTGCAACTCCCACGGGAAACTCCTGCCACCCGAGGTGGGGAGGGAATTTCCCTCCCTGACGTCAGCGCAGCTGCGCCACATCTCCAGGCGTTCCGAGACACAGCGGGGCCACAGTCTGGCCCAAAGTGGGTCTGGAGGCCAGAGCACCCAGGACAGGTGGCAACGCCAGGATTGCATATCAAAGGGGTGGCAGGGGCTGTGTAGGTGGAAGGCTTGGTCTCCCCATTCAGCTGCCACACAACATGTCTGGCATTCTGGCAAGAACCGTGCCACAAATACGCACAATGTCGTCACACCCTGTAGGGTCAGGCCCAGGTTGGGGACAGGAACCTCGGTGACCGCATCCCTTGTGGGTGAAGGTCTTCCCCAGCCCTGCTGTGCAGTGTGGCGTGGCGAAGGAGGGCAGGACCGGGAGCTCCCTGCAGCTTCCTATCAGTTTTCTAGCACAGGCTCACACTCATCCTCTCACCACAGACCCATCCCAGAGTTTTCTCATGCTCTGCTCATATCTTCCAGGTGTTCACATCAGAAGCTGCAGAGGCTGGTTCACCAAATTCCAGGATATCAGCTTCTGAAGTGCTGGTGACAGGCAGCAGCACCAGCCCAGCAGCAAATGAAAGGAGAGGCTTCCTCTGTGCGAAGCAAAGCAAAAGATTTGCTGAATCAAGTTGTCTGTGTGGAGAAATTGACTCAGAGAGAAAGTTCCTAACAAGGAGAGCGTTTATTGTCAGCCTCAATGGAAGACACAGAAATGCAGTAAACCAAGTTTATTGCTGCATCACTCATCTTTCACAGCCTCTGACTCTTCCTTGTGAGTCAGAGCTGAGCTGAACTGTAGCAATGTCATGTTGCTGCTATCAACCCTGCTGTTCCTGCACTTTCCCATCTCCTGCCTGTTTTTCAGAAGTAGAAACCTCTCTGCCCTTTTGGCAGCTTCAGAAAATAAATCCTCAATGCAAAAGCATTGGTCTCAAAAGAATTTCTCATTTCCAAACAGGATACAAGAAAAACTCACTGCTTGGCTGGCAGAGCTCAAGTTCCCAGCATTAAGGCTATGTCTCTCCTGCAATCCAAGGTGCAAGCACAGCTCCTGCAGGCATACCTGAACTAATGGGATTAAAGCCAGTTCAAGAACAGTAGCAATTAAAACAAAAATCCCTAAAGCATTAACCACTAGCAATGGAAGCCCTGGTTGCAAACCTGCACATCCTCTGCTAAAGCCTGCACTTCCACACCTCCCCAGCCAGCAGTACCCAGCTCACCACTGAGGTGGGTGTGTTCACATAGGTAGTAATTTCCCTCCTGTCTCTACTGAAGATAGAGCCCAAGAATGCTTGCATTTAGGGCACAGGTCCTTTTCCAGGCTTACAGTTTGAAAAACACTAGGGATGGGACAAGTTTAACTCTGCTAGTTGGTCCATCCTCCTCAGGATGGAGTACAAAATCCACTTAATCAGTGACTGTACAGTATATGGGCATAAAATAAGAGATGGGTGTCGTTTAAGTTAATAAAACCTTCTTTCTTGTCTCAGAGAAAAGCTGAGGAAAGCTGAAGAGCCAGTGTTTCGTGTCTTTGTGGAGAAGATAACAACTAAAAGAGTCTCTTGCATTACCCCCCCATCCTTGTGCTTTGATGTTAATAACCGTATATACATCCCTGAAAAAAAACAAGGCCTCACATGTGATATGATCAAATCTTTGCACCTCACTTTTTCCAAAGTGAAACAATTTCTGCTGTGACTCAGCCTAAGCACGTCATACCTTGCACCCTTCAAGTAGGCAAAAGATAACTCCCTGTCCCAAACTCCCAACTCAGCCTTCAGCTTTTCAAACCAGGGTAATTTTCCCACGGCCACGGGATGGCAGAAGCCAGTATTGCTCATCCCTGGGAGGTGAAGCTGCCAGAAGTGACACCATCGGTAACAGAGCTAAAACAAGAGGTACCCAACACACAGGTAATCCTACATTTTTAGAAGCCCAGTCCCTCCTTTTGAGGAGATCAAATCTCCCCCAGGCAGCAACACTGCGGGCAGAGTGAGAACCAACAGATGATTTTCAGCAATCAGCCTCTTTAAAACCTCATCAACGCTGCCTGTTCCGAGGCAGCGCCGTGCAGGAAAGCGAGTCATTGTGAGTGCGCGTAACAGTGCCATCTGGTGATCCGTGTCACCGGGGATCTGTGTCACAGGGGATCCCTGCCATCTGGTGATCCGTGTCACCGGGGATCCCTGCCATTGGGTGATCCCTGCCATCTGGTGATCCCTGTCACTGGGCATCCCTGCCATCCAGTGATCCCTGCCCTCTGGTGATCCTTATCTGGTGACCCCTGCCATCCAGGGATCCCTGCCCATGACATTATTGGCAATTGGTCAGTGGCACCCAAAACCCCTGGTACCAGTGGGACTGGCTCCAAGGCGCTCCACAGACCCTTTACTGCCAAGTCTCACTGCTGTTGTTGTCTTACGAGGTAAGAGGCCAGAAACACTCCACTTCAGAGCAGGGATAAGGGTGAGGGAGGGAGCTTTTTGTTCTCCCTGCATGTTAGCTTTCCTGAAAAGTCCTGCAGACATGAGTTTAGTGAAACTGAGCTAGGTCCCTCTATTCCCCATCCTACTGCCATCCATCAAAAGGCTGCCTGAGCCAAATCCTGTGTTTCGTGGTGGCCATTAACTTTCCATGCCTTTTTCCAGGAGGCTGCTGCAGATTCACTTAGAGACCATGCTTTGTGTGCGTGTGAAAGCAGAGGTCAGCTCTGTCTTGAAGGAGCACACCAGCCCTGAAGAACAAGGATATTTTAGCCCCTAGCTCCATGTTTGAAACAAGTGCAGAAATGGAAAATACTCCTGCTTTTTTTCTGTTGGTGGTTTTGTTTGATTTTTTTCCCCAAGTCACCCTTTAAGGGTGGAGCTCCAAAGGATGGCAGAAGTTGCTCAAACAGCATCATTTCAGAAAACTTAACATCACCGACTTCCTGCTCAAGGACTCCCAGCATTAACACCACTAAATATTGTATCTTTTACAAGTCCTGTGGAGCCCAGAGAGGATACAGGCAACTCCTGCCCCCAAATCTGCTGTAGCTTAATGCAGCACTGAGGGACAGCCAAAATGCAAGGGATGCTGATTAGCCACTGAGCACCATGGGCTCATTCTGCATGCCTGTAATCCACAATAAATATCAAGCAACTGGCATTCCTTGTTTCCTTCATGCTCACTACAAAAGAGGTGCCACCCAGGTCCTCCAGGGACAGGTTTGAAAGAGCAGCGGCCACTCAAGGCTGATGACAGCTTTGAGAAAAACCTGTCACTTAACACTGCTCTTTGCATTCTGCTGCAAAGGGAAGAGGGGACACCTCTCAAGCCTCTCAGGCAGCTGTAGCTCCAGCAAGTGCATCATTAATGTACCCGTGGATGTCCCCATGTCCCAAGGAGGTACAGGTCAATCTTTCCGGTAAGCCTTTTCAGAAGATGAGGAAGGGGAATGCTCATAAGGACTTTTCTCTGATGTTTTCTCCAGTCTCCAGGAATGGTCCAGAACTGTTCATGTTCTTCTGGGAGAGCTAGCTTCACATACCTCTGGCAGGATTTATCTTAGATCTCCCTCTGCTCTAATAAGAGTAGGGTGCTAAAAAACACCCCAAACATATAAACTCTTTCCAGAGTCTGCAAAGCTCACAGTAACACCACTCCATGTTTCTTTGCCTGATGCTAACTCCTAATCTGGTCTCCTGCCTCTCAGGAAATGAGAAGCTTATTCAGTTGCTTCCAGCTCTTATATCATGAGGTCTCTACTTGGAAGTGGTATTAAATGTGATTTAAATGATATTTCTGAGAGCTCCTTTTAAAACATATTTATAAATAAGATTTGTTCCTGTCTAAAAGCACCTAATTAATGCCTGTTTCTAAATACCTTAAACCTTAAGCATTGGCAATCAATGACTAGGCAGACAGGTTTTAAGAAAATCTCCTGTAGAACAGATTGCAACATGCAGAATCTGTGTTGTTAAAACAATTCACATGCCTTTTTCACACATGATTTCAAGTTACTAAGGTAGGCAAGACCACACAGTATAACTTAATACACAGCAATCAAAAATTTCCACACCATCTTTTAATATAAAGCCATGTCCCTATGTAATAAGTGATGCAACAGACTTTCCCTGAAGTCCCAATTCCTACAATTGAGGCTTAAGCCCAGCAAAGAAAGAATTAAAATTCTTTGGTTGTTGCTGAATCACCAGCTGCATTGGGTCATTTTCCTGTGCATTAGACATTAATTATAACTAAGCTTTAGCCATCTACTCCCTAATTACAGGTGCAAAAAATATTTCACAATTCCAACCGTTAAAGAGATCTAAGAAATCTCCATCTATGGTGTGCGAGGTTGGCTTCACTGAGGCCTTCTGCACTCCTTTTTAAAGCACTGGGGAAGAGGACAGGATCTTCTGCACATGAAGCAGATCCTGTAATTAATTTCAGGAGGCCTTTGCTGTCACACCTCTTGGAAGGACTGTAAACTTCCCTGCGCCAGGCCACAGAGAGCCACATCAGTGCTGCCTGCTGGTGGCCTCTAATCCAGATGTTCCTGTCCCACAGGGACCTGAAAGAAAGATGAGCAATTCAGAACACCTGATGCATCAGCACTTGCAGCATTGGGAAAGGACTATGACAAATTCTGGGCTTTTTTGGTGTGGATGCTAAAGGTGTTTCAACCCCAGCTGCCCACCTGGCTATTCTCACACCACACACATCCTACTAGGGTGAGTTCCTGTGAGTGTTTCAGCTTTATCACTTCATGGGCCACTTTCTCATCCACATGAAGAAAGGTGGGACTTCAGACATCATACTGTGGTCAGCAGCATCTGAAGGCAAAGCCCCCATTGTGTTCCATGCCTGCTGCAACAACAATTATCTCAGCAGAGAGAAGGGTTGGATGAAGGCAGGATAGTGCCCCAGCCATCCAGAGCAGCACATCTGGCCTAGCTGGGAGCATGGTTACCAACTCTCCCTGCACAGGTGGGGCTGGCAGTCCTTGCCCGTAGGCTGTTGGATAGCCCAGGAGGAGAAGCTTGCTGCAGACCCTGGAGCCTCTCAGTCACCATCCCCACAGCTCTGCTCACTGCCATGAGACACAGCTGCAGCTGCTTGAGCTGCCACCACCACACTGCCTGTCCTGAACCCTGCCCTGTCCAGAGCCTCAAACACACTCGTAGCTGTAGGGTCCAACCACCTGGACAGCTGCCCAGTGTTTTGTAATTGCACACGCCACCCTGACCTCAGCAATCCCTTCACCAGTCATAGTCAGATGCCTGGTGAGCTCCAGAGCTGTTATTCATCACAAAAAGATTTGGTTTCACAGCAGCTGCCTGCAACTGTGTCCATGCCCAGTTGTGGAGACAGGGCACGTCCCCTCCAGGTACATGCCATGGGCTACTTTTTGTTTGAGTGTGTGTCTGGGGAAAGCACAGACAAAGAGAACAGGAGAAGAAAAGGTTAAACTCACAGAGCTGAAGTGTGAATGTTTCTATTTGTTAGTGTACCAGAAAGAATAGAGCTTTTCAGACAAAAGAGAAAGCTAAGAAAGGGTAGAGTAACACAGAAGCACGTACAGTTTCCATGGTGGGATTTCACATAGTTACATTTAAATTATCTAATCTCTTGCATCCACAGTAAGTTTTCAAATGATATCCAGTGGTTTCTTACCACAAATATATGTAAGACCCTCTTTACATTTCTAACATTTAGGTATACGCCCAGACTTTCACTCTGAATGTAATGTTAAAATGAATTTTTTAAAAAGTAATCAACCAACACTCTTCAGCTGTGCTTTGACAAGGACCCAAAACCACCACGTTTCTTGTGGTTTTCTTCTAAAATCATTATGACAGGGCTGAGTGGAATCACGAGGCAGGTCTGCTGAGTGGTTTGGTTCTGAGAATATAATAGAGTCCAGAGTCAACGTATTTATCTCTGGCATCAGGGCAAGGGATCACAGTGTTTCTGTGGGTATTCATAACCATGTGCTTGCATGTCCTAGCCTCTGGGTGATTATACATCACAGAAGGTGATAACATGCACACTGAGAATAACCCTGCAGGAGACACCATGCATGAAAAGAAGCCACTCTCCATGATGACTTCCTTGAAGTTGGTCCCAGAGCCAGAAAATCCTGCTCTGTCATTGTAGTTCAACTTCAGGCCATAAGGAGAGCAAAAGCAGAATAATATCAGTTGCTTCAGCCTCAAGCAAGAAGCAGAACAAAGTCTAACATTCTCCAAAGACCTCCTAAATCTTTCCAGAGCCACATGTGGAGTTATGCCCCCGGGCAAAGCACAGTCTGATTTGTCTCTGCAAAGGTCCTGAAAACTGGTGTCTTCCCTTTCTGCCACAGAGATCTGTTTGGTTTGGACTTTGATGTTGCATTCAGGAATCATTTTAGAAGTGACCAGAGCCAGGATCAGCCCATGGATGAGACTGCAACAGGAGGTTCAGAACCTGAATGTAAGCAGCAGGAGTTTAAATGGCTCAAAAGCAATATAAACAGGGCACATGGATCCAGGTCTGGGCTGAAACTGTCCTTATTCTAGTCACAAAAGAATTCTCACTGACTTAAGTAAGGTTTTTGCCACCGGGATATTTTTTTCAGTTTAATTAATAGGCTCCAGCTGTATCTTTCCCTTTCTTGTATTTTCTCACTTTTCATGCCCTGGGGAGTGCTCAGCAAGCAAGCAGCCTGGGGAACAGGTATGCAGAGATCCCTCTTAGCACAGGAGTCAGAACTGTGAGCAACTTTCCCTGTGCTGAGGCTGACATGGACACTGTGAGCAAATGCCTGCGAGGAAGCCAGATGAGGGGATCTGCTTAAGGAGATTAAATAATTCACTGTGGCATTTTTCAAGAACTAAGTTAAAAGGGAAACAATCCCTTCATTTGAATGATCCCACTCCCCCTTGCATAAAAGGATAAAAGCCTGCTTTTCTTCTCATATATGATCAATTTTATTCAATATGATATCTGTTCCTGATCTTCCTTTACTGCAGCCCTGAGCCAGCCAGTTCTGTACTGCAAAGCCCAAGAAAGGAAGAAAGCAGCACGGTGGAAGACAGGAGCCCAAATAGGAGCTGAGCTGCGTGCTTTGAGTCAGATGCATGTTCTTACTCACAGATGCAGCACAAATTCTGAATCAAACCCCTGGATTTTCCCCACCCACCACTCTATGTTCACTGAACATCCCAAGCAATAAATTCAACACGTCGCTCTGGGACATTAAGTTATGCTCCCTGCATAGCAAGGACAGCTGCACTGCGCTGAGGGTACACTCGCAAGGCAGAATTATATTAATTTGGGCTGATCTCAACACTCTTGACCTCAAGATGTGTGATGCCAGATGAAGATTAATGGTGAGGAATCTGGATGGGTTAACTACTAGATTCTGTAGACGTATTTGCCATGTCTGTGAGATCCATATTTTGGCTTGTCCTGCTGGTCTCTGAGCAGACCCATGGCAAGCTCAGCCCCAGACAGGTAAGATTCAGCTCAGGACCCAAAGCTGTGCAGTTATTTGAGTCTGGCTGAGACCCTAGACCAATATACCCAGCACCAGCATGGCCATGGCTCAGTCTAGTGCTGGCTTTAGTCCAGGCCAGACAGAGGCTCACATCTGTCTGCAAACGCTGCGTTCCCATCCCCTCCATCCAGCCAGCTCTGATCCTGCAGGGCTCTGTGCCCCGTGATGCACTCCCCATCATCTCAGGTCAGACCAACTGTAAGCTCTAGGACTAATGCCTGCACTTCACAATGGTCAAGAACTGTGCAAGCCAGTCTGGGGAAGCCATTCAGCAGATTCAGGCTGCCCTTAGATGATGCAGCTGACCAAAAGCAAGTTATTTGCAGATGACTGGACAGCAGTAAACAAGTCATCCTGCTTGCAGCAGCAGAAAGCATCGCAAATATGCAAGTTACAGTAACTTTCCAGAAAAGGAGAGGGAGGAATAGGTGGAGACCTGCTCAGAGGTGATTATGTGGATAGAGTCATGTGCCCTGACCACAGTGCACCTGCTCTCAGGCTCTCCTGCTCCAGCCCTCGGCACCTTCACCTCGCCTTCCTGCACTGCCACATCAGTGCAAGCCCCATGCACCTCTCTGGGCCCGAGGCAGCTCAAGAGTTCCCAGCAGAGCAGGAGCAGGGGGAGGGACAGAGCTGGGACAGGGAGCTGGAAAGAGAAAGAGAAAGGGCAAAGAGCCCTGCGGTCACTGCTTGTTTGCCACGTGGAAAGGATCAAAGGAACAGCAGGCCCTTCCTGCAGACATTCCCTGCCCTGTAAGAGCCAATATGGGCCAGGGTTTCCCGCAGCAGGCACGCAGCTGGTGTGGCCACCAGCATGGCTTTCTTGGGCTCCAGTCTCAATGAAATGGGGAGCAACTTTGCCAGGACCACCTTGCCATTTTGGCAGCCAGTTAACACGGGCGACTGCCTGTGGTTAGAGAGTGCCCTACAGGCAAGAGCACCAGATGCCTCTTGTGGGGAATTTCTGAAGAAAATCCAAGACATTTGGACCATCCGAAAGTGTAGAAAGAGGTTCATAAGAGTAGGAAAAAAATTAATGACTCTGTCAGGGAATAGGAAAGCAGCCCTTAAGCAATGAAAGATAAAAAAAGCATGATTATAGCAGATTGCATTCAGCACAGACAGACCCCAGCAGAGAGGATAGGCTGGAGTCCCAAAGTTAAGGCTGTAGGGATTCTCTAAAGATGTGTTTGAGCACAGGTCTCCTCCAAAGCTGAATATGTAGGTGTAGAAACCAGGGTGGGCAGAAGTGCATTCCCTGTTTGTGCTACAAGCCTGAAATATGTGCATTCCGGCGCAGCCTGCTGTAAGAGGTTTTGCTATGATCCTGGAAAGACATTGGAACATGAGAATGGATCTCCAAAGATATGAATGGGAGAAAAAAAAAAAGAAATCAATCTAGAGATACCTAGGCAGGGCAGTATCCTGACAGAGACGTACGCTCATTGCCCTAGCTTCTATCTATTGTCAGTATGAACTACTCCTTTTCTTTTTGATAAGGTTAGGTCACCAAGAAGCTACAATTTTCTTTTTTTTTCTTCTTTTTTTTTGGTTAATGGGTCGAGCTGAGGTCAGAAGTTTTGGTACATCCGCTATGTCAATGGCTTGAACTGATCATACAGCCATGATCTTGTACCAAACCACAATCTTCAAAGACTAAGCTTTTGCAACAGAGAGCACATGCACATGGATGAAAAGCCTTGTGAATGTCACCTGGTTTCCTTGCAGATGTACACCCCAGGTATGGATGATGTACAGAAATGTGCAGTGAGGTAAAAAAGAGAGCCCACAAAATAGTTAAAGCAAAGACAGTCCTCAGAAAAATCAAAATTGTTCTAATTTATGTGCTAACTCACCTGCCAGTGACCATGAACTTCTGTCTTGAACATCACAAATGAAAAAGATTCATCAAGGACATGCTAAGAAATGCTGGGCTCAAACACCAGGTTTGCTTTCTAATGGAAATGACCTGCTAGATATTGAACACTGTGGGTTATTTGCTGGTGCCAATGGGGAACAAGTCACACAAGACTATTTCATAAACATCAGAACTCAAAATATTAATTCTTGGCTTGCAAATGAATGTCACTTCAATTTAGGAGATGCTGCCTTGTGTTTGCAAACATTGGAGCCCCTGAGGCTTTTATGGGCATGAGGATCAAAACAACCAAGCTGTTCTGATCCAGTGCATTGGTACACATAACACCACTACAATGACAAAAAAAAAGGACAAAAAACATCCCCTTCTCCAAGAACCAGGCAGCTAAATATTGTGGTGTGACCATGCTACTCTGGTAGAACCAGGTGAGGATAAACCACATGAAAGACAACTTGTCCACACTGGAAAGCCAGCTGGAGCTGGTGTTGTGAAATGCTGTCACCTGCCACTCTGCAGTGGATCTCAGCTGGCCGCTCTTTTCCTGAGCAAAAGTAGCTTTAACTCTGGGAAACTCAAAGACAACTCATCATCCTGGGCAGCTTGTCTTCTGCTCTGTACCCATGACCCATGACTTGGACAAAGTCTGTCATTCTAAAGCAAGATAATTATACCCAACATCATTAGCAACACAGCAATTAATTCCTAATTCCAAAGTGCTTATACAAAGAAGATGAAGATAAGAAGGAGAACAAACCCTTTGCAAATGCAGCAGAGCATTGACTGTCTGCATATGCCTCACTTAATTACCTATTCAGAAGGAACAAAGCGTCTTTCGTACTGTGACTCCAAAAATTAATTAGTCTCAGATCTCATTAAATAAAGATCCAGTTCAACTCTAATTAAATTAGGCTGCTTTTGACAATCAGCTGCAGTCTAGCTATTGAAGGTAGCAAGCTCCTTTTCCTTGCATCTCTCCCAGGTGTCAGCAGAGGAAGGGATGCTGGCAGCATCTGCAGCTCTGACCCTGGCACCAAGCACAGAGCAGGACCAGGATGCCCACGGGCCTTGGGAACAGCTGGCACACAGGAAAACTCTCAGACTTCAGGTCTTCTGTTCCAAGAACTAAGGTCTCAGGGAGAAGCAGCTTCTCTGCAGCCAGACCACATGCATCCAGCATTGTATTTCAGCATGGTCTGCTTTTTGTCACTGCTGTGTTCAGCCCCAGATGTTCCACACTACCCTGCAAACTCTCTTCCTCTGACTGCTGGAGCAAACTCAGTCTGGGCTCAGCATTTGTTCTCCATATGATTTTTCCAAGGACAAACACAAGGCAAAGATTCATGCTCTGGGCTTCAGCTAGAGGATCAAGGATGAGGAGGAGATACAGTTTCTCCAAAAAAAAAAAAAAGAGGGAGGCTGAAGTCTATTACATCAACCTATCCCCACTGATGCTGATACAGAAAATCTGCCCTGTGAGGGCTGAACCCAGCTTTCAATGCAGGCTTCCTTCTGCAGCACTTGAGAATTTTGGGATCTCAACCACAGCAATATCTTTCCTGCTGAGCTGGTGCCCTGCAAGACTCATTATCCTGCAGCTGATACAGGACAATTCACCTCCCACTTTTTCTGCTGTTCTCTTGGGTCCTGAAGAGAAGCTTAAGGGAGAGGCACCAGGCTCATCCTTGCTTAAGGGAGCGGGTTACAGAGCACCAGACTCACCAGGACCCTACCTGCAGCACTTTATCATTCTTTAATGTTTTCCAGCTGGAATTGTCAGAGTCAAGTCAGAGATGTTAATGTTGCATTTAATAACCCAGTCATATATCTTTCATTAACTCATGAACTGGAAAGAACTTTTTGTACTCACAGCTTTCTCTAGTAATAAGTTACATCAAGTAATGGCTCAGTGTGACAAGAGCAGCTCCGATAAGAGGAAAGAAATGCACAGCTGCAAGTTGCAGGCACTCTCCTTTGGATTATTCTGCACTTCACAGCCACCAATTTACCTTTATGCTCCAGTTCCTGAGAGAAAGTGATCAGGAGGTGTCTGGATAGCCTTCTCCATGTCACTCACTACTCAGTGGACTCCTCTTCCCATTTCCTTCACTTTTTTGAGGCTGGAATTATCACCTCACCTCCTTAGCTGTCTCTTTTATCAGAACTGCTTCATATCTTTACTTATCAATTGATTCTTTTGAATCTTTACTAAATTACCATAAACCTAAATGTTTCCCAAAAAATCACTGGGAAATATAATGCCACAATATAATATAATCACTGGGAAATATAACACCATATTTAGGTGTGGTAACTGTCACACCTAAACAGCTTTTACTCCTGTAAAATTTTACATCTCCCAAGAGCAGTAAAATTTATAGAGGCAAGGAGATTATAACTGTGAATAGATCAACAGTGACAAACCACAGATAAGCATTTCAGAGAATTTGCATCATAATCTGTGTGTCAACGAGCTGTCAATAAAAACTGACTGAATAGTAACCTTGTAAAATGAAGTCCAACTCTTCAGCAAATACCTACATTAACTTTCTCAGGCAGCATCATTATCCACTTCAATCTGAAATATCACCTCTGCAAAAGACCACATGCAGATCTCCTTGTGCCTTCATCACTCCAAGGTGGCTGATGGGTGACAGCCAGTGTTCTTACTCATTCAGTAAACGCCTGCTCCAGCAGAAAGGCAAATGGACCTACTGATTCCCCTCCTCATTTCCCAGGCCAGTATTGCAGCTCCTAACCCCAGCAAACATCCATGCTCAGATCTGTGGAAACTTGTAGTGTTCCAACAAGTTCAAGTTACCCTGAACTCCCTGCAATCCGAGAGCTCCCAAAGTGCCCCCACATTAAGGAGATTACAAAAAAATGTGAAGTGCTCCAGTCATTTGAAATCGCCATGTGATCAGCACAGAGTAAAAGGACATTACTGGACTGCTTTGGATGGTTCTGTAAAGCCCTGTAGCTGGGATTCAAGCAGCACTAGGAGATGCACAGGCATCCCTTAAGAGGAATCAGGCAGAGATGGAAAGGGACAAGGAGTAGCTGTAGTGGGGCCTTGGCTCAGACAAGATCTGTATGCCAACCACATTCAGACACTGCAGCTCTTCTTACCTGATAAGACCTTCTAGGAATCAGTGAATGGAAACCATTCTGTATAGGAGACATATGTGGTGGTGCTGGGAAACAGGACAGGAAGTGTAAACCAATAGAGAGAGACAGACCTGCAAGAACTGAGCCATTTTCTCAAGCATAAGTAAAAAGAAGTATGTGTTCCCATTTGCATCCCTACAGCACACATACAGAAACCTCCAGAGAACAGTTAAGATGTCTTTCTTCAAGGTCTGGTGCACTGTGACAGTGTCTGAATGCTTTGTTCCCATTTCTCCTTACAAAGGTTTCAGCAGAAGGTGGTACTGTCTTTGCAAGACAGCTTTAAAGAGGATTATAATAACATGCTTTCCCTTCCTCTGCCTTTACAACTTCCCTGTTTCCTTTTGGAACTGGCTAGTTCCCACTGCTGCTTACAGATGCTCAGGAAAATTCCCAATTCTTTCAAATTTTATGTTGCCCGGTGATCAGGTAGGTAGGTAGAAAACACAAGTGCCTGATGTTCTTTAAAGGGAAGGATGCAGGAAGTGGTTCAGCCTTCATCAGATTTAAATTAATCTTAATGAGAATATCTATAAAACTGGAATTTATGAGAACTAGCCACAAGGGAAACTATTTCATTAAACAGCAGAGGATCCCTTTGTCCATCAGGGGATCTCTCTGCTCTGCATGTATAATGCTTATTATTACATTGCAGCCTCAATATAATGCAGTAGGGGAAAGAAAGTTCTGGAAAAAACCCCAAACAAAACCAAACAAACCCAACAAAACCAGCCCTTCATTATCCAGCAGACAAAGCCCTAGGAAATCTGACTTCATCGTCTGCCAATCACCAAACCCAATTGCCAATTGTTAAAATTGAAAACCGTCATGGTCTGCCTCAGCATGGAAGAAAAAGAGTCTGGAAAAGCACTCATTTTACAAGCTTTGCTTTCCCACTGCTGTGAGAGGGAACTGGTGGTGGTTTTGCTGCAGAAGGAAGGAGCTCTGGGTGCCCGTCCCAGAGCCCGTGCTGCAGGGACAGAGCTGGCCTGGGGACGCACAAAGCAGATGTGCACATTAAGGAAACCCTGCAAAACACAAGTGGCACGAGGTGGGGTTTGTGATTGCAGCTCTGATCGCAACCTCTTGTGCATCACTGCAATGAAACTGCCTACCTGAGCTGGGCTTTGGGAGGGACACACGTGGGAGCAGGAGCCGAACGTTGCGCTGTGCTCCAGGGAATGGCTGCGAAGATGTATCCCTGGAGCTCAGGGACACACACCCTGTCACTGAAAAAAGTCATCAGTGGGCATGAGATTAGTCGCTTTGGAGATGTAAATTTGGACAAGCTCCAGTATGGGTATGTTACTCTGGATGCCAAGTACCTTTCTAGGTTAGTATCATTTTTAGTATTGCATTAAGGGAAGAGGAAGCAAGAGAGTGGGAGACCAAGTTCCCAAGCTGGAGCAGAAATAGAGCTTCTCAAGCTGAAAAATGAGAGACTGTGCCAGCAGATCCCAAATTCAGAGCAGGTTGGGGGAACACTGCTCCACACTAAATGCTCCTATCTGAGTGGGGTGCAACATGCACGGTGAATCTGTGTCTTGGACCACAAGTGAAAGACCGTGTTCCCAAGTACACCAGCAGACAGCAGAAGCCTTCTTCTCTAAGAGCAGCTCTTGGATTCAAAGCCTTTTCAGAGCCTGTGAAAGAGGTACCAAGAGCTCAAATTTACACAGTGATGACAAGTTGCAAAAGAAGGATTCCACTTCTTACATTGTACATATTAGAATTTCAAGGGCTTTTGACTTTGTCTAATCAAAACCCATTTTCACTACAACACTCAAAGACCTTGAATGAAATCAAGATAACTCCCTTGCCAATTTTTCTCTGAGTAAACTATTTCTCCTCACGTGCCAAGTTGAATAAAAAGAAAGAGTAACAAGTTTTAACATTTTTCTCTGCTATTAGTCAGAGAAGAGAGTTAAACCACTGAGCCTTGAGTTTCCACAAAAAAAAACCCAAACCAACCAAACAAAAAAAAAAATCTCTCTAATTAAACAGAAAAAAAAAATTGCAAAGGACATTTTACCAAGATTCCTGAAAAAGGAACAGCGGATAGGAAAGCTAAGAGAACTCAAGCCATGGTCTTCTCATCTATGGTAAGTTCTGTCTCCGTGGCTGAGGTGTGGATTTTGCAGAAGTTCAGTCTGAGCTGCAGACTCTGCACAGTTCCCATAAAGCAGAAACAAAAGCAAGAATCTCTCACGCTGCTTGTGCACATTTCTGCAAGGCAGTGCCTCACCCAGTTCTTAACAGGAAGCTTCCCATTAACAATAAGAGATGGGTGACGAATGAATGCTTACATACTCTCCAAACCCATTCACTTCTAATGGTTTTATGATATAAACCATGCCTGTCCCACAAGTTTTTCAGGGAACTTGAATTCTGTATGTTCAAAATGAACCAAAATGGTTCCGTGGCACATCTTGCCCTGGCACTGTACTGCAGGCTGCACAAATTTATCTACAGGAGGATGCTCTGGCTGCCTAGTGCAAATAGCCTACACATGCTCTGGAAAACTCAAGGATGGGTCTGCATCCCATAGCCCCCCTTTTCACACAGCTTGTGTCAGGTATTGATAGAAAGGGGAGGGGGGAAGTAATCAGTCTTCTGCTTCGGAGGGATGAATGCTAAATCACATCTGATACTCTGAGAACAGCCCCCAAGAGCAACCCTACACTGAGGAGCTTATAGGAATTTCCCACTGACCACCTGCTCTTAAAACTGCAGGGGGAAATCCCACATGCTCAGGGATGAAGGGAGTTCAGTTAAAAACAGCCCTTAACAATTACAGCTGCAGGTTATTTTTAATTGAATTCAGATGATGAATGTGAAATAGATGATTTTGAGTGAGATAAGCAGGGAAATAACTTGTTCTTGTCAAGAAGGTAAGGAGCAAACAGTTTTCCCAACCAGCCTGGATAGGAACTTTTTAATCACTGAAAGGGAAATAATGGATCCAAACAATCAAGATTTATTTTAATCCAAATGAGGGATTTGACTTAAAGTGGCTCAAAAACCAGCTGTATATTGGATAATTTTGAAACTGCAGCTGAGTCTGTAAACTGAAGGTCTTCAGTGCTCAAAATAGCCACAGGGTGAGTCACCAGGAGGTGTAGGTTTGTGTCTTTGCACAGACCTAGAGGGTCTCGAGAAGCTTCTCTGTTCAAGGGCTGACCAGAGAGTTGGTGCACAGCTCTCTCTGTCACATCAACACCGCGGCTGTCCCAGCTGTGGAGAAAGCAGAGGGGTGATGATCTCACACTCACTCCGCTGCAGTTCAGAGCTCCCTACAGACTCCTCACACAGCCTCAGATGCACTGATGAAATTGTCTGGGCAATAATTCCCCCCCAGGGAAACAGGGACAATATTTCCTTTCTGCCACTCCTTTGTCTTGTCAATCTATGTGATAAGTCCTTTTACATGTAAGAGAGGGTGTGAAAGAGCAAGGCAGCCAGAATCTGTGGCAATGAACAGGTACCTGTAACTAAACTGTGGCTTTGGTGTTGCCAGCTGCTTTTCATGTGTCACTGGGCATTCGGGTGGGTAATTGGATGCTGAAATGCAAGCTTTGTAGGCACAATGGATGTCCTTCAGCATTGCCAGGAAATAAGAATAGGTTTGATAATTTTGGGGTATTTTCCACAGAAGCTGACAAAGACATTCATCAAAACTAGGGACACCAGACTGACTATTAACAGAGCAATGTGGATATGTGCCCAAACTGCCAAGATTGACATCTTCCACCACCACAACATTTTTTACTTAGATTTTGAGCTCATTTTGCTCATACACATGGCAGATCTGTAAAAAAAAAGACAAAAACCTCATCTCCAGGCTATTGTTACATGAAAATACTCCAATGGAACTTGATCAACACTCATTTCCAGTGTAATGAAAAGAGCTCACACACAGCTCCTCCCTTTCCCTCAACCCGAGACCTTTGCAGGACATTATTTCCATTTGAAAACATTAACTGTAAGTGTATATGTGAAAAAGGAAGGGATGAGCAGAGCTGGAAAAAAAAAGGCAACAAAACATGCCTAAGAGCATACACAGTGTTTCACAAGATAATTGCAGAACAAATAGAAAGCAGAGCCAGATAAACACAGCCAGGCTGTGCCACGTTCTCATGGCCATCTCAACAGCATTTTAAGACTAAGAGAAATGGAACAGGAGATTTCTAATGAGACATTTTCTGGTGGCTCAAAGATTACAACAAAGAAAATTAGAGTAGAAGCAATACTGAGCAGGCACAGGTGTTGCACACTGTTCACATTCAATGACTGTGCTTGGAGGAGGACAGCACAACATGGAACCAGCCTATTTCTTAAAAGCACTCCACAGCTGCAAATGCTCCACATGGCAAAAAAAACCCTTACTATGACTCAGCCAGGTGGGATTTGGGCTGGCAATCTCCCTGCAAACATTTTTACAAACCTTCACTATAGCCTGCCCTTCCGTTCTCTCTCAAAAGAGATTCAAGCAAGATGAAGAAGTTTTATAAAATCATGCTAAGAGAAGGAAAGGAAATCCAACAATTTAAATCCACAATTTAAATCCAAAGTAATTGGAAACTACCATCCAAAGAACTGGAAGAATAAATAATACATCCCATGGAGCACCATTCCCACCCCTGCCCCACACAGGTTATCTTTTGGCCAGGTAAGCCACCTACCAAAGGGAGCATCGTTGTGCTCCACCCTGGCTTAGCCCTGAGCTCCAAGCAACTGATCACTGTTAGCTTCCCAGGGCTCTTTCAGAAGTGGCAGGCACTTACTGGAGTGTAGGCTGATTTGTTAACTAGCTATTGGAATTAGTAATCCTCAGTTGAGTCAACAGTTAGGCAGTTGCTTATATCACCTTACAAGGAAAAAAATATTGACACTGTTATACTGTCAACAGATCAGAAGTAGGCAAATATAGACAGAGATAGAGTATTCAGATAACCTGCCAACCCCTGCCAACTGCAAGCAAAAATATAAACAGAAGGCTCTCTGCTCTATGAAGATTTGCAGTAGGGCAGCAGCTACATAAGGAGCCCAGGAAGCATCTTCTGAGCTGAGTTTCAGGCCAGAGGGGCATTACTTTGCTAACTCAAGAACTTTGGTTTCTGCTCAGAAGAGCTGCTGATGTTACAGGCTTGAGCAGCTGGAAAGTGGTGCCTCCATCCTTCGGCAGAGGCATCAAGAGTTTACAGATTCAGCTGCAGTTGCAAAATAATACAACAAAAATGGAGCAGTCTGGATCCTGAGCCATTTTAAACCAAAATTCTTAATTTAATTTAAAGCAAATCTTGGTATTGTCCTGCTCACTATGGCTTGCTGACAAAACGTACACAGACATCCTCAGTCCAG
This sequence comes from Bombycilla garrulus, assembly GCA_013400315.1. NCBI lineage: Eukaryota > Metazoa > Chordata > Aves > Passeriformes > Bombycillidae > Bombycilla > Bombycilla garrulus. The sequence continues at coordinate 657,439 of VXBU01000062.1, read as the reverse complement.
AGCCCATCCCGAATTTCAGGGATACACTACACAGCCCTGCTCTTCATCACTCACCATTTCCTCTCACAGCTGGTAAATGTCAGAAGATGTTGAGCCAGCAAATTCTTCTGATTACCCTGGCAGAAACTGTTCCCTTTTCTGTGCCTTGTCCCATTGCTCTGTGTCCTGTAGCCCTTCTTTCCATCTGTAGCCATATCCCTGCAGCCTCCTTTCCTTGGGCAGCTCTTTATCACTGGGTCATCCTGTACTTCCCATTCTACATGACCTGGGAGGGACCAATGCTTTAACAGGTTACTTCTGTGGAAGTAACTGGCAGAAGATCTTTCCCTAAATGGCCAAGTGTCCTTTTACAAAATCTGGCTAATTGTTCTTCCTCCTAGAGCAGCCGGGACAAAGGCTGGGTGAACAGCTTGTAACCCTTTCAGCAATGAGTTAGGGCTAATAAAAACGAAAAGCAACTTTGTTGTGCAAAGACCAATTCTTTATGGAGGTATAATCACCAGTATTGCCCTAAGGGCAAAAAGAAACCTCTCCATGTAGCCCCTCACTCTATTTTTTCTGAGCCAACTCAGAGGAAGACTATTCAGTCCCTTTCCTCATGAAAACCACACAGACTCTCCAACAATGACAAGTAGCTGCTTAGGCTAACCACATGCATCCCCACAGCCCCTGCTTTCTAACACCCTCTTGGCAAAGCCGGAGGGACACATCGGTTTGTGGTCCCGTGGGGAGTAAATCTCTACCGGAGGCCTGAAGCCCACACCACTCTGGGATAGGTGTGCATGGAGTAAATGCTGGCTGATGTTCAAATAACCAACCTCAAGGTAGGGCAGAGGGGCAGACATGCAGGGGAAAGATTTTATGATACCCGCGATACATTTCTCAATGTCTATGAAGGTTAAGCTCTGAGGACAGATATATTTCAGGTTTAGGTTTCTGAGATGGAAGAAGACAAAATTTAGGCTCAGCCCATCAACAAATGGGCAAAGGTTCAGTCTGAGCTGCAGTTTCTTCTACCTGAACCAGTTTGCCCAACCCTGGAGATGCTACTCAAGATACTAGCTTTACTGAGGTTCCCACCTGACATCTTTCAAGGAGGGCAGAAGGGCTCAGAGGACTCCAACTCCACCTTGGCTTATAAACCTGCCAAACATGTTTCTTGGCAAGGTAGCAGAGTCATTTCCCCAAAGGCATGGTGGTTTTGCTTTGTCTTTTACCAGGTTCTGGCCCTGTGGTCCTAGCAGTTGTCATTGTGAGACAATCATAAACCAAGAAAGCAAAGCGGGAAAAAAAAGTAAGTAAATAAAACAACAAAAAAAAAAAAAAAAAAAACAAAAAAAAAAAAAAAAAAAAAAAAAAAAAGGAAAAAAAAAAAAAAAAAAAAAAAAAAAAAAAAAAAAAAAAAAAAAAAAAAAAAAAAAAAAAAAAAGAAAGAAAAAGAAAAAAAACCCAAAACCATTAAGACCACAACGACACACAAAAAGGACATGTTGATCAGACAAAAGCCAAGACAGATGAAAAAAAGAAATGACTCATTTCTTTTCATAAGTTTTTTGCTTGCTCCAAAGTAAAACCAAATGGTGGAATAAGTAATTTCCATTGTGTTTAGCTGCTCTCTGTGGTTTTCACCAGTAGCCACAATTGTCTGCGTTGACTTAAGTATTATTTATAAGGTACAAGGAATGAGTTGTGGAAAAGTCAACCAGGGATTTGACAAACTGCAAGGAAGAGCTTGGAAGTTTTCCTAGTCCTCCCTGTGGCTGACACTCACCAGCACTGGCCTCTTTCTGTCTCCTTCCCTTTTCAGCCCTTGATAAGAGACTTTTGTAATTTTATATTATTCTGTACTACAGGCTGAGAACACCTCAGCATCAGCAGTGACATGCACTCATCCAGCAATAAAAAGAGGAAGATGCTGGCACCTCATTTGAGACAGCATTGGAAATGAAAAAGGGAAGAAGCTTTGTTGGGTCTCCAGGAGCCCTACAACCACACGTGCTGCAGTGAGACTGCCTCTCCTCCCCAAACACTGCAGACACAGATGTGTCAGTGCAATAGGTGCAGACATGCAGGCCCTGCACGTGGCAGCCCTGGGCTGACACGACTTGTGAAGGCAGTGCAGTTACTCCTGTGCTGATGGCACACAACTCTGGAGGTGGCCTGGTCACAGTTCCAGGCATTGCTGAGCAAACGCAGTCATTTTGTTTTCGAACAGGATTAACACACTGAAGTGGTGCTTTTCCAGCCTGTACGTCCTGTCTCATGCGTCCAGTTGATCATTTTATGCTCTACCATGGAAAAACCACCCAGTTCTTCCCATGACAAAACCACCTGGTCCAGACCTCACTCTTCCTCTTGCCTGTCTTGGCTCAAACATAATTTGAATTGGAATTTCTAAGCAAACCAAAACCTTTCATTTTAAACCAGCTTTTGAGAGCTGCTTCAGAATCCTTAATACTTGCAGATCCAGTAAAAGTTTCATTTTAATCAAATATATTACAGAAGTTTTATAGAATATATCCAGATCAACATATTGTACTTAGCTGTAAAAAATCCCCTCATTATTTCCTGACTCTCTTGACACTGTTTCTCCTTCTTAGGATGAATGCAAACACATGTTAGAGTTTCCCAAGGGACAGAAATCCATTATCAAATCTTCTGAACCTGCCTATTGGAACATTCCAGACTTGCACAGTTTGTAGGAACGTTTTTTGGTTTTGATCAGCGCAAGACGGCCCAGCTGCTTCTCTTGACTCACCTAACATGGTGATTTTAGTCTCAAACTGGGGCAGAAGTCAAATTACAGGCAGCATGATTCATGTGCCTCTCACTTCAATCTACCCTCTTCTTCTCGGAAAATGAATTACTATTTGCTTTGAAGTAATATTTCTCTCGAGTTAACTTTTATAGGATTTGCAACCTGCTTGCTGACTTGGTTTGGCATAAGTTGTTGTATTACCCTGGTGATCTCACTGCTGAATGCAATAGCGTGGTGACAAGAGGAGCTTTCCTGAAGCAGGGCTGTGTGTTCCTTGTGCATTCCTCTCAGATTTGTTTTAAACAGACTACAGCAAATCTACTGGCAAATCACAGAATTATGGAATCATAGAATCAGGTCACAATTAGGCTGGAAACAACCTCTGAGATCACTGAGTCCAACCTGTGACCAAAAACCATGTCAACTAGACCGTGGCACTGAATGCCACATCCAGTCTTTCCTCAAACACCTCCAGCAACACTGACTCCACCACTGTGCAGCCCATTCCAATGCTAATCACCCTTTCTTTGAGGAATTTCCTACAAACGTCCAACCCAAACCTCCCTTGGCTCAGCTTGAGACTGTGTCCTCTCATCCTGTTGCTGGTTCTCTGGGAGAAGAGCCTGACCCCCACCTGGCTACAGCCTCCTTTCAGGGAGCTGTAGAGAAGGATAAGGCTCCTCCTGAGCCTCCTATTTTCCAAGCTGAACACCCTCAGATCCCTCAGCCATTCCTCATAGGTGCTCCAAACCCTTCACCAGCTTCCTTGCCCTTCCCTGGAATCACTCCAGCACCTCAGTGTCCTTCCTGAATTGAGGGGTCCAGAACCAGAATAGGACCCCAAACTGTGGCAAGATTTTTGCTGCAGAAAGATTGACTCTGCATGTATTAAGACAAGACTAAAGGCTCTACAAACTTGAATAACCTTAGAGCGATTCTTATCCTGTGTAAGAACTGCAGTTAATCTTGTCTATTGTCAATTAAAACAAATAGGAGAAAAAGAGCTCCAACTCCAAACCAAAGACATCTGGATTAATTAAACAAGCAGCTTCCTTTTCTTTGAATCTTGCTGTTTCCATACTGATCCTCTCCACAGTTGTCTTGTCAAGACTACTCCAAGCCAAACTTTCAGTATATCCTTCACTATTCTCTTTCCAAAGAGAGATACCCTGCCCCAGGCTACCAGACTTCAATTTGCACTGGTCCCTCACCAGAATCTAGAGAACTGTCATCAAATTCCCTGTCTCTCTCAAGTCAGCCCTTGGTAATATGTATCTTGGACATTTTGAAATTGCATACATAATCTTCATTGGCTTAGCCATTCTTAAGCCATGATTAATAATCAAAATAATAAAATGTAAAAAAAAAAAAAGAAAAAAAGGTAATTACACCCATGCTGGTAACTAAAGTGAATAGATCTCTTGCACACAAAACAAATCCCTGTACATTGACTTCCTCTGAGTCACGCCCCAATACACCCACGCCTCGCCTCACTAAGGTATTTCTCATGTCATCGTAGCCCAAAGCAAACACCTACACTCTCTCCAGTGCAGAAGAGAGAACCCAACCTTGCAGCACTGGGATCAAAGGGTAAATGCCACCATCTTCCCCAGGATTGCAGGATGTCCTGCAATTAGCAGGGGATAACCTGGAGATGGGTGGCATGGCCTAAGGTCATTTTTCTCAAGGGAGAGGGTGTGCGATGGCTTCTGGTGTAGCAATAAGCTCCAGACATTGGGCCAAGTGCAACAAAGGAACATCCAGCTCCTGGCCTCAGTCAGTTTGACCCCTCAGAGGATCACAGTTTGGATGGAGTTAAATGAGGCTCTTACACAGTGGGACCAGTTTCAGACTGGGGTTTGCAGAGATAACTGGACAAATGGGCATAAATTGGCATCCAAAAAGAAGAGAAAGAAAGAGACGAAGAAATGGAAGATAAGAAGAATGGCAGGGGGAAAAAAGGGAACAGAAAAACCATGAAGACTGAAGTGTTGGAAATGCTTTCAAGAAAACAGAGACTCTTGCTTCTCTTTGTTTTCTTTTGTTGGGTTTGCATTTGTGAATACAGCTCGGTCTTACAGCTCCACTTTCTGCTGCAAAGCACCCTGGGCTAACACTTCTGCAAGGTCCCACTGCACGGGCAGGGTGTTTTACAGATGAATGTTCTTTTTGCCTTCCACAATGCATCCTTGCACCAGCTCTAGCTCCTGAAGAGTGGTGTTTCCCACCAGACATAGAAAATTATATAAGTGTTCGTGCTCTTGGAGTAGAAAGAAAGGCAGGTCACGTTACGGTCATGCAGTGCCCTCAGCTTGCTGTGAGCCAGCCTGGCTTGAAAGCCTCAGCGAATCCCAGCTGCCACAGAGTGACCTCAGGTGCCTCTGGGCTGCAAGTTCTTCTCTTCACTGCTGTGTCATACGGTCTCAGCTCCCTGCAGAGCCTCCTGCCTGCCCTGGTTGTCTTCCTGCCAATGCTGCAGCTTGGCTGGACATCAGTTCCTAAAGCTGGCAGCAGCAGCCGTGCTCTCCCTGCCACCGCTGCCCTGCTGCCCCCCAGCGCACCTTGGGCTTGCCCAAGCTGGCTGCAGCTTCACCAAGAAGGTCTGGATATGCCAACAGCAGGGCCCCACTCTGCTCATATGTTCAGATACCTGCTGGAGCAGAGCAGAGCACACTGGGACTGTGCTCTCCCTGAGGAAACCAGGTTTGTTGAGGAGGAATTTACTGGACAAGTACCCAGCACCCCCTTTGAGCAGCTGCAAACCCCTCAGCTGAGGCTGGAGCTGACCCTCAATTCTGACTTATACATCAGCTGTGGGTAGGATGGTCTTGTCCTGGGCTGTTCTGGGCAGGTCAATAATTATTTCTGCACTGCAAGACTCTTATAACATCCAAGCCTGAAGCAATACCTTTCACACCAGCAGGGTTAGCAGCATAACCAGCGCTCCAAATGCAGCAAGACACCCAGTGTCTTCATGGCCAGTGCATTGTCTGTGAGGCTTTCCAGCCTCAGAAGGTAGAAGCAGAAGTTAAAAATGAGGTCAACAGTGTGGTTTAAGCAGCATTTTCTTGTCCTGCACTGTCTCCTTACAGCTGTGACCATCAAAGCAAAAGCTGGGGCCACTGAACTGGATTTTCAGCAACCGTGCTCTTGAGACAGAACAGGAGTTGGGAGGACCCTTAACCTCCTTCCCAGCTCACATGGGCATCCTACCCCATCCCTGAATTTACAATGGCTGAAGATCCCAGGAGACTGAGAGAGGTATCATGGGGAGCAATTACCCTGTCAGTAGCTGTGGGCTGAAGTACTTTCCATGCCAGCCATGTCCCTACCTTTCCTAACAGTATAGAAAAGGAACATAACTAGCAGCAAACAGCACACTGATGTGTTTCAAAATCTTTGCTGGAATACCAACACCCAGGCAAACAAACAGAGCTGAGCATGCTGCAACGAATATCTGCCCCATCTACAAATAAGTGCTCTCCCAATTTCAGTAACCTGCAGTGAGGAATTCAGCCCATGGATCTGCCAGGTCTGTGCCAGGCAAACATCAGGGCTTCTCTGCAGCAACCAAACAGACAGAGACCCATGAAAAGGTGATAGCGATGGCACAGTTGGATAGTCCCGAAATACCAGTTTCCCCATAAATAGGCAAATCAATTAAAGGTTACGAAATGCAGTAATTTTCTCTGGGTGTAGCTACATGCTTCTGAGTTTAATGAGCAAGTAAATGAAGTTGGGAGAGAGAAAGCGAAAACACACTTTTGGCTTTTACTATTTTGTTCCTCAAACCCTACAAAACTTCACAAGTGTTGGATCACACCCGGTGACCCTTTCAGGACCTTCCAGTTCATGCCGTCCTGCAGAGAGTCACTCCTGCCTGCCATCCCCTTGGGCCTGATGACTCCTGGGAAGAGGGAAAAGTAGAATTGCCTGTCAGGCATAGAAAGTCAGGCACAGAGGTGGGATATTGTCCAACCAATTTTACAGATGGAAAGGAAGAGAGCTAAGAAAAATGTCAAAAATCAAAAACCTGCAGAGAGAATTAGAAGTGGAAATGGACTAAGTCAAGTATTGCCTCATTTTCTGGAAAAAAGTTTTCTTTTCCAAAGCCAGGTAAGGACCTCAAGCATCCAGAGAGGTTTTACATCTCCTGCAGCAGGGTGACCATATCCCTACAAAAGACAGTCACCCGCGTTTGATGCTCTCTCTCAAAAAGCAGAACAGTTTTCCAGATGAACTTCAGGAGAACTCTTCATAATGCCCCAACTTTGCCTCTTAACTTATAACCTGATCTTCCAAGTATCCTACCTTTAAAACTAAGCAATTCTTTGTTGCTTAAGGGGCAAGTGCTCACATATGCCTCTGAGCCTTTGGGCTTGTGTGCCTTGCTTCCTTTACACAGTGAAAATTTCTGCTAATTCAGAGCCATGCCTGAGAACTTTGCCATGATTTCATTCTCTGCTGTACTTTTTTTGGGGTTCCTCCTTCACAGCAGCCCGATTTGTATAAAGAGGTGGTACAGTGAGTCATTTCAAGTGCTCCCAGCTCTGGGGGAATGATGGGGACTAGCCCATGCACAATAATAGGCTTATTGCCCATGCAATAATAGGCTTTCTGAATCATTCTCCAACAATTTCTTGGCGTTGCATTTGGGGGATGAGATACACCTCCAGAGTTCTTGACTTCCCAAAATAGAAGACAGTGGCACTTGGGCACATTTAGTAATAGAAAAAAGTAGGAATAAAGTTCCTATTCCATTGGAGCTGGCCACAGAATTCCCTCATGTTGGTTTTTGGTGCATAGAACCATATTTGGTTGGAATTTACTGCTTGAAGTCACTTCTGGGGCCACCTTTGTTGTGCTATGTGCCCTAGTTCTAAAAATGCACCAGCTATGGTCAAGGGCTTGGTCCCAGATTTAGGAACGGATGCTCTTAGGCATGACCAGAGATCTGACATTCCTTCCAGGGGAGGGCAGGAGCCCTTGCTCAAGCCCAAGGCCCAGAACTTCTAAAATCCCTGCTTTCCTATCACAGCCAGTTTTGATAATCAGAATGAGAGAATTCTGCTGTCCTGGGATGCAGACAGAAGCACAGTGATTTCATTGCAAGCAAAGATTGCTTCTGATGTCTAACCAGGTTTTGTCTAACCAGGAGAAATTGCTTAAAACGATATAAAAGTTCAAACACCACAGTGTAAACTAAAGTGAGAGAGAAGAAGACTGTTAGATGAAAAGTTTCTTCAACCAACCCCACCAACTTTAGATTCCATTTTTTAGATCTACTGTAAACTTATTAACATTACAGGATTACAAGTAAACAAAATCATTCAGTAGGATTGAAAATCACAAACCAAAGGACCTATAATTTTCTATTAAAAAAACAGGGACAAACATTATGCCTGATTCATAACCATTAAAAAAGCATCTGAATTCCAACACAACAGTATTTGAACAGTATGTTTAACCATCAGATGTGTCAGCAGGATCAATATGACAGTATTCATGTCCTGGAATAATTTCAGCTTCACATCAGGTACAGAAGGGAGACTGTGAGTGTCATGGTGTACTCAAGACCTGCCCTTGCTAATACTGTGCTCTTCCAAACCAGATCTCAGCTTTACACACTGGACTCCTCCTGAGGTCCCTTTACTGCTGCACAACTATTCCATTCTCTGTGTAAAGGAACAAAAGGAATTCATATTACTTCTAATAAAGAGCCACTCCACAGCCCTTATTTTAAATTTACATTACACAGACACCTTTAAAAAGAAGGTGTCGTTAGGCCAGAGGAGCTGGCTCTGCAACATGCTTCTTCGGTAATAATATCTTCCACATTCTGTAACTTCTGAAATATAGGTATGACATAAACCCTATGGGGGCTCATATCACAGAGATACTGCTAACCCGAGCCCTGCAGCCCTTCTCATTGGGTGCACGGGGCAGACACTGCAGCCAACCACCCTCCCAGGGTAAGCAAAGATGCTTGGATACTGTGCTCTGCAGTCGTGTCCTGCCTTCAGCGGTAACCTTAGAAAGAGTATCTTTTCAGTTTGGTCATTAGATAATTTACAAAAATATCCCATGCTGTGATCTCAGCACAAAGGGCACACAAGAGCACAGGTGGAGGGAGATCTGCCTCGCCTCGGGAAGATGCTAAGTGGAAACCAAAGTGAAAGTGGATGATGCCAAGGACCCTTCAATGGTATTTGTCTTTCTGAATTTGTTCTACTCCATAGAGAACGTTTATTGCCACTTTGGGAGATTTGAGCTCAGCTGCCTGCTTGGAGACGTGCTTCTTTTAAACCAGGAGTGTGGACACTGGGTTTGGGCTGGAGTGAAATTTTGAGTAAAAATACCTTCAAGATAGATTTGCAGCTACTGTGATGACACAACAACACAAGGATGTCAGGAAATTGGATGGTCTACTTCCCGTCCTCCTCCCACACTGGTCAGGATGTGAGGATCTGATGTGCGATGAAGTTGCTATTGCCTAATGAGCTATTGCACATCCTCTGACATGGTGCAAGAGATTATGTCCTGGGCTTTGCCTGCAGCAAGTGAAGCTTGGCTCTCTTTCCTCACGTCAAATGCAATTCACTGCAAAGAAGGTGTCTGCGTGTGTGCACTGTTATCATATGACAATGGGCATTGTTGAGCTGCTGCAAAGGGAACAGCGCCTGCGTCCTTTCCTAGGGAGCTACATTTGACACAGTAGGCAGAAACTCAACCTCTTGAATGAGAACTCTGTAAAATGGTGTGGCTTGTAAAACAGGATGGATTTGGGCAAAAAAAGATAGGGAAAGGTCCTGAAAATCTGAACACCAATCAGAGAGAGATCTGTCAACTGCTTCTGTACTGAGACTGTTTTTGAGTAAGGCACATCTGTCTCTCTGCAACTCCATCAGGGAGTTGTGTGCCTAAAACTCAGCAACGGGAGCCAGCTCACGGGTCCTTCCTAATTGCAGTGAACCAACCCTTCATGATTTTGATCAAAGAAATGCAATCCTGCAAAGCATCATTTTCTGAACCAAATGCATAAAGCAAGAGAGAAGTTGAGCTGCAATTCCCCAGAGGCATTAAACTCCCAAATTCTTAGCTTTCTTTTTTTAAAAGACTTTACCTACAGAGAACAATATGGACTAAGCAGTGTCTCAGAACTGGGCTGTCTTCCAGACTCTCTCTCACCCCTCCTGAGAGTGTCTGAAAAAAACCCCGGCAAGGGATGTTTGAAAGTTGGCGTCTCTGGGTGCTTCTATGAAGCCTCAGGTGCTTAAATACCTACATCTGTGATCTTGAATAAATACTAGATTTCAGGGAACAATTTTGCTCCAAGTGCATTCACTTAATGTACAATGGAGAGCATTTTTCCTTAGAAAAGAAAAAGGAGGGTCCTTTCCTTTGGCGAGGTCCTTGGAGAAAGACAAGGAACGTTCTTAAACATTCTTCACTGAGGTACATTCACCCCATGGTGCTTGTGTGGGCACCATGAAAATATTGTGGGCTTCAGCTCACTGGGGAGTGAGAGCTGTGCTCATGAGGCAGGTGACTGACGAGACACCCAGGGAGGAGCTGTTGACTGGTGCACAGTCAGAACAATCGCTGCACTGAAGAACATCTGAATAACCAGCAGGGTGGATACACAGCCAGCAGACTCGGGGTGAATAATTCCACACAAATACATTTGTAAATCTGTCTGTTTGCACAACATGAGCTCAGACTTCAGGAGAAAATTCAGTAATAAAATTAAATTTTGACTCTTGAGGTGAGAAGTGATGGTTGCACTGGATTTTGGAGACAAAAGGAGATAGTTTGTCAGAGTCTGTTTTCTATTTGAGGGCCCCCTTTTCCTCTGCCAGGTCCTGACCTGATGTACCTCAACCTCAGCAATGTTCTGACAGCTATTGAGATGGGAAAAGCCATGGTCTGCCAAGTAAGAGCCATATTCCAGGATCACATCCAGAAGGCAGAACATTAAGAAAAAAACAAGCAAGATCCTGCCATACAATGGCAGCGAAATGTGCAGCATTGGATACTGCGGACAGGGGTCATCAGCTCAAGGAAAGGGCAGGTCACTAAAAGCTTAAACGAGTGGAGGAGGTGACCAAACACATTCATGGGATTTGCAGCTATTAAGTATCATGAAAGTATCAGGATGGTCTGGGAAAGCACCTGGTTGTAAGCACCAGGACGTGTCCTGTTTTCAGACTTATTCCGAGCCATAAATGGGTACAGCCAGAGGCAGCGCTTGGGTTACTCCAGTCCTTAGCCTATAGCAGATCTCTGAGCTCCTGGAACTAATTTCCTTCCATATAAATGCTTAGATGTCCACTATATTACAGTACACACATTATAGTTCACTGGCAAGGGCTGGCAGATGGTAAGGAAAGCTTAAACACAAGTTGGCTGATTCTCTCTTGGGTTTCAGCACGTGAAAGCCCCAGCTGTCATAGCAGTGAGAGACAAAATGACACCATCTTGAGACTCCCCAAAATTCAATTTCCCCCTCAGCAGCTACAATTCTATGAAATGCTGAATTAGCAAAAAGTGCTACAATATTATAAGCTGATGAAATCACCCAAGACACTGAAAAAGGGCTCAAAGGTCTCAAGCCTTATTTGCTGGTAACCATGGCACTGCAAATTCTGTTTGCTAAATACTGGCCCTGAAGGGAAGGCAAAGGTGAGAGGCTTGCAGGAGACAGGCTACAGAGCATGTTGCTAAGCCACTGAGCAATAATATGTTGTGTGTTTCATGGGTGTGATGGCATCAGTCAGAGCAGGCATGTGACTCAGCCCCACCAACACTGAATTGAACCTTGTAAAGAACATGGCTAAATTCTCTTCTTATCTCCAGGGGATACCAGAGGAAGAAAATAAAAACCCGTCAAGTTTTTTCTTTTTTCACTTTACTTACGTTCATAGAAGTATCAAAAGATTAAACTGCTAAGCAGGGTAATTTTTCAAATGCTTGATACTTCCTTGATGTAGGATAGCCAGGCCTTTTTGAGTCCATCCATCAATACTCAGTCAGTAGGAGCAAAATTAAGTTCCCAGTCACCAGGCCAAGCTTTCAAGAGGAGGCTGGTTTTGGACAGGAGAGCAAGTAGTGAGCTGATCCCTGAACCCTTGGGGCCCAGCTTCCATTAATGTCTCACTGACAAGCAAAGAGCTTTGAAGCTATGTAATAAAACTCAGCACAGAGATCTTGGCATTCATGATAAACCAGTAGGAAGTGGCCTGGCCAGGCTCCGGCAGCGCTGCAAACAGAGCCCAACAATGTGGTAATGGTTTCAGCCTCCCTAAAACTCTTCGCTGCTTCATGTACTTTGCCCAAAACCCCCTCATGTCCCCATTGGGACAATGTGACTGAAAATACTACCTTGCCTGTCCTACAGCCTAAATGTCAGCCAGGAAAAGAGAGGGAAGGAAAGCAAAGAGCCACTGAGTGTTGCAGAGTATGTGCTCTTAGCTGCCATTCTGCTGAGCCATTCCTGCTCTCTCCAAAAACTCTCGGGTTTTTGGGCAGGATAAGGCTCTCTGCATTCATCTTTCTTGGTCACCCTAGGTGTAGGTGCTCCTTGCAAGCATGAGTGTTGAAGAGCCTCAAGTGCTTCTACAGACACTAAACTGCATGTGGTTAGTCAAAATCGTAATTTACTGATACCAGCTGACTCCTGGGATGAGCAGAAACATGCTGGGGTCAAGCTGTGCAAATTAACCCTATTTAATTATTCGTCAGTGGCTGCCTGTGCTCGTGAATGCAGTGTGCACATAACTCATGAAGGGAGCTGTGGTGAGAGCAGGTGAAGGAGAGGATGAGGCTGCTGCTCCCCATGATTGCAGTGTGGTAAGTCTGGGAGGCACCACAGCGAGACCTTTGTTGAGGAGCAGCTCCCTCACTGATGCTCAGAGTGCAGGAGAAAACTCACATCAGGAGTTTCACTTCTGCCTTACAGCTGCTAAACACTCAAAGACACGAGGTCAAGGATCAGTGGGTGGATTGGGATGGAATAAAAGCAAATTGTTTTGATCCCTTCTCCCAGCTCCCTGCAGCACATGAAACTGTGCTTTGGAAAAGTCTAAATTCACACTCTCTAAATCTCTTGATTCCTACATGCATTAACTCTGTCATTCTCCAGAACTGTAGCATAGCCTCCAGAGATCTAGCTGGGTTTTCTTGTTTTGGGTTGTTCTGGGTTTTAGCATTTTTTTCAGAAATTCTACCCTCACAAGATTTTCAACTCAATTTAGAGCACCAAAACTACTAACCATCAACCTTTCTACCCCACTTATGTGACAATTTCTGGAATAGGTCAGCACCAAACCTCTCATTTGGGAGCTGGCCTATTTTAATAACATACAGCTCAGACTCAAAGGCCTGCACACAGGACAGAAGTGAAGTTTGGCCCCATTATGTCAGAGGCATAATTATTGTCATGCTTCGTAAAGGTTTCCTGAGAGCTGAGCCTTCAAATGCACATGTACCACCCACAGCAGGAGACCTGTCCCAAAGCTCAGTGCCCTGTTACACACCCGGAGCTCAAGGGGCACTCACTGCATCTTCCCTTAGGAAATGCCAGTCACGTATTACATGTACTGCTGCACACATGGGCTACCCAGAGCTTTCTAACTCCACTTCTTCATTTCTGTCTCAGGAGAGGTCTTTAGCATCAATGAGTGATGCCCACAGATAATAGAGGTACTAAGCACAGTCTGGATGCCTTAAAGTAACAATGAACTACAAATGCTTATTTTAGAAGATGCTGTACTAAAGTTTAAATAGAGCAAGAGCATGCCATGGACATTAAAAAGGTGACAGCTAATTCTTCAAAGTGTCTGAGAGAGAGACCCTTGGATGCTTCACCTTGTCACCACACCAGCAGCATTTTCTGTGACTAGTGCTTGGTCACCTTCTTGCAAAGATCCACCTGGTGAATTGAGTGTTTACAGAGGTAAAGGTGGTACCAAAGCAAAGCCCATACTTTTCCCTCCTAATTTTTTTTTTAGGATCCAGTTCAACCATAATCCATATTACTTTGGAGTTTAGGGAGAGAACTGTACTTGGCACAAATTCAGCGTATTTTTCAGTCTTCAGATATTCTCCACTCTTCATCAGATTGCACCCAGCATCTGGATCTGTGCACTCCTTGGAGCAGGGACTCATTGTTCACATACAGATGGCAACTAGCAGACACCATTGCTGTAGTACTGCACTATCAGTAACAAAATCTGGCAATGATTTTAAAAGAAGACCCATTACAAATCTGCTTAGTTTTCCTGCGAGGTTTTCACCAGATTAGGACTGCAGGATCCAGTGTACCTTTCATTAACCACATTAAGCTCTTAAAAAAAACAGTTTCTATGTGACAAAAAGCCCTAATTGAGCCCCAGCAGCCGAGGCGAGCTCGTTGTGTTACCTTGTTGGAGGCACACTCTGTTAATCCTTGTGGAAAGTCCCCTCCAGTCCCCTGAAGTCACTGTAACATACACGCGAGTGTGCGTGCATGGGTATAAATAAAAAAATGATCATGGACCTCGGTCCCCAAATCTGGCCTTATTTGTAAGTGCTCCCCTTGCCACAGCCTTTTCTAGCCTTGACACGATGGGGAGGAGGAAGGTGTCACCTGTTGGTGTCCTTGACAGATCTAAGTGCGGGCATGCAAGGGGAGACATTTTAGAAAGAGGGAAGAAGGAAAAACCACTTTCAGCAGCAACCAAGGGTCCAGCAGAGCCCCTGATGCACCGTTCAACCCTGAACCAAAATGAAAGGTACTCAGAGTGAAAGGGAATGAGAGACTGGAGCAAATGCAGAGCAGTGCGTCTTTGCTCTGTGAGCAATGGAGGGTGATGCTAAAGGCAAAGCATACTCACCCTAAGGCCACCTCCACTGCTCTGTCTTGTGATGATCAGAGTTTGTTAAAAAAGTTTATAAGAAAACATAAGGGAGATACGGTTTTTGGTTCGCATTCATCACAAAATCACCCCTGTTATTGTGAGAGCTATTCCATCTTGCACGTAAGCAGCAAGGTATGAGCTATCTTCTGGTGAAATTTTAAGATTTTATGGCAGTTTTGTACTTTGTAATTATTGTGTTTTCAAAAAAAATCAAAACCAAACCAACAAAAAAACCCCAAAACAAAACAAAAAAAATAGCAAACAAAAAACAAACCAACAAACAACCCCAAAAACCTACAGTCAAAATGTCAACTGTTTGGATACCGTTTTCCCTGAAAATTTGAAACAGACAGAAGACTTTGTATCCTTGCTATGCTTCTTTACATGAAATTATTGAGGAGAAATTTTTCACATTGCTTTACAGACTCTGGTCTCATCCTTCACCCATTTCATCATCTTATGTTCTCAGGCTTACATTCATGTGTAAACTTTACTGTGCACAGGGGTGAGCATGGTCAGAGCATCCGTGTTTCTGGACACTGCTGTAATGCAGCCACTAACAGGACTCAGCACAGTTCAGCATCTGGTGCCATGACATTAGAGCAAAGGAATGGTTCCATCAATTAATTCCATGAGATATTAGTTGCTTATCTTTGGCTTTGGCTGCTTTAACCAGAAGTGATTGTATCCTTGAAGCATGGCAAAAGCACATTGATTTAAAGTGTGCCTTTTTGCAGTCAGAGTGTCTATGTACAGAGCCTTCAACAGGCCAGCACTGAGGGTACACACAAAACCCACTCTCCTGTGTGTTAGCAGTGCCAGAAAGCCACAGGGAATGAAAAGCATTCCCTCCTTAGCTGAGCACTGGGAACCTGTATTTCAAGTCATTTCTGTTTGCAGAACTAAACTGAACTCCTCTGCAGCCCTGGTGGGAGGCAGAGCAGCCCTGGCTCCTGGCAGAGCATGAGCTGCAGAGCTCCCAGAGCCCCAGACCCAGAAGGAAAACCTCCACAGCAGGCAAGGGCAGAGCAAGTGCCGCTTCCCCAAAGACCTGACCCTCAAAACATCAGGGACAGCAGCTCTGCTAACCCTCCAGGAGCTGAAGGTCAGGTAAACAGGAGTTTGGAAGTTCCCTCCTAGGTTCCGGGGAGCAGGGGTGGGTCCTTCACCCTCTAATGCCCAGAGGACAAAAAGTGCCAAATATCTCATTATTTGAGCAGTATTTGGGCAGCCCAGGGTGTTCCAGTGTGGAGCAAGTTTTGACAGAAGATTGCAAGTGTTCCCATCATGAGGGATGCCCCGTTTTTCTACACAAGCACACAGCTGCCATACCAGAACTGGGCAGAACTGGAAAATTATACCATATATTAATGTGGCATGTGAGAGGGTTAGGATTTACCTTTTGTTCTTATTTAATGAGAGGGTGGGAGAGGAGGGGGTTAAGGGAGGGGTGAGATCATGATAGATGAAGAGAACTGGCTTGGCTAACTCTCCATAGCCTGTAGCTATTGCAATATTTATGAAAGGGAAGGTGCACCTTGGCAAGCTAACCTGCCTGAAATTGGAAGGTTTCAGATGAAAGGGAAACCCTGTAAAGTAAAACTGAGTGGTGCTTGAAAGGAGCACGATGGCAGGGAAAGAAAAGCTATCTCCTCACCAAGAGTTTCCATTTCTGAATGCTTTGCTTTACCCCAAAAAAACCCCAACAAACCAAACCACAAAGGAAAGCAACTTGGCCAGGCCTGCCCGCTCCCAGAGTACAGGAACCAAAGTGCCAACAAACATCAAACTCCCTTTTCACAACTGGCAGAAGTCCTCTGGTATGTGCTAACACTGCACATTGCCCTGCCTTAGAGGCTGGAAGGGTCCCATCCCCAGAGAAGCTCATTTCTACTGCATTTTTCCTGAATTTTGAGGTTATTTGCACAGACAGGGCAGGGCCCTTGGGTGTCCATTACAGGTCTGCTTTTTCAAGAGGAAAAACTTGAAGATGCTATCATGAATGGCATTTCCTGCTTCTCCTACAGTTCTTATTGACATAGAAAAAAAGAAGAATTTTCTGTCAATGTTACCAAGACCTCTTATTTACCAAACTCTCTATCAGCACAGGGCTTGGACCTTTTTAGAAGAAAAAAAAAAAAAAAAGACATGTAGATGACAAAGTATGAATGCCAGGATCCTGCAAAATATTCCCTTGATTTCTTTATAGCATAAGACATGGAAACAACTTTGAAAAATTTCAGGAAAATATTTGATATAATGTAGATAATTTTTAATTAAGATCTTGCCTGTGGGCAGACCCACGGCCCTGGCATCTCTTATCTGCCAGCACAAGGCACTCCCAGTATCCTGTAGACCTATGGAAGGAGCAAGCTCTGCGCATGCAGGGGTGGGTTTCCTTTAGTTGCTTAACTGTTTCCTCTACAAAGACAGCTCCAAAATGATGTGATAAGCCACTGCTGGAATTGGAGGAAGGTTTATTTTTCAATTTGGATGAAAAATACAGATCTCATTCTCTTCTCCCACCAAAAAGAAAGGTTTCAACCAGACTGGATGAGTGGCTGTGCTTTCTATTGCTTTCATTTTTTAAATTATAATTTCCTTAATTTTGATCTCAATCTATCACTAAATACAAAAGAGCGGTCTGAAAGCTTCAAAAGAGAATGGTGTGATTTTTCCAGCAGTTTTTCTTATTGTCCCTGCCTTCCCACGCCAGCCCTGGCGCACAGGGGCAGGGGAGGAGAGTGCTTGGCACTCTGGAGGTTCTCACACCCCTCTCCTGTCTAGACCAGGGCTATGTCTGATTTTCTATCACCCCAAGGCTACAATTGCCAGTGAAGAAAGTATTAAATTCAAAACCATCTGCCCATCTCGGCTCCTTCCGAAAAGCCAAAACCCGTCAGAGGCCAAATTCCCACGTCTGGCATCAGAAAGGCTCCTGTCCCATTTGCAGCTTTAACATCGTCATTGCCCAACCCATGACGTGAAAGGCTCTCACAGCGTGTTTGAGGCAGGGACAGGCACTCGTGGAAAGCCAGGATTTCACAGGGGCACAGAGCAAAGAGTGGGTACAGCATGGAGCAAAGGTGCTGGGAGCTGGGCAGGATTTAATCCATTTAAATTTACTCCTTGTCGGACTCGTTCTGTTGTCCTCTGACTTTCCCCTGCAGAGACCTTTGGCTCAGGTTTGCCTGCTGCCGACCGGGCCAGAATCTCATTTGCAGCATTAATCACACGCGGCTCTCCCCGGGGCTCGGTGGCAAGCCGGGGTCAGCGCTGGGGTGCTGGGAGGGGAGGAGGAACAAGGCGAGTCACTCAATCTGCTGCCTGGTGTCACAAGTGATTTATGGCCTGCTTCAAACACAGCCATTGATCTGTTCTGCTTTCCCCAGCACGCTTGTCAGCATGTAATAAAGCCAATGGGAATTCCTGGGTGTTGAGTCAAAGTTAAGTATGCTCAGGTTTACTTATTTTAAAAAAACACACCTGAAGTCTCCCCATTTGGGAAACAGCTCAAGATTTACAATCCTGCAGAAATTTGCAAGGGTAAGAACAAGAAATACAACCCCAACCAGCCCTTCAGGCGGCTGGCCAATTAATCTTCCCTTTGCTGTCTGCTGCTCGTTCTCCTTTCTGCCTTCAGCAGTTTTGGAAGATCTAAGCCAGGCAGCAGCAGTGACTTCCTCACGCCTGGCCTGCAGTGAACCCCCGAGATCCATCCCGGAGGTGAACCCAGCCATTCCTTGGGCTGCATCTCCCAGAAAGGCTGCTCTGGAATTACCTGCTGTCCTCAGTGCAGGCGGGCCCCGAGGCCAGGCCAAGCACCCTGTGGGCCCAGCAAGGCAAGGGCTCTGCAGCCACACGAGTTCTCCAGCAAATGTCTGCTCATCTCCATGCTGGCTTGAGCTCGGAGGACCACTGACCTCAGCAGCCCTGGGACTTGGGGCCTTTCTAAGAGTGGTTCTCTCCTCGCCTGGGATTGCTGCAAGGAGGGAGGAGGTGCAAGGGCAAGCCAGGTCAGGCAAAACATGACTGTGCCATTGGCACTGCGGGACGGTGCAGGGTAAGGGATAGCACAAGGCACTGAGGCCTCCCCCTGCTGCTCCCACGTCACCTGAAGCCACAGCCCATGTGCGAGTTTGCATCCAGGCCATGCAGGATGAGGGAAAGCATGGACTGAACTACAAGAGAGGCAGAAGGCAGCCCAGATGTCACCAGGCATTTCATACTGTTCTGCCCTTGCAGGATCTGTCCTTGATGATAACATCAATGGCTTCTCACTTCCATCAAGAAGGTAACATTGCTCTATGGCATAGCATGGGCTATGTATTTAAAACACAGAGAGTAACACTTTTACCCAGTAAAATGATGTAATGCATCTTATTCTCTTGCTTTGTTCTTGATTTAAAAGCAAATAATAAAAAACCCCCAATAAAACTAATCCACATTTTCTCATGCAGCCTTTTAAAACAGAAAATTTGCATCTTGCATCAGAAATATGTTGGCAAACTCCCAAAATTCTACTTCTCAAGAGTAGTTCTCCTAAAAGTAGCATTTCCAATACATTCTTCTTTTCCTAATCAGAAAACATTGACTGAGGAACCTAATAAGAAAGTAGTTGATAAGCTCCAGCAATTTTTATCCTCACAATATATTCACTTTCTTGGCAAAGAGAATTCTCATTAACAATTACGAGGCAGTAGAATAATGAGATTGCAGGACCTGCTCCACGGATCTCATTAAAACTGCCAACCTAGGAGCACATCACACTCTATTTCAGAGCACTCACAAATGCTCAGCTCCTCTGGAAAGGCAGGGGTGAACCATTTGCTACAGATATCTAAAAAAGTCACAGAATTCCCAAACAGTGGCCATTGAGTATTTGCCCCAGTTCAATGGATTTTAAATTTCAGCTACTGTACATGTCATAACAATCAAACTGTGTGAAATAGAGAGCAGCAGGTTCCTAAGAAGTATTAATGCCAAGTCTGATTGAGTAATGAAGGAAAATGCACACCTATGGGACTTTCCACAATTCTTATCAGTTCTCAAAAAACCCCAAGAAACACACATCTTCCACTCTCTTTTTTTTTTTCTGGGATGAACTTCCCAGCACTCTGGGGAGGAGTGAGAGAAGCTGGAGGAATAAAAAAACCAACTAACCTTTTGAATGAAATATTGAATTAAATGCCAATGAAATGTTGATACTTAAAACACCCACCCACAGTGGTGCTGGATTCCCAGCCTAGTGCATAGAACAGCTTCAAATTTTCCCTGAGCACTATTTTCAAGAAACACAGTCCTCATTATTGTATCTTCCCATTTGAAAATTGTCTGTGACATCCAAAGGGACAGGGAGAATTGGGAAGAGGTGATCTAGGAAAAGAAGCCATTTTGTGGCCAAAATCAAAACTGCTAGGACAGAAAGGGAGTTCTTCCTCTCTGTACTTCAGTTTTTATTTGCCCTACCAAGTCACAGCCAAGCTGTCACTACAAGTGCAGCAGAGACATCAAATGCCCCGTACTGGGAGTGCCAGCATCTTTTGTATAGATCAACACCACTAACTCCTTTGCCTTTCTGAGGTAGATTTTGTGACTTTGCTTGTCCAGAAGGCAAGTCCCAGGGTGATAAAAGCAGCCAGCTTGTCCTGCTAGCAACACAGACACTGCCTCATCTCTGTAGCAGAGGGAAGCTTTTTCCCAACAGACTCTGCCTGGCTAAATCCTACTGTAGCAACCAACAACCAGCTGGAGTCTGCATGTAAACAACACAAACATCCGAAAGCAGCTGGGCAGCTTGAGTAAATGCTGGCATTCACAGCCAAGCCCTTAGAGCCCTGCTCAGGCACAAGAATCGTCTGCAGTACAATCCTTGCAGTATGGAGCTCTCAGCTTTGTGATTGAGCCCAGCAATGGTTCCCCTGAAGAATCTCAGATTAAACTGGTTGCAAGGAAAAGATTCTGCTGGTACACATCAATCCCTGACTTCAGTGTCAGCATTCTCTCAACAGAGCAGAATTAGGTCTAGAAGTACATGGCATCACTTCAGCGGGAAAAGGATTTGTGAGGAGCTGAGAACATTGCTTTATACTGGCTGAAAATCTGGCCCTAAATATTTTGCAAAATTTGGTAGAAAACTGAACAGACTGCTGCCAAGATAGAAGCTCATTCTGGGTTTTAGAGGAAAGATAGAGGCAGATTTGAACCCGTGACTTCCCCAGAATCACACAGTGGACACCCAGCAAGAGAAGTGCTGCATTTGAAATTGGCTCATACAGTGCCAAACACTCCCTCACACTCTCCTAGATAAAGTGAGAGGAGTTGCTCTTCCACTTCCCAGATGAAGCCCTGAACAAGGCAATTAATTTGAAAAGGGCAATTTGATTAGACGCAATTTTGCCTGGAGTAAAACACATCCATTAACTAACACCAGTGAGTGAAATGGTGCTCACTTTCCCCTGGGCTTTCTGGCTGTGTCAGTTGAGATTGTACATGGTAATGGATTCACCAGAGCTAAAGGTGGCAAGGTGGGGTTTAACACAAGATGCTGTAAACCTGGTATTTTGTATTTTTCAAACTTCACATAGGAAATAACCCCAAGATGCTCAGGTCTTGACAAGACTGACAGCAAGAAGGGGTACATGGAGAAGTGACAGATACCCGCTCGTGCTCCTGCCACCCTGAACACTGTCCAAGCTCAGGAGCTGCCACACCAACAAAACCAATGTTAAATTCACCTCCAACAAACCAGGATAAAGCCATCAGTGAAAGCTGGGAGATAGTGCCCTTGTGGGACATACTCCCATGATCAGGCTACGACCAGATTGTCTCACTGGTTCAAATACCTAGAAATCTCACATCTCTACACTCAGAAATGACCTTACAGCCACAACTTCCTTTTACCAGTTTAAATGTGGTTTGTTAAATTTATCTGAGCAACATGAGAGCCCTTCCTGGAGGACCACAGAGGCAGAGCTATAGAAACAGTGGGTGAGTTGCAGAACCATCACTCCTCTGTGCTGTATGTGCTCTCCATCCAGGGTGCTGGAAAGTACTCGCTAAGTTCTAGCTCAGTGTCTGTGCATATCCACCCTCCCACACGGGCTCATTCACTGCTCTGCAGTATTTTCTAGGCACAATCTAGTGATGAACAGCCCACATGGGCACAGCCTGAGGTACACTGCCACCAGGCACCTGCTTGCACATTCAATCTGGCAGCAGAAGTAGCAGTGCCTCTTGGGACACCCAATTCAGAGCCACAAAGGGGAAAACCAGTACCCCAATCACACGGATGCCTTTGGGAGCATCTGTCAGTGCTGCCATAACAGGGTATCTGCTGGTTCATGCAGCAACAGAATCATTTGGCACTAAATGGGTAACATTTTGACTGCTTCTGGGTGTTTGAGCCAAGGTTGCAGAGGACACTATTAACCACAGTACACAGCACTACTGCATGCCCCTATTGGGCTCGAGTTCATGGCAACCCCCCTGGAAAAACTTGGAATATCTGCTTATCGTGCAAATTGTAACAATAGCCTTTGTGCCCTGCCTGTATGGTAATGGAGCTTGTTTAAGCCACTGACAATGCTGAGTTCCTTGAAGTTGCTAATGGGTTAAAGCTCGGACATCTGGTGAAACACTAGCCTCAGCTGTTCCTCAAGTGACATCTTCTTGGGTCAAATTTATCTCTTCTTGCCAGTCCATCTGCTCACAGCCTGTCAATGATAAACACTTGAGAGCCACAGAGCAAGTGAGGCAGCAGACAGCAGTGAAGGACAGCATCTTGGAGTCTAACTAGATAGTGATATGGGAGCAAAAATAGCCCCACGCTCTCCCCCTCCCAGTCATCTTCCTCCCGTTGCGCTCCAGGGTCAGGGTCAGGCCAGGGAAGCAGAGCGTGCCACGCTGAATACAGAGCCCACACCAGGCACCCCAGGGCTAAGGAGAGACTTGTTTGTCCCCTAAGGTAACAAGGAAAAAGCCAACATGCACAGCTCAACACACTCCTGTACTTGCTAATCCTTCCAATGTCCCAGGGGAAAGGTTCACACCTGTGCCTCCAGCTGGTGAGTGTTCATTTCCTTCTGCAAGGCACTCCAGAGCTTTCCCATCTTTGCTGGCCACCCCTGGGCAGCTCTGCCCACACACCAGCCCAGAGCAATGCAGCAAGAGGCACAGGGGAGCTGGAGGCTACCAGGGAAGGCACAGGAGAAGTGTGCTGCTCAATTTCTGAGGAGTCAGTACATTCAAGGTCCAGTGCCCCCTTGCCCATGTCTCTAGGAAGGACACCTTTCTTCCAGAAGGCAACGGCCCTCACTCTTGACATGACTGTAACACACACGCACACACAGAGTGCTCTCCAAAGCACAAACTCAAGAGCCCCAGGTCACCCCACAGCCTGTGAAACCACAAGGTGGGAGTTGAACATGACTTCCCCACTGCTCCAAGGGGATTAGGTATCTGAGACCAGAATGGTATACAGCCCATCCAAAAGGGGAAATACTGCAAGGATTCTTGGAGGTTAACTGGGGTGTGTGTGTATGTGAGTGGGCAAGGAATCACTTCACATTAAGGGTACTTTGGGAAAAACAGATTAAACTTTCCTTGGTGTCAGCTGACCAGCAATGACCTCTGAAGATGCATTAGCCCAATGAGTCTCAAACTGCTGAATAAATATTTTGGTTTAAAATAAGCCAACACAGCACAAAGACCACAGTTTTGCCCCATGCGTTGTACAAGGGTATATTCACAGTTAAGCAGGCACTCTGTATTCTTGTGTCTTGCTACCACAGTGGTGATGTCCTGCAGCTAGCAAGGATCAGTTTCAAGTTGGCCCTTTTCTACGCAATGAGAAACTTCTACCTTGAGTCACTCAGATTCTTTCACTGCCGTGTCATAACACTGCACTGTGCTATTGCAATGCACCTGCTCGCAGCCCAATGCTGCTCCAAACACCGCGAGGAGACATCATCGTGACCCCCGTGAAGCAACAAGGCTTCTTGGCGTGCTACGAATACCCTTGAAGAGAAAAAGCTCTTCCACACTGCCAGTGCAATGCAATTGCTCTAATGAGCCACACGACTATAAGGAAAGCATTTGCCTTCTCCATCCCCCCAATTAACTGCATTACCATCATAACTAAACCCCTGTGCCTGGCGCGTGCTGGCAGCTGGCAGAGCCCACGGTTCAAGACGTGCTTGATGCATTGCTGCACAGTGGATCAGGGCACAGACATTTTAGTGTGCGTCAGACACCACATTTCTCCATCCTTGAAACTGATCCTGCCGGAGTGTGCTCTCTGCAGAGCCAGGACTTTAACCCGAGAGCGCAGCTGCATTTTTAAGTATCATGTTAATACAGTGTTGTGGTGGGGATTTTGTTCAAGGGAGGATGGCTCCACTCTGACCTTTGGCTCCAGAGGCATGCTTTAAAATTAAAATCTTTCTTCTTCTGTGACCCACCATTAATTTATCTCCATTCACACAACAGTGTGATTCTAAAAACCATTTGCATTCTCATTTAGTATGTGCATGGCATTTTGTGCATGGCACTTTTTACATGCCAGCAAAGACCAAGAGAAGAACAATACGTACTCTTTATTTTTAACCCAAGAAGTCCTTTATAGATGCGTTAACTCGCAAAAGGGAGAAAGAGTATAAGGCATCTGGCACAGTGGTATCTATCCCAGCTCTGAGCTTGGAGTCAGAGTCACAGACCAAGAAAATACATTAAACCAGCAGCAGAGCCAAGCCAAAAGGCATCTTTGGGAGCCTGGACTCTGGTGAAGAAGGAGCAATGAGGATGGTGGTGGCCAGGAAGAGCAGCAGCAGCGCTGGGAGCCCTGCTCTGCTTCTGCTGCCACATGCTCCTGATCCATCGTGGCAAGTCTCTCCTCGCCATGACTTTGCTTCTGCTCCTGCACTGCCCCATCCAGCGGGCAACCTGGAGGCACCGTGTGTCCACGGGACACGCAGAGATCTGACCATCCCTTCTGTGCATCCTCGGCATCCTCGGATCCACTCCGAGAAATGAGAGTTCCTGATGCTTTTAATTGTGCTACCCTCTAGTGGCCAATGCCATCCCCTTGGAGCTCGGATCTCCACTCCTGGCAGGGGAGCGGCCTTGGACCGAAAACCTTCAAGACCAGAAGCGAGCTTGGAGCTGTGCAAGAATGACTTGCACATTAAAATGGAGAGAGAGACCTGGCAAAGTCAAATGCCAACCCAGCCTTCACCACCCCAGCTCTGCTTTGGTCTTAGGAAGGGCAAGATCTCCCTACCCAGGCTGAGAAGTCTTGACCAGAGCAGGGTGAAGCCAGCTCAATAACAGCTACTTGCAACACGAAAAGCATCACCAAATTATCACTCTTGGCAAGCTCTCCCAGAAAACACGCTTCTTTCCTTCTCCCTGCTGTCTCACACCAGGTCTCACATCAGCTCTGATGGCAGCAGAAACACTCAGCACGTCAATAAAAATGGGTTAGAATTCAAGGACCGTCCTTGCAATTACCGAGATAATTGCTACATTTCAGAACCAAACATTACTTAATGGCGCTCAATTATCTTGTGGCAGGGCCTGCAATGGCAGCAACTAATTGCTTAACTAAAGGCTTTCTTCTTTCCACCCTGTGTCAACACGCATGCATGCAATTAGGCCATTGGTGCAGGGAGGAGAGGAGATACCTGTTGTGAAAAGAGGGGTTAAGTGGCAGCCACAGCCATGTTCCAAAGCTCAGAGGACAGGTGTCTTGCCTCAGACTTTATAAGGCTGAGAAGCAGAGCCTCAAAAGCTCAGGAGGGAACAAGGATACAGGCTTTTTCTTCCTGTCTCTGAACAAAGACCTCAAATGACTACACAATGTGACTAGTGCCCCTCTTAGGAGCCTATAGGCCAGGCATGTCAGCAGCCTTTTCATGTTTATCAATCTGCAGAGTTCACAGATACTAGCCAACAGAAAAAAAAACAATTGTCTGCCTAAAAGCTAACAGAAGGCTTCCCTTTGGTTACTTTCAGGCTTGTTGAAAACCTGCTTGTTGTTAATCTTTTCACTGAGCATCTCCCTCATATGAAGGAGAAGCAAAGGGAAAATAGCCCACTTTCCTCATTATTTGCAATTTCGTCACTTTTTCACAATTCTCTACTATCTTAAGAGCTCTATTAAGCAGAGCCTTTCACTTTGCTTTGACACAAAACTACTCCTTGTTCCTCAAGTTCCTGTCCCTTCTCCCTGGCTTTTTCAGCCTCTCCTCTACTTGAGGTGGAAACACAAGAGCCCAGATCAGGCCATGACTCTCGTGAAAGCATCAGGTCCTGGTTTCTACCCCTCACTGGTCGTGCTTGGTTTGTTCCTCTGACCAGACAGGGTTCACCACAGAGCCAGCCCCAGGCCTTGTGTCCCAGACATTGGCTACCCTGGATCCAAGGCCTGTGCCTGTTCAGTTCTGTTCATCCTTTCCAGACTCACGTTTCTCAGACATGAATTCCCAAGGCTGTTTTGCTATTCACTTACCAGCTCAACTCCCTCCCTTTGAATCCCCTCCTTGCTACTCTTAAGGACATTTTTTGTTCTACTGTTCATCATAGTTTCCACAGAAGCAGTAAACAAACTAGGGTTCACTGTCCAGCTCAGAGCCCCCCTCGGGGGCCTTCAGTTTGATGTAAAACTGTCTGTCCTCACTCTGGTTTTGTATGTTTGTCTGTTTAACTTACAGTCACAGTTTACTCTCATCCTTTAAGTTACTGAACAGTCCTGTGAAGATTTGAGACAAAGGCTTCAGGGCCCCAGATTTTATCTTTCAAATCTCCATTTTCCTCTTTGCTACATAGAGAGCTTTCACAAGCTAAAGGACAGGGTTTCCTCTCCAGAACACCACACTAGTTTGTTCTCATTTCTCCCCACATGTCCTGTGCATGCTCTTGGGACTTGTATTCCAGTTACAAGGAGAGAAAGGGGGCAGGAGCCAGTGGGGTGCTAAGGCCTTGTGAACTCAAACTGGTCACTTAAAAGAAGCATAACCCAGCCAGGGAATAGTTAACATTCCCTAAAACTGAGGCAGTTTCATAGCACACAATTCAGTTTGCTAGCAATGCACCCTCTCCATTTTCACACGCGCACACACGGGCTAATTGTTTCACAGGAGTAACCTCACCTGCAATTAACCACTATTTTAAGTCTTTGATCTCTATAACTCTCCAGAGGACAGCAAGATTCCCACATGAAAGTGTTTTATTATTTTATTCCACATTTGGGAGTGACCCTGTGCTCCTGGATTTATTAAAAAAAAAAAGTCCTTACCTGATCTCAGCAATTCCCATTGAGCTGAGCAAGGCTGTGGCAACGGGAAAAGCTCCCTTTGGGGGATGGTTCTCCCAGGTGTTAAGGATGAGGGAGTACAGCCCCCACCTGATGGCCTTCACCTGCTCTCTGAGCACTTTGCTGCTCTGCCAGCCTCAAACCCATCCCGGAGATGGACTTTTTGGGGACATGTCTTGTCTTGCTGATTCACTTCCTAGGGTAAATTTATTTCTTTGAGCTATTGTCCAATTCACAGTTAAGGATCAGCACACGTTGTTCCTTTCCAGGGAGCTCACCTTAGCCAACGGATGGGAGACATCTACATCTGATCCTGTAGCACCAGCTCAGGCCAGAGGGTGCACACAGCTCCTGAAGAGCTGGTTGCCAGATTTTGCCTGGCTGTTTTTCTAGGGAAAGGGATGGGGCAGAACAGGTAGCTCAGAGGTGCAAACCAGAGGTCTGGTCCCAAAGAAAACAAAACGTCAGGGCCTCAAGGCTCTTAATTAACTCTATTAGAGTGATAATCATGGCATGCCCAACCCCAGGGGAATGGAAAAAACCCTCCAGTGTGAGATGCATAGAAAGGTATTGGACTGAAACATGAATATTTTCACCCACTGTCAGCGGTTAGAAAGCAGTGGAGGGTGGGAGGGCGGTGAAAGGAAAAGATCCTCAGCTCAAGGAGATTTTGCTTTAGCACCAACACAGGAAACAACCTAGAAGTCAAAGAGATTTTTGTGAAGTATATTTGCTTTTTGCACAGCTGCTTTCAAAACATCTGAAAATTTTACACTATATCATTTACAGTTCATTAGTGCACACTAAAATATGTCCCAAACCACTTCCTTTTAGTTTTTCTGGGTTTTTTTTTTTAATTAGATGTGGCTTTAAAATAAGTCTCTCACATTTCCTTGAAAAATAACAGATAGGACAGTGCTTTAAGAGAGCCAGCACTGCTTCCATGCCTCTGTGCAAGAGCTGGGCTCCAGTGATGAGGCTCTTTTCATCTCAGAGGGGTGTGCTTCCAGAAACTGGTTCAAGGAAGCAGGAGAGGTGCTTGGCTCCCACAGCTACCAGAGTCCATTCAGTGGCTGGTACTGCTGCTTCATAGAATCACTGAGTATCCTGATGTGGAAAGGGCTCAGGAGGATCATGGAAGTCCAGTTCTTGGCCCTGCACAGGATGGCTCCAAGTTCTATCACTTGGGAGCTTCCTTCTCCCTCTTTGGATATAAAGAGACCTTACAGGAGTCAGGGCGAAGCCACCCCTCCTGAGTATCACTCCAGGGCTGATGTGAAAGGACACAAGATCTAGCAGGCAGCAAGAGGCAGGAGCTACTCTTGTCACACAAAATGTGTGGGTTTGGAGTTTCAGATGTAGCACCAGGAAGATGCATAGTTAGAGCACCCCAGCAGCTGCTTTAAATTATGAAATCAGCAGAATTTGCCTGCTGCCTTTGGAAGGAAGAGATAACTTTACACCACCTTTTTTCATCTGAGCCTGCAGGCAGGAGATGCTGACCCCAGCCAGTCAGTGGGATCAGCACAGCTTTTTCCCCTGCCTTATGCAGTTGTGGACCCCCAGCACATGCTGATAAAGGAGGTTTTAGAAGACAGCCAAAATGCAGAGCTGTCAGGGTGCAGACCTAGTGGGCTCCCCCGCTCTGCTTTTGGTAGCAGCAGTGTTCTTGTGTTTAATCACACAGTGCATGAGTGGCACCAAATTCAAAAATCCTGCATTCACTAGGCACCAGCTCAACCCACAGTCTCAGCCCTGAACTCTCTCTTTCATCTTCTTTGGTTGTAAAACCAACAGCGTCAGCTCATCGCTTATAAAAGCCTCATATCACAAAGTCTCTCTGAAGCTTGGTTTGCCCAAGTTATAAACCACCCTCCTCCCCCCACCATTGCAAATAATCTATACTCAAAATGATCAGGTAAAGGTTGGCTTTGCTTTCTTCACTTTCAGGCAATACACATTTCACTCTTTCATTCTTTGCTAATCTGGGAACTAAAAGTTCACTTCGGTGTTAGTGAGGGCAGAGAAGTGCAAGTGGCTGACTGGCCCTGGCTTAATGCACAACCATTCCCCAGCTGAACCACAGGGCCATCACCCTCCCGCCCTGACCCCACAGCTCAGCTGATGATGCAGCCACTCTGCACCAGGAGAAGCAGGTTACTGTCACAGCCTGGACCCTCTGTCACGCTTCCAGAGCTGGCATGTTAAGGGGGAAAGAAAGGAAAGGGTAAGTAACACGAATTTCCCAATTAAAATTCACTGAGTGGTGACACTCAGACTTTATTTTTAAGCCCAAAAAGCCAGTGGGATATCAGCCCTTCTTCATTGGTGTTACTGCCTCTCACTGAGGACAGATCCTGTCAGCTGTTTCATCATCTCCTTTTGTCCCACAGGCCCCTGACCTTCCCAAGTGACTGGACGAAGTCAGAAAATCACGGTCTGTGCTGCCCTGGTACCTGTGGGGAGCATTCAATAGCAGGTGCTGCGAGCACAGGGCTGCTCCTGCCCTGACTCTCCTGCCAGAATCCTGTCAGGCAGCTGCTCTGTCTAAACCGTACCCTGCTTAACAGAGGACAGTGCTTGCCTTTTTTTCCCCTCCTCCTCCACTTGGAGCTCTTATTTCTCACCTCCTACTGCAACACTTATCAGAGAGTATGTCCTTCACCTCTAGCTCAGCGTCCCTTTCCTCAGACTGGAAAGTCACTGATGATGGGGGTTGAGGTGGCAGTTTGTTTTCAGCTCATTAATCTATCACAAAACTCTGCAGCAGGCTAGCTGCCTCCAGCCCTGATTAATTTTCAAGCACAAAGGATGTTTGTGTTTGATTGGATATGCTGGATAAATGATTCCAAGCTGAATCATGATGAATTTCATTTCATCAATAATCAGAGACAGGGTTGAAATCCTATGCATGAAGTTAAGTGAACTTCCATTGACCTCCATGGCAGGGTGGGACACTGGTCATCCTGAAATAGATAATAATGTAAATTAGATCAAATGGGTCCACAAGAAGGGGATATGCAAGAAGAGATAGTTCACATCATCCTTACCTTGACTCCTGGTCTGTGGATTCACATATGAAGGGATGTTTGCTTTCCTCTATCTCTAGTAGCTGTGAAACAGAAACACATGATTAAGGATTTTCACAGTCCCAGCTCAGATAAACCCCAGAGGCTTCTAACCCAGCCCTAAGATGCTCTTCTAACATCAGTCAGATTTTCCAGCTTTGCTGGTAGCTTTGATATCCCTGTGGATAAGGGATGCTTCTCCTCTGGGCACAGAGAAATCTCTGCCTCCCTCCAGCAGAAAGCTTTCCCATGGTGCTCTCACCATCCCTGAAGGTGAGATGGGCTTAGGGCTGGTGGCACAGCTTCAGCACAGTTCATTTTCCAGCAGAGGACATGACTCGGACTCCCTTTCCAAGGACATAAAGGGTCCCCCCTCCAAACTGATAAATCAGTCAAGTGCTCAACATGGAGCTCCTCCCAGGAATCAGGAGAAGCAAAAAACCCATTTAATTTCTTATTCTTTTTTTCTTAAATGCTAATGATTGTGCAGTAGAATCTACATGTGTATGCCTGGCTCTTTTTTTTCACAAAGACCCAAACCCCAAAGTTAGGAAAATGAGTTACAGATTTCAAAATGTTTCTCTCGGCACCTCTGCTGTGCCCAGGCAGGCTGGAGTGAGAGTTGTTCAGCCCTGCATGAAATCAGCTGTCATTTCTCTGCCCAGCCCTCTAGTACAGCACCCTCTGAACAAAGCCCCTATATCACATGTAACATCACGCAGGAGAGACAGGGGGAGGAAGAAAAGGGAGGTAAACAGGTGACGGGAGGAGCAGAGAAGAGAGCAGGACACACAGTCATGACCTGTGCTTGTTACTAGTGCAGCAATGCACATCTGCACTTCACAGCTTGTGGTCTGTGCTCTGGAGCTGCCAAAGGCCTAATGGCTTCTCCCACTGCTGTGCCGTGATGTGACATGTCCTTGTCTGGGCATTGTAGGGCCAGGAGGAAACTTTCAGGGAAAAGCTGCTCAGCATAAACTGCGCTCAGCAGGGCAGTGTGGGCACCTCCTCCCTGACTGAATGATGAAAGGCCTCACCACAGCAACCTCCACAAAAGCGCACTTGCCTGAATCTTTCCACGGCAGCTCACTGGCCTCCAGAGCCTAATTCCTGAAATTAGGTACTAGGGCAGAGGTTTTTGGTTTCCAAACCAGACAATGTGCTGGAGAGTGGCCAGGGGCTGTGGGTACACGGAGCGAGGGTGGGGTAATTTGGGGGGAAGCTTTCTGCCTACAGGGAGAGCAGGATGCGTGAGAGCAGGTCTACAGCTCTCAGCTGGAGCAAAAATTGCCAGCAGATTATCATCTTGATAGCAAGATTTAGTGCAAGGAGGGCCAGGCCAGGTGAGTCACCCTGCTGCTGCTGCCAGTCGTTGGGGCTGCTGATGCCTGTGATAACCCAGTGAGCACAGAGTGGGGACCAGCAGGGAGATTGCCAGGTTAGTTATGGAGCTGGGCACTCAGGAATGTCAGCAGCTGCTTCCTGTGCCCCTTTGCAGCACCAGATACTGGAGAGGACCGAGCACAGGGCCCAAGGCATGCCAACTTTTGCCACTTGCTACTCAGGTGGGCTGCACCCTGAGCACAGTGCAGCCAGTCCCATCCCAGGAATTGGGTGCTGAAGCAGATTTTGCTCCACCACAAGCCTCTCCTCTGGGGTGCACATGAACCTGGCTCACTGAGCCATGGTTGAGCACCAGGGACTAAAACCTGTGGCAAGCCCAGACCAAAGATCTTAAAGAACTAAAGCAGAAAAAACAGCCTCTCTGATTGTTTTCAAGAACACCAGGCCCTGGTGAGACAGGAAGGCCTGGGCTCTCCTGCCTTCATTTCAGTCATTTGCCACAGCGGATGAATGAACTCAAATATTTGTGCTTTGCCTCAGAGTTTGTACACCCAGCACCTCACCCATCCTAGCAGATGGTGTCACATCAGGTAGAGTTTTGACACCGTGGTCTCTTACCCTCAGTGTGGGTCTAAATAGAACTGGGATGGGCTCCCAGACAGTCCTGCTCAGTCTATTAGCCAGGGATCACATCGCATCAGAGGGTGTGGAGAAGCCCTTGACACCAAAATGTTTTGACAATCAAACATTCCCGAGCAACTCTAGGCATCGAGCACAGCTGATGCACGGGTGGCCAAAGCAGCTTTGAGCTGTCCAGAGCTACACAGACACATAACAGAGAGCTCAGCAAATCCTTCCTGAGAAGTGGTGTGAACTCTTGGGTTACTGCTGCACACAAAGCCAGCTGTCCTCTCTCACACCCGGTGCCACCTATCCTGGTGAGTCTGGCGGGAGCCCCAGTCTGTGCCAGCTGAGATTCTGGTGCACACTGATGCTGCTGACTGCTTGGTTTTCAGGAGCCACTTACAGCTTACAGAGCACAGGAAAGCCATCATCCTCCACGAGCCCTTCCACATGGTCAGCACTGCACCCACCAGCCCATCCCACAGCAAAGAAAAATAGAGATTGCAGATACTGCTGAACAGTCCCTGCAGGCGTGAGGCTCCACAGACTCTTTGCACTGGGGTTTCTGTCCCATGGAGACACTCTAAGCCCAAACACATCATCATCTTGCTGGGGCTCTCATCTTCCTTTTGCTCCAGGTGGAAGTGGTGACTGGATGTGATGAGGTGCTACTTGGCCTGAAAAGTCTTTAGATGTTGCAATTTGTTGCTCAGGGGCTGCAGCTGGACTAGATTACATTACACTGGGCTAACCAGAGAGATTTTTGATGGTTTTCTCCAGAACAAGGCTAACCACAAATCATGAAGCAGCAAGAAGATCTAAAAAATATTCACATCTGAAATGCTTTCTCACAGAGCAAGTCAAATTAACAAAAAGTCCCATGAAGTCAAAAGAGAAATGAAAAGTAATCACTGGGGTTAGAGGTTGTACAGTGCACCGAGTATTGAAATTACTCGCCCTGCTGCAGTCCAGATACAAGATTTCCTATTTGCTTTGTCCTAATTTTTGGGTGTTTTACAGTGATTAGAATAATAAATTAAACTCCTATACTAGAAAACAGCTGGTGGCCATGGAGGTGGGGTAATTTCATGAGTTAACTGTGACAGAACAATGTGAGAAACATTATGGTCTTATTTTGGTTTAAATTTGGAGACAAAAGTACACCTCAGTCCTTACTTTATCAAAATGGCTTATTCAGTTAAGAGCATATTTTGCATCCCTATTTCCCCTGCTGCACAGTGGAATATGATGCCGTGCGCTCTGCTTGTCATAGCTCAGATCCTGTCTTACATTTCTGTAATGCCTTGCATGCTGGAGAGTCTTGGCATGCTTCACAAGCTGCTGTATACATGGCCAGAATCAGACATGCAGCCACTTCTGGAAGGCAGCAAGAACTGCGTGTGCTGTGCTGGAAGGAATAAGATTCTGTCCCAAAAGAGATGTTTTTGCATAGCATGTCATTAACATCAATCTCTGAACACCCAGCAGGCTCCTGGCTACAAGTTTAGCTGCATCTCAAGGACTGGAAATTTTACTGCTGAGATGTGAACCTGTAGTTCCAGGCAATCTGTTTCTGCCTAACCTGCTAGGCTGTCAGTAGCTGTTTTAATCACTTACATACACTATAGAACAGTAATAGATAAATATCAATGCAGATCTCAGCCTTCTGCATTTTTGAAGGGGTTGTGTCTTCTCAAAGGATGCTTTTGAGGAAGGAATCAACACCAGGTAGAAAAGGAGTTAAGTTGCCAGAGAAGAGTCATCATCTCTCTCCCACCTCTCAGCATCTGCATGTCTCTCTTCTCACTGCCCCACAATGCAAGAAGGAGGCACATCCTGATGGTTGGGAGGCCAAGGGTGGAGGAGGAGGAAGGACATGGCTTGGGCTGTGATTCTCAGTGAGCTGCATTAGCTGCAGAGACTGAGGAGTGCGTGGCAGTAAAGTTGTGACACAGGTTCTGTTCTCCCAGTGCCTTCTGCAGCCCTCAGGGTCCTGCACACGCTGGTTGAAGAGAGAGCAGTGTGACAACACAATTGACTGTCACAGTGAGAGTTTGGTGCCTGGAGCTGGCATGTCTCCACTGAACCCACCCCTTAATTCAGGCTCCCAATCCTACTCCCATATCAAATGCCAGATTCCAGACCTCCTGCAGCTTCCATGACACCTACCTGGGGCCATTTGCCACAGCCTACCTGTCCATCTCTGTCCCCTTTCCCAACAGCCTGGATGCCAAAAGCATGTCCTGGTGAGAGAGGTTCCAGCAAGGTTCTTGTTGAGGTACCTGCTTGTTGCCTTCCAGAACTTGGGAAGGTACCAGTGAAAAGGCAGGGGATGCTTGGCAGATTGGAAATCGACCAAGGGCACCTGCAACTTGGCCACACTGCTGCTACCAGCTTCTTCCTCAACCAGGTACTAGTTTACTTGTTTTGATTTTGAACAGGCCTCAAAACTGGCCATTATTAGGGAAGGAGAAAGACAGGAAGAAAATTTCTTTTCCATGCCAGCCTTTTTTAACGTCACCCTGATGCTACACGAGGAGAATGATGCCCCTTTCTTCCTGTGCACGGAGGAAGGGCAGAGGAACTTGCAGTGCCTGTGGCCCCGAGCACTGCCTGAGGCACTGGCTGGCAGCTGAAGCAGACCTGGTTTGCAGCCACACACCCAAGTGCTGTGGTGTGTGTCCTACCTCAGCCTGAGTCACAGCTGCCAGTGGGAGTGAGCACCTGGGTTTGCAGGGAATGCTGCCTTCGGCTGCACCCAGCTCCTCACGCTCAGGAAACCACAGCCCTGGGTATGGTGTAGCTGAAACTTGGGTGAGTGTCTTTAAGCAGTGGGCAGATGACAGCTATTTTTTAGAAGGCATTTCCATTCTGGTGGGGGAGAGGTTACAAAGTGGTTGGCTATAAAATGGTATCTAACACACTGAAAAAATGAATTGCTGCTGACACACAATAGCCCTCAGCCAGTTGATCCATCCCTGATTCCCAGTGGCCATGAGGACAAAACAGCCTCCCAAAGCAAGCGACTGAATATTCTGCATGCAGGGCCACAGGGTGTTGGGTACCCCCCTAGCTGGAGTTTGCTGCAATATTAACTTAATTTCCTAAGCATTGATGTAGGAATGAGAGGCCACTGGCAATTCCATGTACCAGCCTGTCTTTATAAGGTGCTGCGGCTGACCAGGGCTGTGGCTTCACCTCCAAAGCCAGTTTCTGGATAATGAGCTTGAAATCAAGAAACATTAGAAAATCAAACTCATTCCAGGCTCTGCCTTTCCTTGCCGCCATGCGCCATCCCAGATGCTTCTTGTTCTTCAACAGCATCTTCCATCTTGAGACCTCTGAGAGTTTCCCTTCATCTCAAAAAGCAGCATGTGGGGCAGAGCGAAAACAGAGCTCTGATATCTCAGAGCCACATCTTTGCCTTGTGTATTTCTGTGCAGTGCCAAAAACCATTGAGGTGGGCAGCCCTGGGATAGCCGCTATCTCCAGCCCTGACTCTTCTCCGTGGCCACGGGCAAATGCAGCTCTGGTTTGGGCCAGGATCTTGTACCAGCCTCCAACGTCATTTGTTCCACCACCTGGACCTGTTGTTTTCAAATGTGCAAGGGGCCAAGGGATATATTTGTTGATAGTATGTATGTTGGTTACTACCAGGATTACAGTTTTAAGGATTTTCCACATATCGTGTGTCCTGTGTCTGTCCACGTTACAGTGCAGTGACCCAGACACAACACTGACAGCTGCAGGGTAAATAAATAAAAACAGAGTATTTTGATCTTGGAAGGGGAGGTGGTTTGGAGGGGAAGGGGGGCCAGGGTGTCAGCAGCCAGAACAGGGTGGCCACAGCTGTGATGGGAACAGATGCGGCACAGGGAGCGGGAGCAGGGAATAAAGTTCTGCAAATGCAAGCAATGCTGGAGAGTCTTGGAGAATGGCACACATATTTGGGACAGGTGGGAAGTGTTTACATTGAAATAAGAAGGATGATGGCCTGACAGAATGCTGGTCATGTTACCTGTGACCCAAACTGACCGGCCACAGCTCTCATGGGCTAGAATATCTGAGACCACCATTTCTTTGTCACAGCAGGGCCCACTGCATTCATGTTGGATCCTATGCAGTGGCAGGGCTGCTGCTGCTTTGTTTTGTCCCTCTCACAAGCAAGATGGTGTTGCCTCTAAGCCAGCCTTTATCCCTGTCTAGCTTGTGGCGGGTCTCTGTAGGATGCTTGTGCCAGCCTTCAACCAGGCAGGTACAAGGCAGTGTCGAGACCTGAGCCAGCAAACCTGCCAGTGTGGTCTCCAGCACAGCTGGAGCACAGCTGGCAGTGCCCAAGGACACGTATCTGACTCACCCAAACAGCAGCTCTGCTGTTGCTGGGTCCCAAGCTGGTTACATTGGTTTATTTGTTTTGGTACTTGGTTTTTGTTTTAGTTGTTTTGTTTGGTAGATTTCTTTCTGTAAGTCAAGCAGAAGTTGTTTCTCAACCAGTGTTTAAATGCTGTTTAAACAACTTGAGTTGCACATATTTCAAGTTCTCAGAAGCAGCCCAGCTGCCAGGAGGAGCTCAGTGAGGCTCTTGCAAAGCAGGTAACCTGCTGTTGTGTGTTGCCGACTGAAGTGGGATCTGGGTACAAAGCAGCTGTGCTGTGTGCTCTCTGCTGGTGGTCATCAAAGACAGGAGGTTGTGGCCCTTGTTGCAGAGGATCTTTGCAATGCTTCACTGGATTTCCTCCATCCAAAGGACTCATCACAACAAATGATGTGAACAAAATCCTTCTTCTGGTCCTTTATACCCTTTCCATAAAACATTAAGGGCTGGGTTTTTCAACAACCCTAGAGGCACATGTGCTTCCATTTAAAATCAGTGGAGGCTTGGGAACCCATCTCCCTAAGGTGCTCTTGAAACCCCAGCTAAAGGGGTTTAGCCGAGCCCAGCAAAGGCAGACAGCATGGCTCTGTTGCACCTGCATTACCCAAGGGTGGCAAGGAGACTGTCCAAGGTCATTTTATGTGGTGCACTGAAGAATAGAGACCAGAGGGTCCATCTCCTAAGCCTCCAGTCTGCCTCCAAGCTTTCCTTTTGCTCCTGGCTGCTTGCTGATTCGCGTGACCCATGGGAGAAGAAATCCTTCTGACTTAGCTATGTCACAGGAGGATGCTTAAAGGCTGCTTGCAAGAAAGTGTGAGCATTTCTAATCAAGTTGGAGAAAGGCTCACAAACACAAAGTCATGTTGAGGGACATTCCCTGCATTTATTCACACCCTAACCCCTAGATAAAAATGGCTTTGGATGTTAAGTTTAGGATCATGGAATAGCAGTGGATAGCAAGGGATTATCACAAAAGGGCAGCAAGGCAGTCAAAAAGAGCCTGAGGGACATTTTGTACAATTTCCATGAAGAGAATAATTAATTCAAACTGTACACAGACAGCTCAGGGAGTGTCCACTCTGGAGATGTTCAAAGAGTCCTTTGCTGCTTTGGGCTCACTTTAAATTGAGTGTCCTAAAAAACCACTTCAGCTATTCATTTCTTTTCAGTTATACAGAATGCTTGAATGCCAAGGGATCAGGGAAAACTTTGTTATTAAAAAGCTGCAAGACTTTAACAAGGTACGTAGTCATTAGAAAGTTGTTGAGTCATGAAAATACCCTCAATAATTTGAAATTAATGTTTAGTGTGTGCTGTACCATAAAAATGCTTAGATGTTGTGGCCATGGATACTAAAGAAAAGCCTTAAGGCACGACTACATGAGCAAGTTACCGCAAGGTGAGCGAGGGCGTAATTTTAGAGCACACCATTTACAATAAGGTAACTTCCCTTTTTCCAGCTCTTGTCCCGGGACCAGGGAAGGTGGTTAAGTCCTTGCTGAACATGGCACAGGCTGCCTTTTGAAGGCTGCTGGCTGAGGGCATGTGTGTGGCTGGGTACAGAAGAAAGATAAGGTGCTGTAAATCTGTGCAATAACTGATCTTATCTTTCAGTAACTTTGCTCTCCAGCACACATGCAAGGATGGATGGACTATGTGTAGCAGCAAATGCCACAGAAATGGACACAATCAGATAATTAAGAAGGTAAATAATAAGAGCTGGATCTTAATGTGAAGATTCTGTTTCATAAGAACAAATATATATATATTAATAAATGCTTGCAAATAACAAACAGGGCTCTAGTTTCCCCATACCAGCGGCTCTTTTGACAAGGCTGGGAAAAATGGCAAACTAAAAAGTGTTTGCTTCTCTCCTTTCTTTTCCAGAAAAACACAACTATTAGAATTCAGACTGCTTCTGGTAATCTATCTTTTCTTTTCCATCTTTGGATTGTGCCAGGCAAAGTTCATCAAGTTTTATTCATGATTTGTGAAACTTATTTGTAAAGTCTGTTCCTGATAATACAGGGCTTCTATCCCAAATGAAGGATTCATCCTAGAGCGTGGCCTGAGCCTGTCCAATACTAGGTGGAGAGACACTGTCTTTCAAACTCCAGTCCAGGGTATTCTGGAGATTTTTATTTTCAACACAGTAATGTTTTCTCTTCTCTTCTCTTCTCTTCTCTTCTCTTCTCTTCTCTTCTCTTCTCTTCTCTTCTCTTCTCTTCTCTTCTCTTCTCTTCTCTTCTCTTCTCTTCTCTTCTCTTCTCTTCTCTTCTCTTCTCTTCTCTTCTCTTCCTCTTTTTCTCCCACTAGTTATTTGAAAGAAGGGAGAGCTGTAAGTGTATGTCTTGTCCAGATTTTGGAAACTGCTTATACCTCCTCTTGTAAAAACAGGAATGGAGCTTCACCAAGAGAGCCCTGCCACTGCTCAGGTGAGCAGGAAGATCAGTCCTCCAGGGCAGGTGAGTAATCCTGAAATTCAGATAATCTCTATGGTCTCTCCTTCCATCCAGATTGATGTTATCAACATCTGGGGAGTGAAAGAGGCTCCAAAGGAAGCCACGAGCCTGATGAGTATAGCAATCAGCTTTCATTGCCACTCACAAGGTAAAGACTTCATTAGACAGCAGTGCAGCTTCCTCTGGAAGGGTGTGTTATACTCAGCAATAACACCCTGCACAACCCTCTTCTTGCAGGTTAAGAACTCATGATCCCATAATCCAGCTTGCCTCCTTCCCTGTGGGCTGGCCTGTAGGATCTCACTGGTACATGGCACCTTACCCAAAGTAAAATTATAAACAGAAGGTTATATCCCTAAATCCCTGTTTAAATCCCCCAAAGACAGAACTGAAGTACCTTTTCAAGGCCTGGCCTATACTACATAAGTTTTGCAGGTATCGCACAACACTTTGTGTTTTCTAGACGTAAAAAGGGCGAGATGATGGATGGGAAGGGTGGGAGGACTATGAATGCTCTTTCTGAACAAGGACAGAGGGATGCATTTTGGGGCTGTCATCCCTCATGTTGAAAAGAAAGAAGCTGTGGTGGTGCTGCTCAGTGCTCCTCATATTCCTTGTGGAAGCAGGGACAGAATGCAGATCCCAGCCAGCACGGTGTCTGAAATCACACAGAAACTTTGCACAAATGATGATTCCCCTGCTAGGAAAGAGAAACACTTATTTTTTAACTCCTGCCCAGCTCTACACTTAAGAAATATTGTTCTGATGGTGGGTGTCTATAGGCATCTGTTGTCTTCAGGTGCTCATGGTATCAGTGCCTCAAGAGTTAAAATACCTGGAAGAAGGGGATTTCAGTAGAAGATCCGGAGTGGTGAACATTATCAGCAGTGTTAATCTGTCACATCTTTCCTGGACTGTACATACCACGCTCCACCACTCTGGCATGTCATGGCCTGCCTTGTTACAAGATGTGCTGAAGCTGTAGCCAGCCACAGTTTGGCATCTCAGTGAACCTTCTGATCCAAGAAAATACGGGAAGGAGAAAATAATAGTGCCATTTTCAAAAAGAAAAAACCCTTTTTACACACACAGACCAACCCACCTTATAAAAATCAACTAAAACTAACTCCGAGACTTTTAAGCAAGTACTAAAATAGAATTTTTCAAATGCAACTTTAGAACAAACCTGTTTGAATTAAAGGTGAGCTAGACCCTTGATTGCACATCACTAAGGGATGGCAGATGGCTCAAAATCTAGAGTTTTTCTCTGTCATTTTTCTCTCATATTCAGATATGTACAAACTGGGGAAAAAAAAAAAGTATTTGTTTTCCTGGTTCCCATTTCCCACTTCTGGCAAGAACCCGGCCAGCAGCCAGGCTGGCCTGAAAACATCCCATGTCATCTGAGCCTGGAAATGCAGCAGACTCAAGCTGGAGCAGTCCTTGGAGTAGACTTGGAGAACCCACGCCCCAGTGCAGACACTGGACTGCAGACACCAGATGAGAGGGAAGGCCCTTGGCCCTATTGTTGTTGTTGAGCTCCTGGAGAGGAGCTACTGAGAGGAAAGATGTTCTGGATAGGATAAAAAAACTCTCACAGGAATGGATGATCTCACTTGTCCACACACACACACACAGATGCACAAATATATATAATTAACTGGAAAATACTGTGTGGTACAAAGGTTTCTTCAGCTTGGGATCATCACGGTTGGGCTAGTTAAGGTTGGTACAGCCATAACAAAGATTACTTCCCACACATCTCCTAAGAGCCCTTCTACCACATCACAGCCTTTTAGTAAGCATTTATATCTGCTGATAGGTACCTCTGCTTTTCACACAGTTAGAGAAAACTAGGCATGTGATACAATTATTAAGTGTAGATGTAATAGCCCATCTAGTCATCAGGAGAGCAGAGGAGCTCTATGTTATGTACACACATGCTGTTATATGGACAGTCTGTGGACCCCCTTGGACGGTCACAAGGGTGTCACAGGACGGTCACAGGAGACAAAGAGACTGTGCTGTCTGAATACCATACAGAATAAAAACAAAATGAAGAATAAAACCAAAAGCCACTGAAGGCAGATCCATCTGGTTTTGCCGCTGTGCAGGACATCTGTGGTGGGACAAAGGGAGGACCACCGGGGATACTGTGGGATTCTGGGGTTTCTTAAGCAGCCCCATGAGAACCTGGGCACAGTTCCAAAAACCAGCTGGACTTACAGACACGAGTTATCAGTGTCAAAGGTGTCACAAAACATCTTCTGCACCTCTTTCCCCATTTCCTAGAGAGTGCTTGCTAAGGGACACAGCAGAGTGCTCCTCAGAGCATGGCTGAGAGTCACTGCCAGGCACTGCTGGGCTGCCATACTGCATGACAAACAAGTCCTTGCTCCGTCCTGTTCCAAAGAGGATATATATATACACAAATATATATATATTTTTTTAAAACCTGGGCTTGGTTTTTTTTGTTTTTATTTTTTTGTTTTGTTTTTTTTAATAATGAAACACATATGCCTTTATTTGTTTTGTTGTTTGGTTGGGTGTTCTTTGGGTTTTTTTGCTGGGTTGTTGCTTGGGTTTGGGTTTTTTTTTGGGTTTTATTTTTTTTTTTTATTTTTTTGAAG
This sequence comes from Bombycilla garrulus, assembly GCA_013400315.1. Classification (NCBI taxonomy): domain Eukaryota; kingdom Metazoa; phylum Chordata; class Aves; order Passeriformes; family Bombycillidae; genus Bombycilla; species Bombycilla garrulus. The sequence continues at coordinate 615,968 of VXBU01000062.1, read as the reverse complement.
GGGGGGAAATTTGTTAGGTTATTGTTTTGTTCTAGGAAAAGCTATTAAGCATTCCCACATATTTTCCACTCATGCTGGAAATGAAGCTGTGTCCTTGAATATAGGTGGTGGTACCCATTGTTTCCACCTCAGAGGTGCACATGGGAATCCATGCTTTTCCTTGCAAAAGGCTCACAAAACATCTCTTAGAATTTTGCAAGAACCAAAACTATCTTAATGAAGCCAAAGCCAATGAGAGCAAGAAAGGAGGGGTGTTACCTCTGCTTTGATAACTCCAGAAACCACTTCATGCTTGTAGCATTAACTGGACACAGTTTACTGCTTCCACTGTCCTGCTAGAGCAAGAGCTGTCACATTGTTTTCTTGCACTGAAGAAGTAGGACAGTGTTTCTCAACAGGAAGGCTTGTCTGGATCCCAGACAAAGAGGGCTCAGGAACACCAGCCCTCAAATAACCCAACCACTCACTCCTCCTGACCCTTTACACATTGAAGAAAACTCACCACCACAGCTGCAGGTTTCCATCCAGCTTCCCCACAAAACAGTTAACATAATCCCTAAGCAGAGACACTAATGTGAGAAGCCAAGAATGGTTATTTTTTAGGTAACAAGAATGCCTCAAATTTTACTGCTGTTACATAACTTTTAGCTTCTTGTTCCAAGCCCCAAGCTACTGAAAAGCTTCTCTGTTTTTTAGGACTACAGGTCATTCCTTTCTCTGTGTCCAAGCTGCTCTTCCAATATATTTTTAAACTGTGTGCTTATTTCCAGTGAGTGGATTCCAAGTGACAGGAAAAACTGTGAGATTGTCTTCTTGCATATAAATCTTGCTTTGAAAGGAGACAGTCTTTTTTGGGATTCAAGAGCTAGGTTGTTTTTATTTTTTTCCCTCTGCAATATTTTTCTTCTGCCACTTAGATAAACACTTTCTCTGTAGAAGGAGATCAACTTGCTTGATCAACTCTAAACTGAACCAGGAGGTGCAAGGCAAAAATCTCTTTTCTAACCCACATTTTTTGGATGGAGAAGGTATTATCTTTCAGATTGTTAAAGATTTTATTCATTTGTCTACATCCAGGAGTGCAGGATTTCTGTTAGGGAATGCTACGTCCCCCTAAGTGCAACAGAGCACATATTTTTGGTTGTTTGGGCCCACTCTAAAATGCCCTAGGATGTCATTGCTTCACGTAATTCTAAATCAGGGGAATGGCCCTCATGGTAAAGACGACTCAGAGACGCTTTGAGGTTCACCGATCCTTTTAAGAGTCTTGACCAAAACATTATTTATTACTGGTTACTCAACAACAACAACAACAAATATAAACTTGCAAGAATGAGTTGGGAGTGTCAAAGGCAGAAAAGTTCTACCCCAAAGGCTTGTTCTTTATACAAACTCGATGGAAAGAAAGAGCAAAACACAATGATGAGAGGCTCAGAAGATGGCTTAACATCTCAGCCAGTTGACAGGTTTCAGATGGGCACAAACATAGTCCTAAAGCCAGCTTCTCACCCTTGATGACTCCTTGCATCCATCTCCTGATTTATACATTGCTGCTATGATGAACTGGCTGCTAGAGCTCCTGCTGAATGCTGTGCCTATCACCAGGATCTGGAAGCAGCCCAGACCTGGAGAACAGCCAGCAGACCCCCAGACACACATCTGAAAGTCACTTAGAATCTCCTCTCGTTTTTGAACCTGGTGCTGTGGGCTTTTCTTCACTAAGGGACCCGACTTATCCCCACACAGCAATGATCTCATGCTTGGGCAAAGGAGACACCAAGGTATTTGGGGACTTTGTGTGCAGCTGATGGTAGCTCTGAGTAGGGTCTGCCTTCCTAGAGAAAGGAGATACAATCTTTGCCCAGCACTGTGCCCAGCTGGGTGCACTGACTGCACTGAGGCACACCTCCAGGTGTACAGTTCATTAGAAGATAAAGAGGGATATATAAAAATTCAAGATGAGGCACTGACTCGATAGCTGAATGTTCCTTTCTCAACCCCAGAAACTGCAGAAGACCTGGAAGACACAGGAACCAGTATAAAACAAAATCAGCTTTCTCATCTGTTGATGCTTTACATGGCCACAGCCAGCACAAAAAAAGGGACAGGGATTCAGCTTGCCTTACAGTGCAGGATCTCCATCCAACCTGAGCACTCCGGGCTCGTGTTGCAGCTGCTGGAAAAAAACAGGCATCTTTTTAGGGCCGATTAGCCAGGCTTGTTTGGGCTGTCAGGTTAAAATGACTCAGCCCCTGGCCACACCTCTTGCTCTTCGCTTGTTGGAAGGGGTGTCTAGACAGCTCAGGTATGGGCGTTGCCGTGTCCACATTCAGTGGGATTCACCCCCGTTGGAGGACCACTTGCTGGGCCAGGGCAGCCCTCTGACACCACCTTGGTAAGAGGGCAGAGGGCTGCAAACAGGCAGGAGAGCTTCAGACCCCCATGAGGATTTAGTGACCTCACTCCTAAACGACTTGCACAGCCACACAGTGGCTGCAAACAAAAAACAGTGCCCAAAGCCCAGCTCTCCTCTGCTCCTGGGGTATTTTGTGTTGTTCCCCTCCAGGAGCTCGGCAGGGGCAGCAAGAAGCCACATGGCAAGGAGGGCCAGTGCTGCTGAAGCCCCCAGTTAACCTCTCTGATGGACGGGCTTCTCCAAGCAGCTCCCAGCATCTGGATGAGAGCAGGAGCACTGCCCTTGCTGCCACATGGTCTCCAGGGCAACATCCCCGGTGTGTACACAACAGGACCATCAGGTAGCTGTTTCTGTGTCACTGATCATCACAACCTTTTATTCCTGGCACAGGACACAGAGAGATGAATGAGGCTGATATGAGAAATGGCACCACCCTGCTGTAATGGATATAATTCTTCAGTGGCATTCTCCAAAGCTGACTCTGTGTCTACATTCATATGCACACATATCTCACTGCCCCTTGTCTCAGTATCTCTCAGTTGTACCAGCACTGCTTACCTTAAAAGGTACCTTTTACTATTTTTTTTTAAATTAATTTTTGCTACTCCTGGTCCAATCTTAGTGATGCCCACCTGTAGCAAAGGACATTAGTCAGCATGTTTATGTCTAGGAGTGGACTCAAATGGTTTGACTGGATAACTAAGTGAATAGTTTTCTTAGAGATGTCTAAATGCAAACAAAATTTGGGGTCCAGCCCTGCTTCTATTTGCAGTCAATTCCTTCAACAGCCACGTTCCAAGAGTAACTCAAGATATTTCCACTGAGAGAATAAGCAAGATATGGAAGATCCTGCAGATATATTGCCTGTCCTAAATGTAGAAAGGACTGCCAAGAGAGGATTTAACAAATGAGATTTAGTGCCTCACACAGGCAGCATTCATTCATGTGATGAAGTTTACATTCTATGAACCAGGTACAGCAATTTCAGTGAGTGCTCTGATGCTCTTGCCTGATGCCCAGTAGGTTCCTAGTTGTCCAAACCTTGGGAAGCACTGTTAAACAGCTTATTTTAATCTTGCCGCATATATCAAATTTCAAATAGCTGGACCTCTGTTGGTACCTGAGCCTGTGATGATGACCTTGAACTTAATAAATCAAAGGACTTTTCAACCATGAAGAAAGAGCAGCCCTGGAAGCCAAGGAACAAGGAATGCACTGACAAGTATGTATAGAGGGACTTGTGCAGAAATATCTGCATGTGCATGTGTGAGGGGAAAAGACAGGATGAACTAATCCCTTTCCTTGGGGCTATGTCTTTACTCTTTCAGACCGGCACGTGCCTCCTTTGTTTTTGATAATAAGAGGTAATTATATCTGAAATGTTAAACTGTAAATCCATCACGTAATTAAGTGAATTCAAACTGCACAGAACTATGGGAATATTTAAGGATGGATTAGGGACAGGGACTGAGAATCACACTCTGTGTTTTCCATTCCTTGACTCAAAGACTCAGGCAGTTTACTGCTTTCCCCAGGGACTGTCTATCTCCCCACCACAAGATAAGGGAACCACATGCTGATTCCAGGGAGAATCACTAGTGTACTGTGGTGGAACAAAACAGCCTTCAGAGAGGGGTTTATGGCTTGTGTTTCCTTTAAATTTTTTTGACCCTTCTTATCACTAAACAAAAGCTTGTGGTCTTTCCTAGATAATCACATTTAAGCTCTTATAAAACCACATGTCTGGATAAAGCAAGTCTTATGCAACTCAGATGAAGGTGTTTTTCCCCAGTGTAATTATTATTGAAGAAATCTATCATATTTTACAGCAAAGCATAAAATGCAAAGCGCTTAATTAAAAATACAGATGAAGCAGTGTATTTCCAAATCCTCCCACCCCTCTACCACTTGTATTTGCAAACAAAAGAAGGAAGAAAGGAGGAGTAGCAGAAAAGGAGACTCATTCTTTCCTCATAGGATCACCAGTGATGCTCACCTGCCGTGGGCAGTGAAGGAGGGAGTACCTGGGCTTATCCCACAGTACTGCATGGAAGCCTGTCCAGGACAATGCTGGAGTGATGGCGCTGGTGAAAGCAGGGATTCAAGCCATGCAGGCCTTAAATGCAGGGTCTGATGTCCTTCACATCTCTTCCTATTGGTGGCTGCTGGGCAAGCTCAGGTCCAAGGCATCAGACCTTGCCTAGAGTGAGCTTGGCCTTGCTGCTGCTGGGAAGGTGCACATCTGTGCACAGCTGGCCTGGGCTGCCACTCCAAAAGAGAGGAAGGCACAATGTACTTCCCTATAAAAAAACAGAGGAGAGGGTGGTTTGAGCACAGCCTCAGACATGGGCTTCACCAGAAAAATGGGGTCAGACATCAGGAACTAGAAATTGCTCGGGTCCTGCTGGGTCTGTCTTGTTCTTGTTGTTCAGGTGATCTGTACCTGACACTACAAGCAGAGGCAAGAGTCATTTGCACCTTTCTCCCCAAGAGTTCTTCCCAATCAGGAAGAGAGAGTGATTTTTGGGGGGTGATCTTTGGGCAAGGAATGCCATTACTTACACCACAGTCACTTGGGAGAATATTTATTACCGATAGGCTTTTGTGGGGCAAGCTCAGGCAAGGGAGAACAAATCACTGCTCCAGGGCAGCCCTTGAATTATAACTCCAGAAATGCCAACACCACAGAAAGTTAAATGCAAAGTGGAATATGAGTGTACAGGGCTTGACGCAGAAACTGTAAGATTTGGTGAGGTATTTTTTATTTTACTTTGGGGTGTACATGGGTCATATTCTACATAAGTGTACGGGCTAGAAACACGTTATGGATTGATTATGGGGGGTTGTTTGGTTGGTTGTTTTCTATGAGAACTCAATTTCTTAGATATTAACAGATTCTCTTTTTTTAATTTATTTTTTTTAAATAGCATCACAGTGCAAAATTCAGAATAAAATTATGAGAACTGTCTACATAGTAACTATTGCTCCCACTTCTGCATCCAGCATTGCAAAAATGTTGATTAAAAGCTAGACAGCTTTCTTCCACTCACCACATTTGGATCATTAAACAACACAAATATCTTCATATATTGAGTATCCAATATTAGTTGAAACCTTTTGACTGGCCTGGATTTGTTTCCTTGCTGGAATAAGAGGGACAAGTACTCCACCCTTTCTTTTAAATAGATTTAATATGTACCATTGAAGTTACTTGGAACAGGGTGCACAGACCATCAGGAAAGGATTAACTGTAACAAAATCTTTGTGAGGTTAAAAACTGGGCAAGCTGGTCATTTAAACTCTGTGATGGGTCACTTGCCTGTAGCAAACCAGCCTTTCCAAAAACCAGCCTAATTACGTATGTCTACCTTAAAGGTGTTGTGTGAGGGTTTCTGCTGTTACTGGAAGATGCCCCAATGGAAATGCCTCCAAAAAGCTTTTAAGGAGCCACCAACTCAGACAGAGCGGACGGGTGGACTGCAGACTGCGATTTATTTAGTGAGAGGCGTGAAAAGCCAGCACTCCAGCCCAGCATTCCCTGGATTTTGTCTCTGGCACAGGAAGGGTTTGCATGTTTCCCGCTTGTGGCTTCTATTTTAGCCCGTGTTCATTGCTGGGATGCTTGGACACAGCTGTGCTGGTTCATTAACTGCCCAGCATGTCACTCAGCCCAAGCAAATGGCTTTGGGGCAGTGTTTTCCAATGTCTCAAGGGGAGGGTAGATCTCTCTGTGAGGAAAGGAAGGTGTTGGTCTAGGAGGTATTTGATAATCTCCTGAGATACATTTAAAATGAGGAACAAAGAAGACTCGAGCAGGAGCAAGAAGGCTCAAATGAACTCAAATGAACATTTCAGGAATAATCCTCAGCCACTGAGAAACCCCAATGAGACATGACCCAATACCACAAAGTGATCAATGAACCAATACCTTCCTTTGTGTTACAGCCAACATCCGTAATAGAGAGCTCACTGCTCCTGTGGTTTTCCCTGTAGGCTCAGAAGTGAACTGTTTGAGAGTACTAACCGGACACCAAGAATGAGGGAAATGGATCTACAATATCCCCACCCTTTTCTGGTCATTACATCCTGCTCTCGGGTGAGAGCCATTCACAAAATTAGAGCATGCTCAAGCCTTGCCCCTGAATGCTTTGGTTTGGAAGGTGCCCTGCCCTGTTCCAGAAGCTGTGTCAGGGACGTGCTGAGCTGTGCAGCTGCTAGTTGGGTGCTGCTTCCAAAGAAACAGGGTCCACATCCTGCTGCAAGTGACTCATGCTGAGATCATCCCACCCAGGAAGACACAGAAGGAGCAGTCCCTCTTCCTTTCTCTTCCTCCAGGGAGGACTTGTGGCATGGAGGAGCAAAGCAGGTGCTGCAAGTGGGGAGGTTTGGGGCTTTTCCGTGCAGAAGAAAAGAGACAGCCCCTAAGGAAGATGTTGTCTGCCAGCCCACGCTATGGCATCCATCACAGTGACAGCCCTTGGCCAGGGGCAGTCTGGGAGAAGCATCCCTGGCATGCTGGCACGCCTCTGCTCCTTCCCTGAGCCCAGCTGTAACCCCTGCACTTCCCTGCCACAGCGCAGCCTCCCTGCTCCTCCTCCCCACGGGCATCAGTGCAGCCCCCAGGACTGCTCACCTCAGCCTTTCCAGGACCAGTCTCTGGAAGGCCACTCTGGGCCCGGGTAGAGTTGAGGGCTGTGGGTATTTGGCTTTAAAGGCAGGAAATCCACATGACACCATGACAAGCACAAAGTCCCTGTGACTATTGCCATGCTGGTACCAACCCTATCTCAATAACCAGCTGTGGAAGCCACTCATCCCAAATATTTCCCAAGGCATCTAAAACTAGCTCTAGATTAAAATTCAGGTTTAGGCTTAGAGAGGTCAGCAAGAAGTGAGCCCAGCAGCCCTAATGCTGTCAGTCCAGCCCCCTACTGTGGCACAGCATTGCTCAGCATTGAGAGGTCTCACGTCTACATCTCTAGAAACATGTATGTTTAAGAAAACAAGGACTCTGTAGGGTTCCTTCCCAATCCATCCCAGTCTGCTTGTCACTGGGCTGTTTTGCCTTTGCCCTGCACCGTTACAGCTCTTCCCAAATGGGATCCTCTGCAAGTCATTTCCATGCACATGCACTCACACATGCCTGCACCACACAGGCTGCTGACTCCTGCTCCTCCAGGCAGTCAGTGCTGTTCCAATTGCCCATTGGAAACCCAGCTTGGCCCAAAAACTAAAGAGTTTGACAAAAACACATTTCACTGCTCTTCCTGCAAAACTCTTGAACTCGTGAAAGTTGAACACATGAAAGCAATCTGAGGTTAGCGTGCAATACAAAAACCACATGAAAGAGATAATTTAGCATTAGACACATGTTACCAGGAGCAGGTTGAAACTAATACAGGTTTTGCATTCAGGTCATAAAATACAGCCCTTACATTGCCTTGTGAGGTGCCCCTGCTTAGCTTGCCCTGGTGGGAGAACAGCTACAACTGCTTCAATGCTGATAAAAGTTAAACACATGAAACACCCTTTTCCTTCACTCTTTTCACCCACTCTGTGAAAGATATACTCATACCTGCAGGACAGACTCTGAATGGTGACAGACAATCCAGCAGGAATATGGGTCAAAACCATTTTCTGTTCCCATTTGAGACCTAGTGAAAGCCAGACCAACAAGCTGAATCCAAGCATTGCAGCAATCTTATACCTGTTGTTTTTCTTTGCCATAACATACCTTAAAAACCTGGTGCCAGTGATCCAGCTGGAGCTCCAGAAGGGAGAATAAGTGGTCCCCAGCACTGCCGACTGACTGTGGCTGTGGAACCAAGGGATGAGGGCAGAGATCAGCCTCCAAGCAGCATTAAGGAACCTTTGTGGCATCTCTGTTGTGATCCTGGAGGAAATCATACACAACCTGATGTTAGAAATGTCTGTCTGTGGTTGACTTATGCAGGATTCAACCATGCTACCACTATCTGTATATAACCCAACACACTCACTCTCACTTTAGGCCAGGAAAAAAACAACAAATTCAATACATTTTAAACAAGATGAAGTTCTGAAAACAGAGCTATGTTGCGCCTTTAAAAAGTGTGTTGGCAGAGGAACTGGATTTACTTTGAAAGTTAGTTTGGTATAAAGAGCTACACAGCAAAATTCTAAATCCCTTTAGAGAACAGAATGAAATAAAAGCAGATATTTCATCTCTTAACACCTTGTCAGCAAAATTCTCCTTCTTGGGGAAGACTTTTTTTTCTTTTGCAAAATTATTGTGCTTGTTTGCCAGTGAAGTTTTTCTAAGAACAACAAAGCTGCTTTCTCACCCTGCCTCTCCCAACACATCAACACTCCCTTCTGTAGGCCAAGCAGAAAATTCTTCCCCTTGGGCCCTGCAATGAAGCTCATACAAGTTTTTGGGAGAAAATGCTGCCCTGATGTAGAACCCATGTCCCTCTTTCCTCTCTCTCCTCCCTTTTAAGTTCCTAACCCTGACTTTCAACTACTGTTCTGGCAGGAGTCACAGCAATTGATTTGATTTGAGATATTTCTACTGGTGTGCTTTAAACAGAAATAAACCTATCAAGGGGCAATAAAAATATGAAGATCAATCAGCTCAGGGTTAGGCTGAAAAAGTTCCAGTGTGACCGATGGCCTGACTTGCCAGTGATGCTCTGGCAAACACAATTCAATTGATCTTGTGGCCTGCATTCAACTTAGGCTTTTAAAGAAAAATCTGGATGGAAATGTGAATATTAATCAAAACACAATCACTGAGAAAGGTTCTATAAACGTGCCAGGCTAGCAGTAAAGACCACAGAAGAGGACGGTCTATGTCCTATTTTTAACTCTTTATTCACCAGCTGAGAATAGCAAAGCTATCACATACTGACCTCAATTAAGGCAGTGATTCACCCTTTCTCTCTGCGCACAAATGGAACAGCTTGGAGCTGGATGCAATTAGAGTTTTTTTGGATGAAGAAGTAACATTTACATGCAGGGCATCTTGTAAGGGAGAGTATGGGGTTTCTGACAGACACATTATCCTGGAGAACACACTCAGTCCCTCATCTGTTTTTCTGGAAACTTAGAGAAATAGAAATATGAAAGGTATCGATGTTTGAAAAACTGGAAATCACAAGTTAATTTATCACTTTAGTCTGATCCTTATTCAAACAGGGTTTTCATCAATCTAATCATACAATATATTTATTTTACAAAAAACCAAAACTTGTGACATCCAAAAAACTACTTTTTTATTTTTCCTCACCTGATTTTCTTGTTCCAGGTGAAATGCCCTTCTGGAACAGCTCCAGAAAGAATGTTCGTCTTATAAGAATTAACACAATGTATTTCAGTGTTATTTTTACTTTGACTGGATCTTCACAAAGTTAATTTCAACAGTAATCTTTTCTTGACTAAGGAGACCTGATATTGACAGTATATTGAAGAAAGGAAAACTTCTTTCCAGTTTTACTGTTAGGTTGTTCCAGAGATTTCCAACTAATCCAAACATAAGTTGCTTTTTATGAAACTGAATATATTTTAAAATATATTATTCATGATATTTCTACCATTGTTCCACAAAGGTATCAAATGTAATCATCCCACAGCCTATCTTGAATGCCTGTCAACTGCTGATAACTAAAATATTTATATCACTTTACAGTCATGATACCAAATACCTTCAGTTGAAACAGGGAACTACATCTCTATCTACCACACTGATAAAGAGCTTTAGAGAGAAAAAATGAACAAGAATTATCCCTTAGAGTTCCTGGGGGGTGGGATTTCAAAAGCCCAGCTTTGCACAAGCAATTGAATAACCACACCTGTTCTGATGCCCAAAGAAAGCCAAGGGCCCTGTGTAGGTGTCAGTGTGAAGAGCCTGGTGCAGGACCAAAACCAACTGCAAAGTGGCCTCTATTTGTTAAACTCAGAGCTCAGAAATCAAAGCAGCCCAGTAAGGAAGTGGAGAAAACCACAGATCTGGTTTTATTTGAAGAGTTTTGAGTGGTCCTAGAGAAGCAGACCAGAAAGTAGTATTTCTAAAATGTCAATAACCCAATTTCAAAGCTCAGACATCCTCCAAACTTGAGGTTTGATCAAAGAATATTAGAATTCAATCCCAATTCAACAAACACTGAGATGTGCCATGCCCATTTCTGTTTTTAAGGGCTGGAGAGGATTTCAGGCAGACTTCTTTCTCAAAGGGCATGCACAGTGTGGGCAGCAGAAAGGCAGAATTTCTCACTGTTCCATAGCCAATGTGCATTTTTTTGCTGCCCAAGAGGAATTCTCTCCTCAGAGAGGAAGGCAGTGTGACAGCCAAGGCCACCGGGCACCACACAGACTAAATGGCAGTCAAAACTGCAAGGTCAGGCTCTGTTAGAGGGAACATCAGGGGTAGGACCTGGCACCAGAGAGATGGTTCTTCCCTTCCCTGCTCTCCTGTGCCCATTTCACAAATGTTGGTGGATCCTTCTGCCAGACCATCAGTTCAAGACTTTGAGTAAAGGAGCCTGACTCTAACAGTTCATTCAGAACCTCCTGCCTTACCCTGTGCCAAAGGCTGTGTGCTGATATGGGAATTGTAAACACGGAGAAATGGTTTTTAAATTAACGTTAGTCCCTAAGCTTTTCATACGGTTAAACAAAATCTCACATACAAATTCTTCCACAAACTCTTGCTTTTTCTATCCAATCCTACAGTGAAACTGAAGAATGGGGTTTAGCATCAGACAGCAAAATTACTATGTTGAAGCATTTTGTGTCTCTAGATCACAAACAGTTTAGAGTGAGAACTGCGATCTGTAAATTAACAGAGCCAGAGGGCAGCCATGGTCACCTAGGTTTGACTTCTGAAAGAATACTAGCAACAATGAATGAATATCCTGCACGAACCTGAGTGTAGCTGATGGGAAAAGCATCCAATCTCTACTGAAAACGATGGAATAAATCATAGTCCTGACTTTTGCTCTGAGAATGGTTTCCGCTGTTAAATGTTGAAGACTTATACACAGTATGAACTCGTCCAACTTCTAACTACCAATTCTTATTACACTACTGCCCAAAGGAGCTTCTGTTTCTGAATTTCTGTTCCCTATATAGCATACTGGAAAACCAGACTTCTCTTGACTTGTTGTTTGGTAAGCTAAGGGGATGGACTGCATGAAAGGGGTGTTTGCCAATCCTCCAGTCATTCTTGCGGCTCCTCTCTGAAAGATCGCCAGGTTCTCAACATCCTTCTTTAATTGTGGGTACCACAGCTGGATGGAGTGTTCCCAAAGCAGCTGCACCAATGCCAAACACAGCAGTAAAGCAATCCCTCAGTATAGAGACAGGGAATATCAAACAGGCATTAGAAAGGCTCCAAGGATTGCTTTAGGCCCTTTGGCCACAGCACTGGAGTGAGAGATGACACACTCTGCCAATTATGCACTCAAGTCCTCAATCATTTTCCAGAGTGCCGTTTCTCAGCCCAGTCTATTCCATCTGGTGCATAGATCTCAGTTTTTTAATTTCCTTTACCTGTAGGATCCTGAAAAGAGAAACTATTTGCTATTTCCATTCTACTGAAGGATCCAAACCATGCTAAACTGGTCCTTCTGTCGTCAGCAGAGTGGAGTTCACCCTTTCTTACAGTCACTGCCACACCATTAAGCAACTCAGTGCAACAAATGAATCCCACTAGGAACACAACTATTTGATGTATTTATACTTCAAATCTCATTACAAATTCCACTTGTAACTGAAACAGTTGGAATCCATCTGCTATTTCTTATTTGGTACTGTACCATTTGAGTTTATGAAAGAGTATGTATGGGAGCAAGTGTAAGGCATATAGGAAGTTCTTCCACCAACATTAGTGTAATAATCAACCAGATAATTGTATTTTTTTTTTTTAAATCCAACTGAAGCTGACCATAATTGATTTCCAAAAAAACAGTACTAGATGTATCTTCATGTGATACAATTGCTTTAGTACATTATTCCTTACATATTCCTTGCATATCCTTGAATTATTATTAATGTTAATTATTAATGATTATACCAACTTATTTTAAATATTCATCTAAATTTAGATTTCTTTAGCCTCTAGAACTTCCCCAGTGTTTCTTATCAGAAATCAAAATAAAGACCTAGGGAGCTCTTTGGCTTTGTACCTCTCGGATTTGGAGTTAGAAAAACCCAGTGAGATTTGCATATGTAACTTTAAAACCTGATTAAAATGCTCCCAAGTACCAATGAAGAGAAAATTATTCCATTATCCAGAGAAAACATTCATCTTCTGTTTATTCATAAGATACAAAGAACATTCTTTTTGTGCCACTATTATCAATTTTATCACAACCACTCAGCCAACTGAAGTCCTATGGGTTACTTAGTTTAAACTCTTCTTTATTTATCTGATTTTCCAAGTAAGAATGTCCTAATCACACCTTCCTTGAGGCACCAGCATTGAAGTCTAATTGGGCATTGGTGTGCAAAGTAGCAGAAGCAGTTTTCATGCTTACGAAAACAAGGAATCCAAGCATCCTAAAAAAGATCTGGTGCAGTGCATTTTTTCAGGCCACAAATCTACTGTTAGTATTCCAATATTTTCTTACTCTCAGAAAAGCTCTAGGTTGCCTTCTGCCTCCCTGGTGGCAGCCCTGCTCTGCACTGGTGCGGCTGCTGCCTCCCTGAAAACAGGGACTTCAGTTTCCCAGCAGTCAGCTGCCGAGGGAGATGCTGATCCAGAATTAAGTTTGTGATTCTCCTGAAGGTCATTTTCTCCCCGCGAGCAGGCGAGCACAGTCCAACTGCTGCATCAGAATAAACAGATGCTATCAGCACTAGCAACAAATTATCTTCCTAGGCTTTGTAATTTCTGGAGAGTAGCAGGTTGCAGCAAGTCAATTTACATTGAGGATGTTGAGGGAGGGAAGCAGAGGTTAAATTGGCATTAGCAAGCAATTCAGTGCAAGGGAAAGGGAGCAGAGAGTTAGAGCTGGACAGCTACATTGTGAAAGAAGCCACTATCTGTGCACCCATGTTGCTCCTAGGGAGGTACACAACAAACCAGAGGTGGGGATACAGAGGTTTCACCCCTGAAGGGAATTTGTGTTTTATGCTCAAGTGCAAAAAACCAGGGAGAGCACGTGCATATGCATGTAAATGTTTAGGGAGATGTAACTGTCCACATGAAAAGCAGTTCCTTGCACCAGGACATGGGGATATGCTGAGCAGAAGGGGACAACCCACTCTTGGTTTGCTGTTTCCAGGAGAGCACTTTTCTGTGATAAAAATTCCAGTCTCAAAACCAGAGTGGTGACATAACTGCACTCAGGAATCCTTTCAGTGCTCCTCTGCAAGAATGGGATACCACATCTCCCTATATATTTTTAGATGCACAAATATTTTAGCCTATAGTACTATGCACAAGTACCTGCCCATAAACTGGCAGAACTTGCAGAAAGACATGGAAAAACCTTTTAACAAACTGAGGAATGGAGTTCCATGTTCCTAAAACCCAATGTGGGGTCCCAGAGAACAAGGCTTGCTCTATCTCTGTGGCTCAGGCTGGTCCCTGCTATGTTCAGGCAGAGCACATACATCTATTTGTGCACAGAACTGCAAGATAAGCCCAGAGGTTTATGTAATTTCTCCAGATAAGGTACCCATTAACAGCATCTCTACAGCTATTTCACACCGGCACACAAAGCCTGCACTGCTTTTTCATAATATTTTCCTCAGTGTTTTAAGAATTCATATTTCTGATTGGGACTGGGGTACAATGAAGCCATCGGCTGCAATCTTATTTGCAGAAGGCAGCAGACACTCATTTCAAAACTAGTCTGGCTTTATCATGACAGTGAAATACACTATTTCAGCATTCCTCTGCTGGGTTGGAAAGAAAAGCTGCCACACATCTCTATGCAGGTGACTCTTCCTACCTCTAGACTCAAGGGAATTGTGCTTCCCTTCCCACATGTGCTAGCAAAACGTATTTATTCCAGCACCCTCTGGCTCCAGCCTTGCTGTTTTCTACTGCTGTCAAGAAAATATCTGCAGATATTGATGAGTTTTGATGATTCATTCATATCAATCCGCAGCTGCCTACACAATCTAGTATTAGTTTGCATTTGCCCAGCCAAAAAAAGGAAACTAAACTTGCCAGTCCTGAAAGACTTCAGTACAAACGTGAGGAGGTAAGCTGCTCATGAAATTCCTTTAGTTTTTCTGTAAGAACACATTTATGCTTTTAGTCTAGAGGAACACACAAAATTTAGTAATCGGTAACCTCTGTGGGCTATATTAAAGACAAAAAACCTTAAAAACCCCCAGCCACTTGCAAAGCATTACAAATATGACTCTGTTCCCTACACCACCCTTTAGTTACTTTTGGGTTTCCACCTGTTGTCCTGATCCCTTATTTCCCTTACCTGACAGAGTGCAATGAAAATTCTACTGCCACTCTTTGTCTGATGTTTACTAAAGCTCTCCTAGGTGAAATCTGTAGACAAAGGGGTGGGACCAGTCTTTCCTTCAAATGACTCGAGATTTTTTGTGCCTTCTCCATTCCCCTGTTAAATAATTTATTCAGAACAAAGAAATACCTTCATTTACGTAACTCAAAACTAAGAGTTCTCAACAATTTCAAGATAGTAGCATTCCAAATTCTAGGACAGCTATTCATACAGAGCTGAAAACAAAAAGTGTAAATCTATATTATTTTATGAAGAGTCTGATGTCTCCTTTTTAAACTGCTGGGCAACTAATACAAACAAAATCAGGCTGCTGATTCTCTGATTTAGGAGCTTTTAACATTAGAAATTAAAGAATCCAGTCTCCTGACTCATTTCCATGCCTTTGGACTGCTGTCAAACCTGGGTGGGTGCAGCATCTCATCCTTCTAGCATAATATTTACAATATTCTGCTATTCCTCTCTCAAGCACTGTTGAGGTTCCTTGATTTTTCAATTCAGTTCAAAATAGGAGCAGTACTTTTTCTATCCTAATATCTGTTCACATTTTAGGTAAATCCAGTTGAAATGGCCTGTGATTAGCTTTCAAAGGGCAGATCTTTATGTTATGTTATGTACAAATCCTTACATTGCTCAATGCTTTAAATGATGCTGAAAAAGAAATCTTAACAGAGGGAGAAATCCAAATATTCTCCCGAGAAAATTGGGCTAGCACATTTAAAGCACAAAAGTTTCCATAGCCAAAACATTCACATCTGGATGCTTTTAACTTAGTCAGCACGGCCAGACACCCACTTGTATCTGGGTGTTGTGCAATTCCAGCATGAAACTCAAACTTGTACCACGAATCCTGAAGCAGCAGCCTAACACTCTGCCCTCACACCCTTTCTTGTAAATCTTTGGTCCTAGGGAACTTCTTCCAGCTCTAGGGTTTGGAATAACATGTTTTCAGACCAAAACCGTCTTCTCCAAACCAAGTCCTGTATCCTGGCGGAGTTAGCTGGAGATAAATCAGCATAAAACTAAAATAGCACAATGGAAAGTCAGGCTTACTGTTAAATCATGCTTCTATTTTTATCTGGCAAAGCACTTAAGCATGTGGTTGAGATCCACAGAACTTAAGCATATGCTTAAAGTTAGTCCTCTGTTTACATGCATTGTCAACTCAGAGCTTATAAATCAACTGATTTTGTGAATCTGGCTGAAAAATTGTGATTTTTAAAAGAAAACACTCAGTGCTGATCTCTGAATATAAAAGAGATCTATGGGGTCAGATGCAGAAACCTGAACATCAAGCAGGAAAAGCTCTGTATCAGTAGCTGGGCCAAAAGCTCACACAAGCCTACAGAAAGGAAAAGGAATATTTCCAAGTGAACTGTGGGACAACACAAAGCAGAAAACAAATTTTGGAGTTGAGCATGTTCAACCTTAGTAGAATAGGGATACAAACATTGTGGTGCAAGTAAAGCCAAGCCTGATTTGGCACAGCAGTTTACCTGCAACTCTGTCCAAAAGCAGATATTTAACAGGCACATGACACAGGCCATGCACAGATGGTCACAGTCCTCCAGCTTCTGGCCATGGGCAATTTAGGGACTTGAAGAAACCTCCCAGCACACCCAGGCCCTTGTGTTTAGGAGTCTCTGGTAAATGGATCCTACAGAATTTTGATTTATCATCTCTTAAATTTATTTCATTTTGCAATTTCCAGTATCTGTCATCACTTTCACAATAAAATAATGACAAAATGCTCCTTTTATTCAATACCACTATCCATTTAGTCTCTTTAGCCCCCTTAGCTCTTACATTGCAAGGAGAAAGCAATGGTCAGTTCCCATTCTCCTCCATATCACTCACGATTTTATGAGTCTCTGCCGAAAGCTTATTTATGAAAAAAAAAAAAGTCTTTAAGGCTGAGAAGCACTACTTTACTGAGACTTCTCCATAAAAAAAGGAGACATTTCATACCTCTAACTACTCTCACTGCTCTTTTCTATGCTTTCTACTCCTAATACATTTTTTTTTAAATTGAGTGAACAGTTCTACATGCAGCAGCCAAGATGCAGAAACACCTACAGGAAGATAAACTCTGTCTCTCTCATTACATACTGCAGGGGCATAAGTTTTTTATTTTACTGTCAATTATTAAAAAAACCTCCAAAATTTTCTCTTTGACATTTATAGGACTTCTAGTACTTGTCTGACATTTCAGGAAAATGAGCAACTATGACTTCATTAATAATTTTCCTGAGTACAGAAACCACAGAAAACACAGCAACCTAGAGGCAAGAATGGTCAGGATTATTTTCTCCTCTGTTATTTATGTATATTAATATTTACTTTTGTCTGCCACAGTATTGCCCAGTCTCTCAAGATCCTTGCGAAAAGGACCAAATATGTTTAGTTATCACTGTGACAATGGTTTTTTTTTTTGGCCTGAATGCCTTTCCTGCTCTCCTTACTAATTCTTTTTTCAGGTAGGGCTGTTGAAGAACAAGGTTTCCCCTGCCCCAGGAACTCTACAAGGACTGCATTCCCCTCCTCACCCCCACATGAACATTTTCTAGTGTGAAAGTTGGCTAGTTATAGCTATCTTTTTTTCATACCTTGCTGAGACTTTTTCAAAATCCATTCAAAACCCTAAGCACACTATATTAAGTGTCACATGCTTTTCCAGATGCTTATTCATTCCTTTGAAGTTCTCCAGAGTTTGCAATGCATGCCTTTAATTTACAGAGGTCGTGTTAGCACACCCACAATATATCGTATTTAGGTATACTGCCACTTAATCTGTTGTAATTTCCTTTCAATTTTCCTGGTAGACAAGCCAGACTCGAGTCACCTGCAGGTTTTTTTCCATCCCTGCTGGAACACTTTTTAGGATTGGTGTCACATTAGTTATCTCTGCTGGTAACTGAAGCTGACTGAACCCAAAGGTTTCACACCAGAGCAATTAGAACATTTGAATGAATATCATTTGTCCTGGTGATTTGCTATTGTTCATTTCATTTGAGTCTGTTTTAAAAACTTTTCCGTTAACAATTCAATTCAGGACCATTCCTTGGGCTCAACTCTTGGAGGAATTTCATGTTTGCTGTGCAGGCAATGCCTCTGCTCTCAGTGGGTTTTCTGACCTCCACTGCTCCTTTCACACCTTGAGCATTTGCTGAACCCACCAGCCTGTCAGTTCCTGTTGTATTTGAAGGAAATTTGTTACGATTTTCTATGGGTTTTGTGAGTCACCCCTCTAATGATTTTAGTTTGTGTTGCAATGGGTTTACATTTAACTTGTATGAAATTATATTCCTCTCTGATTTCTTTGTTTAAGCATGATTTCCACTTTTTAGAGGACACCATCTCATTGTCCTCTTCCTCCACTGTTTATTTGTAGTAGTTTTTTGGGGGGTTAGGTGAATTTTGGGAACGGGCATGTTTTTGCCACTACACAGGCACAGTACTTACATTCTTAGTTAATTTATTTACTCATTAATGCTGTTAAAATTAAATTTCTTAATATTAAAATGCTTTTGAAATAAAAATAGTCATAGTCTTTGGATTTTTCCTAATGTTATTATTCCTACTAAAGTAATGAAATTGACCATGAATGTTCAACTACTGCCAAACCATTATTCAGTGCAACAACTATAATTTAAACAAGGTCTTAGTAAAAAATTACTTTTCTCTTTTAGAAATGTCTGTTTAGAAATGTAAATTAAAATTTGCCCCTTATATCCTAAGCAGGATAAATCTTCTCCAGCCTATTTTCTTGCATACTTCCCATTGCTTCTGATATTAAGTATTTCATAGATATTTTCACTGCCATGGTCAGCTGTTTAAAAGGATAAGTTTATTATAATGTTTTTTCTTGACTTGGTGTGGTAACATCTAATTCACAGAGAGTGGGTGGCAGATGATGATGCAGATAATCAGTTTATCTTATTGGACTCTGATTTCCAACCGACTGAGAGTCACTCTTCCAATGGCAAAATCTATTCCTGTTATTTCCATGTCATGGTATCCTGGTAGGGCAGTGCTGGTACTGATCAGCTTCATTCAGTATGATTTCTTTGAGGCCAGTGCAGTGAAATTCACCCATCCTCACCTTACACGCATTTAGTATTTCTAGGAAAGCACAGATAATTTTAGTCTTGGTCTGTGTGTGCCTGGTTTAACTGGGCTTTCGCTTAGACTGTTGGATTATCTGAACATTATTGGTAGCTATTCTGTCGTGACATGAAGGCACAGAAGGAAATTTGCTATTAGGATGAACATGCTCTTCTCCGGGACCTCATTTCAAATCATTTGGAAGACTCAGTGTTTGTTTTCATTCATAGTGCCACCAACCTGGCTAGCCCCATTTCAGAAGACATCATCCCTCCCACCCAATTTTGAGCATCTCTCCTGTTTCTAAGATGTCTCTCCTGTTCCTTCCCACACCACTTCCTTAGACACAGAATGGGTCTCTCATTGTCTGGGACATTTCTTGAATGCTGTAATGGAGCTTTTGTTCTCTACCACCCTCTCCTATCAAAATGTTATGTTTTGCCTCCCAGACCTCTCCCCTGTATCTCTTGGAGCTCGCACAACCATGACCAGACACGATGCACAAGGAAAGTCACCAGCTCCTCTCCAGTACCCTCTCAAAGCTGTCCAGACACCACAAAGGCCCCAGGGCACAAGCAAACCACTACAAGTTCCCTCCTGGCCTTGTATTCCCAGTTATCCATCCCACGCAGCACCACAGCCTGCCTGCTCCTCCTCAGCAGGGCTGTGGTTCTTCCAGCTTATCCCTGGCTTAAGTGGATACACAAAGTTGCCTTCTGGCAAGAGAGACAGGGGTCACATGGACAATATCTTCTGCACACATGTTTGCTCATTCAGTCTGAAACACAGCCTGACATTCGGTCTGATTTTACAATTTGCCTCATTGTCTCCTAATTCAAGCACCAAGCAAGTCAAGCCAATTCTCCCAATCAAATCCCTTCTATATGTTCATTGTACATTCAGCACCCAAAAAACAAAGCTTCTTTTACCACACATCTAAAACCAACACAAAAACAGGTGAACATGTGTTTTCCAGAGAGAAGCCTTGGTGCTTATACTTCATATCACCACAGTCTCCACTTTCCTGAGCTTAGGGAAGTTTTCTTCTACTTAGAAGCCAACATTCTGGGGAGCACAATTGTGGTTTTCGCAATATTTTTATTTTCTAAAGACTGACCCTGTGTTTAATTTGCAGAAAGCACATGGTACAGAACAGATCAGGGAGTTTGGCACACAGGCAGGAGGTGCCTTCAAGCCTTGGTCAATTAAACAAGAAATGTAAAACCTGGCAAGTATTGCATTTAATCCTCTTTGCACCCCTTAGCCCCCTGCCAAGGATCAAAAGTACTTCTCTTCTTAAAAAGAATAAAAGATTTCAGAACACATCATCAACTCCTCCCTTCAGCCCTCAATACTGACGGTGTTATCTCCATACACAAAGCTTCTCCCCCCTCCCTCCAGCTTGGCAACAAAACCCAAGCTCAATGAATATTTTATATGTGTGTGGTTAATGGAGCATTCTGGCTCCAGTCCATTAGGAACTTTACACAACGGTGTATTAACTGCTTCTCAATGTAACATTTTGAGTCTGTCCAAAGGGGATGTGTGTTTGCCAGTTGAGCCAACACACTATTATTGTCCTGTCAGCCTAGTTCCTGTCTTTGGTTGAAGAGCAGGGTCCCCTGCCACAGCAATTTGCCACCATTGTGTTCCCAGGAGCAGCCCAAGATTTGCTCGGCTCCAAGCTCTATTTTCCCCTTTGTTTTTTAAGGTCTGTATCTCATGTGGGGTGGGGAATGCGTGTACTCTTTTCCCTTCAAAGATATATGCAGGGGTAAACAACCACATCACAGATTAGCATAAGGATAAATATAAAGCAGTTGAGATCTTTAATTTTAATGGAAAACAGGCCCCCATATTTTTCCATCAGTTCTGAAACTGGTAGCCTTAAAATCCACCTGATTGATTGAAAAAAAAATCGATAGCAGAACAACAACATTTGACAAAGTATTTATTACCTTCTCACTTGAAAAACCTCCTCTGTGCCTCTGGGCCACCACAGACAGAACATCACCAAAACCAAAATCAGCACAAAGACTTCCCAACAGTCAGATGGGCACAGGTCACCCCCCCTTAAAACAAGCGACAGTGTAATTCTACCCTGCACACAGACAATATCCATGGTAAATGGCAAAAAGAAGCAGGGGCTGGATATCTCAGATGAAGAGCCCTGTGAGAATTAGGGGTCCAGATCTGAATGTTCCCCTATGCCTCCCAGTTTGTGGAGCACACCGGAGCTTCCAAAGTGTGAATCATCCCAACCTAAGGCAGATGTCTAGAGCGGGTAAGGTGAATGGCATGGGCTGTTTATCACTCCTCACTGAGCAAAGAGGGAGTCTAGATGACAATCTTAAACTTTATGTCTAGGTTTTAGATAACTAAAATCAGGTGAGATGATTCCCAGCCTGAAGGTTTGCAGACTCATTACCAGGTGAGCCACAGACCCTGACAGACTTAGGGCAGAAAATAACAAGATAAAGAAAAGTGCTGATGTTGAAGGACTGATCTCATTCCTTCCTGCCTGAAAGCAGAAGGAGCTGATGTTTCAGAAGGCAAAGCCCATCCTTTGCTCTCACATCATTGCTGAAACACAGGGGAAGAAAGGGAACACCATTGCCAGACTTGCCAGGGTGCTGTAGTGCCTTCTGTAACATCTGCATGAGGCACTCATGACCCACGACCGGCTTGGGTATTGCAGGCCTGTAAGGAAGGCCCAGGGGAGCCAGAGAGGGACAGCTGGCCAAAATACAGATGAGGTGAAGGCTTTCAATAAAGAACATTCGCCTCTAGACAACTGTCTCCTCCTCACCCAGCAGTGCCTGCACACCCATGACTTACCCAAAACAGGCGCTGGTGGAAGGGTGTGGAGCTGGAAGATGCGGGGAAGAGTCTCTAAGACACATAACTAAGGGAAGCTCCCTGCAGACTTTGAAAGAATTTCCCATTGCAAGTATGTGGAAGAAAAAGCAATGGTTTCCCCGAGCACACTGCCAGGATCACCACATCTAGTGACACTCTTGAGAGGACAGGCACTGCACAAATGCAATCAAAGGCCATATCTCTGACTGACCAGAAGCTCAGCTGCTCTGAATAAAGCTCTGAAGTCAGGTTGTTTCTCTCTCCCAGAGGCACAGGCAGCAAATCAGTCATCCTACCAGTAGATAATGCAGTTACCAGCCCTCCCTCTTCTCCCTCCCAGATCCCTCAGCTCCCCCCACGCCCCTTAGCGCTATCATCAATGGAAAGTTTTAGAGAATTAGCTGAAAACAACCAAAGCGCCTAATTGACTGAAGAAGGGAAATGGCAACTTCCATCATCTCAAAAAGCTGCACCTTTCTCCTACTCATCTCAAAGCTGAATAAAGGAATTAAAAACACAGCCTGGGGCAGACAGCAGAGATTTACAAGGAGCAGACATTAGTTCTAACTCTAAAGGCTGGGCGTGTGCATGAGCCAGGAGGAACAAACAGAGAAAGGGAGCAGAAACACACAGTCTTTCCATTTAAAGAGGAGGAAGGAGAAGGAAGAAAAAATGAAGAAAAAAATCAACAATCTTTAAGCCCTTCCTAATAAAACAAAGATCATCCTGGCAACATGAAATGCTACCCTACTTTGTTTATTTATCGACACAAAGAAAGAAGCAAGTTGGCACCTCAGAGGGTATTAAATCCTGGTTTTTTGCTGACTGAATGACCTCAGCTGAAATATTTTCCATGACAAGAGCCCAGAAGACGCTGGCAAAGTGTCAGACAATAAGATTTTCAGAGTGTATTTACATTCTATCCATGGCCCCAGGCTGTTCCAAACCCATAGGCAGGTGCTGCCTTTATCTGTTCTTTGCTCACCTGGCTCCCTAGCAAAATATTCTGAGACCTGTGGCTCAGCTGCCTTAACTGTTTGCTGCCTGGTGCTCAGAAAGCTTCAGAGACATCTGGAATCCTGGCAAATAGAGATGGAGACACTGTTTGCCCCTCAAAGCTGACCACTGAGTGGTGTATAAGGCACTCCTGCCAAAAAGCAGAGGGGAAAACAGTGGTGATGCAATGGTAAAAGACAGCTAAAAACCAGATGAATTCATGCTGAGAAAAGTGATGCTTTTTTAAAAAGGAAGGGAAAAGGTGGTTCTTTCAAGGATGCACTGTATTTTCCATGACTTGGGATCTTTAAACTAGGTCTGGGTAGCTTTCTAAGAAGCAACAGTCAAGATCCTGAAGAAGACCAGAGGTGAGGGTCAGAATTTTACAACTTCTAGCCTTGAAATCTGTGCAGAACAGTATTCCACTGTCAAGCAGAGGACAGTCAACAACCCACATCTGTAAAACAGTGGACAAAAGGCAGAGAGGCAGGCTGAGCCACAAAGAACCACAGTGTTCTGCCTTTCAACTCCATGGCACAAATTCCCTACATTGCAGGCCTCCAGCTACATTGCCCTCTAGACCAGCTCCCGATCTGGTCTTCAGCAAAACAATCTGTTCCATCCCTGCAGTGGAAATGGCCTCCTTTTTGCTCAGTTTAATTTGGCTTCTCGTGCACAGCTCCTCTCTCTTGAGCAATAAAGCCTCCAGGAGATGCTGTGAGAGGCTACGCCCTTCATACCGCCCAACCAGGAAGAATGATAATTGCACTTCTAACAGCACCAGTACAAGGCAGCCACCAAAGCAGAGGAAGCATGAATTAAAGCAGGATAAAAAGGAGGGACTTTACCCTCTACCTAATAAGGTATTATTCATGCTTTTGGAAAGCTTCCTTGCAGAGAGATAAAAACAGACATAATGGGTATTCATAAGCAACTGCCTCTGGAAAAGGAAAGGCCTGCCTGCCATCTCACTCTCACCCCCTTTTTGTCATGCTGGACTCACCTTCTATATTCCCAGCCTTCAGCTCCCTCTCACTTTCCTACCTCCTTGCCACAGGTCCTTGTTTAACCTGTTTTGTACCCAAGTCAGCTCCCCCTTGCTCTCATGCATGGCTCAGGTCTGCCCACTCACACACATCTTCGCACCAGTTCCTCCAGTCCCATCACCTTCACCCCGCCAAGGAGAACTTCTTTTCCCTTCTTCCCTTTCTCTCATTCCTGTCCTCCCTGCAGTTCTTCAACTCAAATTCACCCCAGGCCTACTGTGTGCAAATAATTTCCCCTTTCATACCCCACCCACCAGGTCACTCATGCCACCCCACACCTGGAAGGATGCAGACATCTGCAAACTGTGCTTGTAACTCTATCTCTGTATTTGTCTGGCCTCACTTTTCACCCAGGAAACAAAAATGTGACCTTACCCTCCAACAAATTTATTATAATTCCACTCATGAGCCCAAAACAATGGTTAGTTTTAAACATCTTCACAAAATAAATTCCCACTGCTCACTTGCATAACCTGTCACTGTCCTTTTCAATCCTGCCCAACTGGTTATCACAGTGCGTGAGCACCTTGCAGCTTTTGCCATTTCTGAGGCTGTTCTGTGCAAGCTGGGCAGGACTTGCCTTGTTGAGAAGTGCAGCTCCAGGCACAAAACCAACCAAACAAAAAACAAACCCTGATTATGCTTTGCAAGGATTTTGGGTGCATGGCAAATGGACTCCTAGAGGAATTTTCAAAGGATCCTAATAAGGCTAAGCATATCAATCCCATCAAAGTCACAGCAATTTGGGTATCCAATGAGCTAGGGCCCTTTGAAAGCTCTGTAGGCATCTTCAGGCACTAAAATGCCTTTGGAAACAAGGCACTGAAACTGCAGCTAGGTGTTAAATGTTTAACCAGGTCTGTGGGCAGCGCTTTGGTGCCTGTCCTGGGATAAGAGGATATGCACACATGCACTAAGACCGCTACACAAGTAGGTGCACAGAGAACTTTTCAAAGCTGTCCCTTCCCTGCCTCTGCATTCCCAATCATCATTATAGACTAGTTTAAAAAACAAACCACAACAATCAAACAAACAAACAAAAATCCCCCAACATCCAATCAATCTGCAGACCTCCTAGGATGAAATAAATAAGCTATGAAGAGCTCCTCTCAGCTGGTACAGCAAGGATAAAAATGGAGGAAAACAGAAGACTAAGCAGGTACTGCACATGGTACCTGCCACCTTCTATTCTCAGCAGGAGCTCTGAGTAACGCCTGCACTCAATGTTGCTGCCACTGTCCAACCCAAGGACGTCTTTTAAACAATGCCTCACTGATAATCCTGTAAGGATTTTCAGCTCTGTCCTGCACAGCATTTTAATTACTCACACTGTTTCACGAGCTCAATCATTTACAGAAGGTATTTTCATCCCACTAATTGTAGGTTTCCCAGAGGACTCAGCACAGTATTTCATGTCCCCAGTATTATTAAATGCATTAGGAAAGTATCCAGACTTCCATAAGTCAATTATTTTTTTCATGCATGCATATGTTTTAGGAAAGGAAGAGGGCAAATCAGGTAAAGGAAAACTTTTAGGCATTAAACAAAAAAGAAATTTCAACCTACAACTTTCAAGGAAGAAAAAGTCCAACAGACAACATTTCAAACAGTGTTACAATAGACTCATTGAAGTCAGCAGCAGGTCTGGAACGTGAAATCTCTAATGCTAATAGCATGCAGGTATACCCATGTGATTGGAAAAGCAATTTCATTAGTTAGTAGGTAAAGGTTATATCTGTATCTCCAATGGCACCCAGCCTAGGGAGCAATCCCAGCCTCCCAGGACAGGCAGTACAGAACATCTCCTGCCGACACCGCCCAGGCCCAGCCTGGCTCTGGAGAGCTGTGCCCACAGCTGGGGCACTTGGCCTTGTGGCCGTAAGACACAATAGCTGCTTGTGTGTGTGCTTGAAGTCAACACACTTAAAATAATTTGGGAGTTGTGTGGCAGCCCACAAATGACTTTCCTGTCTGGTGCTGAAGGGCTGTGCTGCAGGGCCTGCAGGAGGAGGGTGGTGGCAGGGTACAGCCGAGGGCACAAGGTCTAGGATGGCACAGAAGGGCTGCAAGGGGCAGATGGAAGCCAAACACGACAGTGCTGTGCTCCCCTATGGGAGCAGTCCTGCAGGCCATTTTTTGGTGGAGTCTGGCTGGTTCACCCCAATGACAGACACAAAAGTGGGCTGGGAGGCTGAGATGTCTGGCATGGGTGAGCCATGACAGTTACTGCAGGCTGTCACCCTGAACAGGCAAACCACGAGTCAGAGACCCACAGCTTCCAAATGCAGCAACTAGAGCCATGTATTTTTAGGGAAGGAAAGAACGGAGGTTTCCAAGCATATCTGTAGAGCATATCTGAAAGGTAATAATCGTATGCTACTGCATTCCCTGGAGTGGTGGTAACGTCAGCCCTTCCCTTCCTGCCAAGGAAATTTAGACACAGCCCAAGGAGGAAACTGCAATTCTAGTGGAAAAAGGGCTGAGATCTGCCAAGTGCCTGGAGCTCACCACACTGGGAGGGGTATGGGGATACAGGTGGGGGATCTATAGCCCAAAGGAGAATCCCTTTTCCAGCCCCTTCCTATTGGGTACAAAGTGCTCTAAAGAAAAGAAAACATTCAGCCTTGTGTTCCTCTAATGGAGGAAAAGCCTCACAAGTGCTGCCCCACAGATGAAAGCACTTGTACATGAGCTGTGTAGTGGCAATCTTCAGTGTAGATTCTCTTAGCTATGTGAAAGGCGGGTTTGGCACTGTGGCTCATAACAGGAGCTGTGAGCTGATGGGCAATCAACTATTGGATTGCTATATCTCAGCTGTGACCTGGAGTCTTCATCAAAATAAGTCTCCACAGTGGTGATCTCTGGACTATTGTGGTATGCAGATCCTGGAAGGCAAGTCTGGTTTACTCTGACTCTTAGCAAATAAGAATCTGTGTGACAAAACACATTATTACTGTTGGTATTAACCAGTAAGCATTTACTAGCTATCTCTGAAAAAATATCCAGGTGAAATAGTCCAGACAAGCCAGAAGACCTCCTACCTGCATAAGAAATGTCCATGGTGATGAGAATTGGATGCTCGTGACTTGACAACATGCAGCAGCTCTTCCAGTGCTGAAGAAGAGACATCCTCCAGCAGCTCCTTTCGTTGCTCCTTATAAGTGTTTTTTGATGACAATTAAAGGTGATGGATCTTAGCATTAGGTGGGAATTAAACTCAATGGAGTTCCACCAACAAAAATAAGGATGAGAATCCATTGGGAATTTCTTTTGACTTAGGTGTGCTTCCACTCAAAAAGCTGACATGGATTGCAAGGACAGGACCACCCAAACCAATTACCTCAAGTACTGACCTGTGGGTCCTGTCCTGACAGCAACTGCATCCTGACAGAATTCACTTTCACTATCCACAATCCCGCACCTTGGAACTCTCACCTGGCCCATCTGACTGGGGTGGACCTAGGAATATTCAAAAAATGGAGCTTTTACATCCCCCGCAGGGGTACAAAGCACAGTGCAAACGGTGACTCAGATATTGCTTGGAACATGTAATGAGGATATTAAACTGGATCATCGTTTTATAGGTTACCTTATTTTTAATTGGGAAAAAAAAAAAAAAAGAAAACACAGAAGCCAACCAACCTACATATTTGGCCTTGGGATGAATTTTTTGTTTTACGTGACAGCTTTTTCCTCTATTTAAAAATTTGCATAAATACTGTCAAGACAGGACATGCACAGTAAAGAATATGCAAAATCCTGAGCTAAGCCCAGCTGCCTCTCCCATTCTGCTGTGCCAGGACAGAGCAGAGGGCTAAAATACTGGGAGCACCCCTCCTTCTGCATGCCACAAGGTCAGGGACACAGTCCTGATGGCACACAGCCCTTCAGGGAGCCTTTCTTGACAGACCCCACACAGAAAGCTGAGCTTGGGTTCACTCTGCCCTTTTCCTGGTGGTGAAGGAAGATTTGCTTATTTTCCTGCAGAAATCGAGCATGAGATGCTTCAATGTGACCTCCCCTGCCAAGAGGGGAGAGCAGGCAGGGAAAGCACGGCAGGGAAAGCCGAGGATGCTGGAAGAAACGTGAGGTTGTGCTTACCCACACAAGGGCACCCTGCGTGATTTCATGCAGAATTAATTCAGCTCGTGCAAACTCCCGTGCAGACACTTACTTGTGGTTCAGGGAGATTTATCTCTGCTAACAGGATTAGGAAAGGTTTAAGCTAAACCAAAAGAGAAGAATGCACACAAGCACATTCTCAGCTTAGAAAACAAACAAATACCAAGCAAATCTGCCTTTAGACATGGCCAAAGCAACCAGAGCTCCCTTCCCAGCAGCCCTTGGCACAGAGAGCACATTATCTAATGCCATCCTCTTTGCTGCTTTTCCGGCTGCACCCCTACCTTACCACCCACTCAGAACAGAAAATTGCTGCACTTTACACCTACATGCTGCTAAATAACTTACCTCACTCCAGAATTTGGCCCAAGTAGCCACACTGGAATATGAAGAGATGTGCAAACAGCTAACAAAATATTTTTGTCCCTCTAAGAGGGCAGTGGGCAACAGAGTGTGCCTGTGCTGTGAGAGCCTGGCACTGTGCTGCAGAAGGAAGAGACAAAGACAAAACAGAGAAAGGCACCAGCTGCTACATTCAGCATAAGGAGGCCATTGCTCAAACCAGGTATTACCAAGGCTTCCAAAATCCCTACTGGTGGGAAAACACTTCCCATTTAAACAGTCCCTTTACAGTCAGGACACTTGCACATGTTCATTGAGAGGGCATTTTGCTGCCTGCCCCAGTAGTACAGCTGCCATCTGTCCCGAGCTCTGCAGCAGTTCAGCTGGAGGTACCAAGCAACCCAGCAGGCAAAGAAAAGTTTACTGCATCCTCCTGGAAGGGCAGGGTGGATCTCCATCTGCAGGGTGTGGTTGCTTTGAGATGGAATTTGGTTGGGACTTTGGGGTTACAGCAGGAGTCCCGTGATGTTCATTCTGGAAAGGTGAGGATGTTGGGTTTACATTTTTTCCAAAAGGTTAGGAGTTGTGGTGAGCCTAATCATTCTGGCATGTCAGCCTGAGCTACCTCGGGGGAAGAGCACCACCTTCTGAATTACCAAGTCAAATTGACTGTAGCAATCAACTTCTCCTTCTAAGTCCCCATCCAAAAACAAACAGGCCCAACCCTGCTTAACTTATGAGATCATAGCCCAAGGCAGTGTAGCTCCCTGAGACATCACCGCCTCACCCATCATCTACAAACAACAGTTGTGCAGGCATGGTATGGATCTCTCCCTGATTTTACACACATAGAGATCTCTGACCAATGACATAAGACCACTAGAAAGTGGCTCCAGCACCTCCCCGAGGTGGTAGGCAACCAGCAGAGCCATGGAAATAAGGACAGAGCAGTGGAGTCACCAGGAATGTGTCCTGTGTGGATTTCTAACCTCTTCTGGCTGGCTCTGAGTGAAAACCTCTTGCCCAAACGGGTGTTTGTCATTCAAAGCTGCCTTTTGTGAACCTTGCCACTCCAGCGCTTTGCTGCTGTTCAGTTCTACTCTGAGTAGCATATTCAT
Organism: Bombycilla garrulus; assembly: GCA_013400315.1. Lineage (NCBI taxonomy): Eukaryota > Metazoa > Chordata > Aves > Passeriformes > Bombycillidae > Bombycilla > Bombycilla garrulus. The sequence goes on along the minus strand of VXBU01000062.1, from coordinate 586,498 downwards.
CTTCTCATCATCACCTTAGAACCTATTTGCATTGTTAAATTGATAGAAGAAAATGGTTTTCCTGTGATACCTTCAAATCAAAGCTGCTGGAGCTGGAGATCTTTCTTCTGTTAAGGCATGTTACTAACCCTTAATGGGTTTTTCAAATGCATAACCCATACCTTTAACTTCATAAATCATAGTCTTATTGTCCTACAATTCATGCCTGGCTTCTCACTGAAGCAAAAAGTTCTTGTTGATATTTTCTTGAATCTGGCCTTTTCATAGCAGTGGTTCTCTGACATGAATGCAGGAATCTCCACCACAGCTAACAGAACTAACTTTATTCATCCACACCTTACATGTGACAAAACAGAGGTGTCACAAGCTGCAGAAGGTAGTGACAGGTCAGGCTGGAACTCTACCTGTACATGATATCAGAAGGTCTGAGCTGCTGTCAAATGGTCTGAAGTCTGGACCCAAGACAGCTCTTTAACTACCTTCTACCAACTTTTCTTTTTATTTTTTTTCCCCATGAGATGCTTTTCTAAAACAGAAAGAATAGAAGAAAAATAACTATCAATGTCCTAAATAGAGCAGAAGTGTTGTAGCTGGTACATCTGATAAGCATTTAATAAGTTGCATCATCTTGGGTACTCTGCTTAACAACCTTGATCCTGGAAATTATTTCCATTCAATAGTTTCATAAAGAAAATCACATTAATTAATTCACAATATGTATGCCACTTCTGCAGGTAAAAAAAAGAAGCTAAGATGAGCTGATCTTATATAGAAGAGCAGATCAAGAGTCAAAATCATGTTGATAATTTGTGAAAATTAGGGGTGGGGAGGTTTAATTTAGTAAAAATCAGTGCAAGATACTATGCTTGTAAAGGCATCCTGCCTGCCTGCTCAGCACACATAAACTCTTGACTGGTGGATTGCCTGTAGCCTCACTCATCTCTCAAGAAAGATCACAGAGTCCAGGGAAAAGAAATTTGAGAAACACCATCTCCAGCAATTGCATGAGCTGGGGCGTTTAGGCAAGGAGAGAGCTGATTACAGGGAGCAAGAAGGACTTCAACTGTGTGAAAGGCCATGCAAGAAAAGGCTTCCAATCAGCCCTCCTTCAGTGTCTGTATGAAAAATTCACTTTTGATCCCTGGACCCATTTTTATAGCAATTGCATGCTTTATGGTTAAGAAAGAAGCTTGAAAAATACTTTAAGGGTAATCTAAGGGTTAAAAAGAAACCCTAACGAACTGAAAACAGTTTGTCTTATGTCATGATTTGGCTCGAATTGGATGGGAAGATCCAGAACTTTTGATCACCACTTGGCAATGCTTACTTGCTCCCCCCTAAAGGGTTTTTAAATGGCACCAACATTTCATCAACCATGTTACCTCCTCCCATTGTATTTTCATTGACATGGCAATCTTGATTCTTGAGCATCTTTCCAAAGCACCCAGGCTTGGAGGGGCCCCTCTCCCTGTTTTATTGCAACTCAGCATCAAATTCCTCCTTATCTCCCTGCAGCACTTTCTAAAACTCAATCTGGTTTGCTCTGCACTGACCTATGTACGTCTTGCAGTGCTCCTCACTTCCCAGATTTCACTCTCTGTGCCCTGCAAGCATCAACATCCAGAGTAAATTTTCCCTCCAGCTAGGAGCTTGGCCTTCTCTCAGAGCAGTCTCATTTTCCTACCTTCATGCACACTTGCATTTCCTTAACCAAAAGCATGAACTTCCACTAAACAAGAGAGTTTACAAGTGTTAAAGTAATTTTTTAACCTATTCTCACTCAGTTGGTGCCCTATTTCCCTGCAGACTGGGCACTGCCTCCAGCCTACTCACAAAGCTGTGTCCTTACTGACACCAGCACCTCATTTTTATCCTGATTTTCAGCTCCTTGTAGACAAAAGAAAAAATAGCAACTTCTGTGGATCACATCTAAAACCACGTGCATAAGTTCAAAGATAATTAGCCTTTTAGTTGCTAAATGCTGTGCAAAGCACACACATTTAACAGCTAAAACTGATTTTAATCTTTGCTTAATTCTTTTGCCAGAGAGTCCCATTCATAGTGAGGCAGCTGTCTAAATATCTCAGCCCCTTGGGGTGACGAGACAGGGGAGCAATGCTCGTGGGTGACCTCAGCTGGCTTCTCCCACCAAGAGCTGCTTCCAACTCATTTGGGGCAGAGGATGCCAGTGGGCCTGGGACCCCATGGAAATGGTTTACCTGTTAAGGGCAAAACTTCTCTCTTTCCTTGGTTTGGTTAGCCCATAATAAAGTTATAACAGAAATTTGGGTAGTGAGAGTGACCAGATTAATTCAAAGTGATGGCCATATTAGTCAGGAAGTACATGGATTTACAGCCCATTGCCTTCACACTGGCCAGGCATGAAACCATCAGTCACTGCATCCTTCTCCCTCTAAGACAGTAAAAAGAGTTGGAGTCAAAAAGGCTCTGAATAGCCAGAGGAGAGCTCCAAAACAGTCACATGACTATACCCAAAATTCTGGGGTTTGACGAGTAATATTTTCTTTCATAAAACCTTGTCTAAGCTTTGCCATGCTAGAAGTGCCTGCTTGCAATTACACTACTTAAAAATAAGTAAACAGAACATTTGTTTTAAATCAACTCAAATTGCCTTTTGTGGAATGTGATTAGACATTAGTGCTTTCTGCATCCAGGAGTGTGCACACATACACACAAAGGGATGACACCAGGACTCAACAACAAAAAATTGACAAATCTTCCCTCTGCAACAGGCAGTACAACCTACCCTGAAGTTCATTTACCTCAGTGTCTTAATATTCTCCAATACTTAGGGAAACAAGACCTTACTGTGTAATCAGATGATACTCCTGCATACAGGACATATAAGGCACTGAGATGGGAAGGAGCCAAACAAAAGAATATGCCTGTGTCTGTGGTGTGATGAGAAAAATGTGCTTTGCTCCTTCTCAAAAAAGCTGGTGCTCAGCTTCAGACCAAGGTTAATTGTAATTTAAGGATTAAAATGCTCAACGTTTTGTTGTTTTTTATTTTTGCTTGACCAGTTTCTCTCTTACTGGCCCTTGCATTCTAAAACATAGGAAGTGGCATAAAGATTGCATTATTTTCAATAAGTTCCTGGCAAATTGGGCAAGGGTTTTCATTGCAATTGCTGGCTAGTTCTTTTCTCCCCCACAGCCTGGGAAACCATGGTCTTGTGTGAGGAAAGAAGATGAGAACCTTGAAACAGAGCTGGGAGAGGACATAAACTGCAAGAGATGTTTGGAAAGCAAACAGTCACAACACAAGATTTTCCTTTCAGGCCTGTGTTCAGACAGTCTAACTTGTGAGTCCATCCCTCTGCCAAATATTTCACAATGGGTGGCTCTCCATGGCTCCCTCCTCAACACCACACTCAGAGACTTACGAAAAATTCAAAAGCCTTAAGAATGACAGGGAGTTTTATTTACCTCCAATTTACCCGGGCTGTGCAGTTAGCTGATAGACTGCAGAGCACTTTGAAGTAAGAAAGCTCTAGACAGAGGAGTATTAGAGTTAGTAATGACAATTAACATGAAGAAAAGCCTTAAAATTTTCCATCAGGTTCCCTATAAACACAGTGTCTGCTGGTCTAAAAGAGTGTTAGCTCACAGAAAAATTATAAGAGACTGATCTTGAATAAAGAGCTAACAGGACTCAGAAATCACCCTATGAAATAATATAAAGGCTTGTCTAGAAACAGAGATATAAAAAATAACAACAAATCCAGTTGGGACCCTTCAAGCTTGTCTGCAAGCCTTACAGTCACCTTCCAAAGAGTTCACATCTATGATACTATTATATAATCCCTTTTCTCTTGCAAAATCAAACAAAACCCAGAGTCTATCACAAGACAGGTAGTAAAAATATGACAGTTTCGTCCTCAACATTGTTACTTTTCCCAATTTGATATATCTTCTCCCAGCTTGCTCATCCAGGAAATTCTACCTTTTCCTTCTGGAGTAAAACTGGTAGTTGTTGAAGGCCTCCTACAGCTCACCAATGATCTCAGCATTTCAGGATACAGCCTCAGATCAATGTTCTCAGCTGGAAGGATAAAAACACAAATAAATCAAACCACAACCAAAAAAACCCACCAACCCCTGGCAACCCAAAGAAAGCTTATAGTCGTTATATTTATCTGCAGGATGTGAACTTTCCATGTGCTTACTGATTTCTCTTATTAAGCAATCATAAAACACTGATAGATTTTTTTTTTTTTGCAGGAAATGGAAGCATAATGTGTTCATTAAAAAAAAACCCAAAGCAACACCAATAGAGCAGGCAGCCAGTTTAAGCCACTTGACATTTCAGGAAATTAAGTTATATTGTGGTCCCAGCTTATAAGTTCAGCAAGACCCACGAGAGAACTCCTTGGAGACCTGCTGTGCTTTCATTTCAACAGTGATGGCCACACAGGCTAATTGAGGGCAGGAGCCACGTGTTCTGTCACAACTCCCCTGCTGCCCTTCCTCTCTCTGGGCAGCTCCTACACTGCTCACAGCCTGCATGCTCCAGCCAGCTTTCTCCTCCAGCTGCTGAGTATGCTCTTCTGAGGGAGAGCAGAAAAAAAAATGGGATTTGGAAGGTCAAAAAAAATTCAATGAAAAAAATAACATTTCAGAGAAAAGCTCAGCCCTCTGTCAAACAGCTGAATGTATTTTTGGTGGGCAAAGTTCTAAGCTAAAGCATCTCATCCCTGGATGGCAGATCACAGTGGAGTTCAGGTATTACAAGTACAGACTGGAGATCCAGGGTCAGGCACTGAAGCTCACGATCTGACCAGACTATAGGCTGGTTTTGTCCACATCATTGCCAAAAGGGAAGAAAGGAGGAGGTTGAGCAACAGCAGTTCATGGGCCAGCTGTGTGGGAGATGAAGAGACACTCATCCTGGAATGGTGGGAGCAGCCACCAAGGCTGGTGTGGCTCAGCCTATTCCTGGTGGAACTTCTGCTGATAGAAAGGGAAAGACAGTGAGCCACCTCACAGGGAAACATCCTGTTCTTTACCTGAGACAAGGTTGAAGCTGGGTGCAGAAGCTGTGAGCTGCCACCTGTGGGCCTGTGTGCCAACATGCTCTCACCTGCTATGGTGGCAGGAGAAACACAGCTACAGCAGGGACAACACTTCCCTCCTTAGTGAGGGTGACAGAAGGGATGTCTGGGAGCTCCTGGGGACTGTGTCCAGGCAACCTCTCTCTCAGGGGACTGACATGTACTCTGATGGTTGAAATTAGCTTTAAAGTGACTAAGGGCTGCACAGGTACAAAGACAATCCAGGGTTGCCAGCACTCCTGGAGCTCTCCACATTTTCACAAGCAGAAGGCTCAGGACAATCTTTGGAAGCTTGTAGGATTGCAGGCAGTTGCTACTATTCCCAGTTAAAGGTACCTCTAAGGTGTCACGTAGGGAACCACATTCTCCCGTCCATTTGGTGTGTGCTGAGGGTTTCTTTCAGCCCGCTGAAGCAACCAGTACTTGCAGGATGTGGCTTTGGCCTGATTTGGGAAGGGCAGCTCTCTCACTACTACAGCCTGGCTCAGGGCAACTTTCATACCCAGGTGAGCCTTCAATCTGTATGTGACATCAGGCACACAGAATAAACAGAGTCCTGAGGAACAAACGACCTGTTTGAGATCACCCAGCTGGTCAGGAGAGGATCAGGAAGCCATCAGTGCCTCCCTGTCCCCTTCATTCTGGTGCAGAGCCCTGTTCCTGAAAGAGGAACTGTCAGGGATAAATCAAACCCAGCACACGCTGCCCAGTGAAGAATTATGAGACTATAAAACAAGGCAGCTACAGACCAGCCTAACCGAGGAGTAGCCAAAACCTTTTGTGGAAGGGTCACTGAGAATCCCATCATATTCCAACCCCAGTAACGTCTGCCCCATCGTTTGCAATGTGATCACACAGAAAAGCCATGCAAAGGTAAAATGCTTCATAAAGACACTAATTCTGCATTCACCTTCATGTAGGCGTGGAAACCTTCAAGTTTCCTTTTTATTATACGGATGAGATCCTGCTTTTCATTGGCATAATAGAAAATAGCCACAAAAATTCCACACACACAGCATCAGACCCTGCGACCAGCCTCGACACGCAGAGCGTCAGTAATAAAACACACCCCTTCAGGGATTTAGCAGTTTGGCTTGAGCTCAGCTGGGGGACTTGGGCAGGACTTTCACTCTTCAGACATAAAAAAATATTAATTATAATCAGCACTGCTATTATTCCAACCCCCACATGCCCCCTTCTCTGTTAGCAAAAGGAAGAGGAGCCATGTGCTGATGGGATTGTGGGTTTGCATGAACAAGATGGGGCTCTGTGTGTGTGTACTGCATTTCCCCTGGAAATCAAACAGCAGCAAGGGCATCTTGGGAAGGGCCCTCAGGTGCCAAAAGAGAAATTCAGGGAAATGTTCCTTTATGAAAACAATTGCAACAGCTGCTGCAGGTACTTCCTTCTGCACACATGCAGGCACACCTCCTTCCTGTCCATCACACACATCCCCTCTGCCTCAGACACTCTTGCACAAGCAGATGACAAATTCAATCTACGCAGGTCCCACAGCCCTTCTCTTACCAATCTACCACCCCTGGTGCATTTGTCCTCACCCCTACCCTTCCCAATAAACATCCTGCCCTGTCCTGTCCGACCACAGGAGTCCCCAAAGTGTACACACCAGTGCTTTTGTAGTGGTAGCACAACAGGTCCTGTAGCCAAAAGGGCAGGCCAGAGAGTGTACAAGGTCTGAAAAAGCCAGTCAAGTCAATCTCAGGGATTCCTGAAATTATCTCCTTTCCTATAGGCTACCTTTTACTCCCTTTCTAACTTCCTCTTCCCATCAACTGCAGTGGTGGTGTCCTGCAGCACTCACTAATCAGTGGTTAAGTGAGGGGTCATGCACCAAAGTTTGAGAATTAGCTCTTTGCCAAACACCTCCCCACAAAGGTGTGCAAATCTGCTTCCACAACACTTGGAAACTTTCTCCCTTAGGGTCCTGGTTAGTCTAGTTGCAAGGTGCAGTTCCTGATTTTCCACTACACCCTTCCACTGCACTGTCACTTTCTCCTTCCAGCTCTGCTCCACCCACGAGCTATCCTGCTTTGGCCTTTAATATGGTATCTAGTCCTAAAGCTTGACAGGCATGGTCTCCTTCTTAGCTGTCTGTGTAGTGTCTACCAGCATGGGCCTGTCATCCCCATCTTCAGCTTCAAGAGGAAAATTGTAAACCCATAACACCAAGAGCCATGCAACTATTCTGTATTTCGTTGAAAAGGCTGCAGAAAGGCAGGAAAATGCAGACACACTGGTGTACCTCCCTTGTCTTGCACATACTCCCCTCCTTTACAGTTCACCTGCATTGCAAATAGTTTGGGAAGAGCATGGGACTCCAGGCAGGACCACGGAGCAGGCCAGGCCATCCCTGGACATTCTGTGTGGTGCCATACATCTGTGCTTCCCACAGCTGGCTGCAGGGCTTAATCTGTAATTGATCCAGGTGGACAATTATGAGAAAGATTGGGCTCCAACACAGAATGGGGGAAGAGTAAAGACACACAGGGCTGGAGCCCAGTAGAAAACCCTGCTGGCATCATTTTCACCTTCAGTGCTGCTGCTGCTCACACCTTCACCTGGCCATGCACCCTGCCACAGCCAAACAGGTACCCAGCGCTGCTCTTCAGGTCTGTTCTGCCTTTGCTTGTGCAGGTGTTGGCAACCACACTTATACACAAAGCCAGGCAAAATCCAGCCTATGCTGGAGAGCACTGCTCCGAGGTGATGCCTGGAGGCTACATTTCACCTTGCAGGCACACCCTGCAACAGGGCACAGAGATGCTACAGCACATATGGCAGAAGACATTGACTTTTGTTATTCTCCATAGCTGGTTCATCCATGACAATGGTTTGTTCCTGCTCCAACCATCTCTTTGTTCATTTTGGGCACACTAGGAGAAGCAAGACTGCATGCTCCTGGTAACTCCCATTTAGGAAAGATGTCCTCTTTCTTCACACAGATGCCAGCAGGCTCTGCTACCAGAAACAGAAGGACATTCTTACCAGGTATCTGACTGATTAAGAAGAAATTTGAATTTCAAGCCCTTTTCTAGTTAGACTTGTTTGGGTCAAACCACTGCAACTCATTATGCCTCAACTTCTCCATATGGAAATTGGAGGGATATAAGACTACTCAAGCTTGTAAAATTCTAAAAGAGACAAGGGTTAAATGGTTGTTAATAAAGTCACCACTTGCCTCAGCAGCATCTGTCCAAATGTAACTAATATCCATCTAGTCTAGGTAAAAAAGAGGTCAATAAGCAGGCAGAAAACTCTGTGACCTGCAAGACAGCCATCCTGCTGTCAGTGAAGGCTTGCAAAATGCTCAGGCACCTTCAATCGCTGCCCTTCAGCTCTGAGATTTGAAGAAGGGTAAAAGCATATGCACTGTGCTCATACTGGGAAGCATAGAGGTCTCTAAGAAACACGACACCTAGATGGGTAAAGCATTAACATTTGAGAAATGTTTCTGTTGGGGCAGAAGACTGGATGAAGCTGTGAAAGATCCAGCTCAGCAGCCCAATCCATTGCCCAAAATAACCAGGTGGTGGCATGTGGGCTCCTCTCCCACCAAGCCCACCAGCAAACGTCCCAGCAATCCCAGCGCACACTCACACCATCATCACGCCTTGCCGGCCATTGGTGGTGGACAGCACCCCACCCTGAGAAAACATGGGGCATTCTTGGCACTTTGCACTGCAGGCAAGGTCATCAGACACGATCACAGATTCTTTGCCTGCCATATCCACGGAGGAATGCAGGGGAATACGATCCTGCCCTGAGCAAGTGCCAAGTTTGAGCAGGGCAGATCGCTCCAAGATCCTTTCTGTGAGGATCTTGTAAAGAGGGAGTTGCTTGCCACCCACAACAAACTCAAAGTCAAGACATGAAGTTCTGAGAGGATTTTGGCCAAGTCTCCCAAATATATAAAGCAGAGTGACAGAGCCCACAAGAACAGATAACCTTTCAGTTAGGAAGTACAGTGGAAAGTGACACTTCTCCTAATGCCCTACAACCCAGCATGCATAACGCACCACAAATGGACATGGCAGAGCCTTACAAGCATCCCTTGCAACTTGGCACTAATTTGGCCCTTGTGTTCCAAGGGAAACTCTGGCCTGTTCCAAAATGATCTGCCTGACACAAGGCTCAAATAGTTGGCTGAGCAGAGCTGGGATCCACCCTCATTCTCCTTCGGGCACCCTCTGTGGGACTTTAAATAAGTCCTGCCTCATCTACTCTCTGCTTCAGTTTTCCACTGAGGACAAGAGCCCTTTCTCACTTCAGCAGAGAGCTGTACTTAAATGCATTAACTGAAGGGACACCCCAGTATCATGGGGATGGCCTCACCCACCCCAGCCAGCTCTGGGGCACACATCTCATGAAGATTTCCCTCCTTTTGCTCTGCAGCAGCACAGCAATGGTATCACAGATGCCTCAGAGGTCTGCTGAGGCCCATGGGGCTCCAGGAAGCAGTGCCAAGTTAAGGCCCTCATGGTGCTTCTTTATCTCCACCAGCCCTAGAAACTGGGAGTTCCACCTTGGCAAAGATGCCTGCAAAATGACAGCTCAAGTCCAAATAATATTTTTTTTCCCTGTGTGCAAAATGCATATCAGTTCTTATGCATTGTCTTTCTTCTCCCTGCGATGGAAACCCATCCTGCTTCAGCCAGAAAACGACGAAGAAAATACAGAGGCAGAAAACATTAACCAAATCCTGTCCTAAAGCTTCCCCACACATACATTTTTCCCTCCACCATCTGTTTTGCAAATGCAACAAACTAAACAAAACAAGCTCCCAGTAGCTAAATTCCTTGCGTCTCTGAAAGCACATGGATCCCTGTGCCAAAGTAAACAATCTTATGGAGAGTTTACATAAAACAAGTGAACTAATTTCATCATAAATAAAGGAACAACAAATTGGTTCAAAGCTTGCCTTAGTACGTTCTGTGGAAACATCCCCCAGCAAGGAAAGGAGTAAAATAACCGTAGTGGGATGTTCAGTGCATACCCAGCCTGGAACTCTTTCTTTCAAACCAGCGTAGCAAGTACAAACCTACTCTTCCTACAAGTTCATTCAGAATAATGCCAACCAGCTTCCTGCTATTGCTGCAGATTTAGCAGCAGTGCAATGCAAAAGGTAACAAGGATGATCCATTCCAAAAATCAACAGAGGGAGAAGGGATGATGTGGCTGTGTCACCCTGGTGCATGGGACAACTGGTTATGGGCTGGCTGAGGGTTGCATCTGGTACAAGAAGCCATTGCAGCACCATGTCCATGCACCCTTTCACACCAACATGGTGATACAGTGATGGAGGGGGTGAAAAGAAGGCAAAGAAGTGCATTTCTCTCACACGGAGATTTCTTTTTCCTTGGGTTCACGTGCATGCACCAAATTCTGGGATATTTACAAGTGTCCAATAACCCAACACAAAACAAATCACCAGCCTGAGAGTAGAAAAGGCTGGGGAGTGGAAAGATGAACTCCCACCACCATACAGGACTGGAGCTGGCCTGGCCTTGACTCTGGTATTTCCCAGGTCTCCTTTGGGAAAAGTCCTAGAGCCACAGCTCCATCTGGAGTCTCAGATTTGGCTAAAGGCAGGCTGAGGACATCCCCACATAGACTGGTCTAAAAATCCTACCTGGAGTTTGACTTTCAGGGCTCAGGGTTGGAGATTCGCTCTTTCAACACATCAGCCACCAAATTCTGATACACTCTGATGTGTCCTAGGTGAATTCAGATGAAACCCCAAGCTTACACTGAAAGAACAACATCCAGATAGACTTTTCCATTGGTTGGGAAACAGGTTCTAATTAAACCTGTGCAATTTTCCCAAAGAGGCAGCACTGTGCAGCTTGAGCTCAACAGCTCCTGTCAGAGTCCAGAGCCCTTGGAGATTCATCCAAGTCACAGATTAATCTGCTCTATTATCAGTTTTTTTTCAAGTAATCCATGCTCATGATGTTTTCATTATCAGGACTCATTATCAGGACTTTTTGATCCAGACTTTAAAGAGCTGTACCCTAAATGCACATCCCAGAGCATTTACTCACCCATGCCATGGCCAGGAGGGCAAAAAGTGCCTCCCTTGGAGCAAAGGAGCTGCTTAGTGGCACTTTTCCCATGGACCAGTACAGTGATTTGCAAAAGCTGCTACCAAGAAGACAAAAAGCAAACGAAAAATCCCTCCCTATAATCACTTCAAAGCACATTGATTTGGAGTCAAAATGCAGCAAACAGATTATTCTCACATGTCTCAGTTCCTGCAGAGACCCATAGAAACCCACGTGGCACTCCAAACACAGAGACTTGAGAAAGAGCCTGAATCCCAGTGGCCTTACTAAGTATTACAGACAATTCTCTCTGGTACCATTTACAGCATGGAATCAGGAAAGATTACATATTAGAGAAGGACAATTAAAAAAAATACTTTTTTTCTTCTCATCTCACATTTCTGAAGGTGACATACTGTGGACATCTACTGAAACAATAAAATGCATTCCAATATTCTATATTGTATTGATTATTTGATGGTCTCCTTTTAAATCAGCAGCTTTAAAAGCTCTTACTAAAAAAAAATTGCTGAAGTAGATAGAGGTTGAGTTTGGATACAGTCTATGCTGGCATAAATAAAAAACAAGTCCACGGATAAGAAGGGAATTAGAGTGGATACGAGTATACAAAAATGACTCAAATCAGCTTACAGAGTTAATGCATTCTGCTGACAGTGGTGGTGGGGGAGGTTGTTCGTTTAATCCACAGAGTTTTTAGGCATACTAAAAAACAGAAATAGGGAAAGCTAACCCACTATTGCTAGATCCCACTGCAATTTGAGGTTTGCCTCTCCATTTCTATGGCTTAGAACATTTGCTTCTGAATGCAAATTTCAAATGAATATTGCCCAGGTGGCACTGTACTGTCCCCACTTTGCTAATGTTCATACTGGAGCAGACAACAAATGAGCAAAACTAGTTTGGAGGGCAGTCAGGGAGGGATGGAAGCAGCACTCGGTTGCTTTGGAGTTATCCAGGTTTATCTACACATCACACTCTATGCTCCCTGGCTCTCATAATTAGAGTGTCTAGACAGGAGATGATGCCAGCAAAGTAGCAAGTAAAAAAGGTTTTGCAGAGTTTTTCAGAGGAGCCCATCTAAAGCAGTGACTACAGAATAATGACAGACATCAGAGTTGCAGAACCTAGCTAAGATTAGAGCAAATTTTGGCCCAAGTAAAGGTTTTTTAATAGCCATTCACATCCCAAAAGAGCTGCTAAATCAGAGCACCAATGGCTCAAGCACTCAGAAGGGCTCAGAGCTTTTGAACCAGCATCAGACCAGTGTTTTCTGCAAAAGTAATTCCAGCTGCCTCAGCCTCATCCAAACACTAGCATTTAGCAGCCTCAACTTGTGTAAACCAGCTTCACTCCACTGAAGTCAATAACAATTGACACCAGCTGAGAATCTGGCTCTTGGTGCAGTTTAAATATAGTCTAAAGAAAACTTACAGAAGGATTGCCCAATCCCTCAAGTCCATTTCCCCCCGGGCTAGGACTGAATAGGATTGATTCTTTTTCTTTATAATTTAGCTCAATTTATTTTTAACAACAACATTATAAGCTCACATTTATTATAGCACCTTCCATCCTCCAGAAGCCAGGCTACCTTTCCGTTTCACCAAGAATCACAGAGAGGAATGGACACAGCACCAGGATGGAACCACCTCAGGATGCAACACAGCAGATGCTCAGTATGCACAGAAGACTGGCCACAAACACAGTAAATCAGCGAGGGTACTAAGAAAATTCAGCTTCGGCATTGCAAGAGTAAGCCTCAGCCATTTTTTTCACAACAAGGAAATTTAAGGAGTTGTTTCAAATCCTGCATTGAGCTGTTCATGAGGTGGACAGGATGTTTGTACAGCAATGCAGGATGTCATGGTCACACACTGTGGCACTACATGTATAACATGAAGGCAAATTACACAGTGCTGGGGAAAAGCAAGCACGAGTGACCTTTGAAAAAGAAAAAGTAGCTGGGTCACTCCTGCTGTGATGAACCAGGGCTCTGTGGTATTGCCCCATCTCTTCAGGTCAAATGTCCCTGCAAAGCCAGAGGATGAGGCTCTGAAGTGATGGCAATCTCTGTGCACAGAATGATCAGGCTGTGAACCTCCAAAGCTTTAGCACCACACAGTGACACGTGCTCTGATTGCCATCCAAGGCAGGCAGGTGATTGGTTTTGGAAAGCTCAAAGGTCTGACATCCCTCACCAACCCTTTTTCAACATGAGAGAGGGAAGCTCAGAAAGTACAACAAGAAAAATAAGTTTTCTTGTGGACTTAAATCTGTGCAGCTATGCTAGAGGTAGAGTGGAACCAAGTTTTGTCAACAGTGGTATAGTCCACTTTATCTGGGATCAGAGTAGGAAACCAGGGCCCACTCAGATCCTGTCATATGGGAATGGCTCGGAAACAACATCTTCCAGAAGCCTCCCTCAAGCCACCACAGAGCAGTGGAAATGAAGCAAATAAGAGCTGTGGCCACCACCCAAATGCTCCATCAAAGACATGAACTCCGGCCTCTATAAAAAAAAAAAAAGGAGGAAAAAAAAAAGAGAAAGAGAAAAAGAAAACCAATACAAACAAAAAAAGCCCCAGATCCATTAATGAAAACTAAAGCAGAAGGCAAGGGGTGATGAAAACAAATAAAACTAGGGCTGTAAAATGCCTGGTATGTAAGATGTGTTGAAACTTGCTGCTGACAGCAGCTTGAGCAGACATTCACATGCAGCCGTTCATAAGATGCACAGTAATTACCTTCTCCGGGAGGCTGCATTATGAGGATTTCTTTAAGCAGAGCACAGTATCTCTAGCAACAGGATATAATTACAGCAAAGGACATGCCTCTTAACCTCTTTCTACCCCCCCAGCTGCTTCAGGGAGCAGATCTGGGAGCTGGGGGCTTTGTGGGAAGGGTGAAAGCAGTTTACCCTGTGCTGCTGTACTCGTTACCTAGAGCCAAGCACGCTTCTGATGGGAGCTCGTGGTGGCATTGCTCTCACAGGAACACGATTGTCTCCCCCTCGCCTGTGGGTGAAACACTCCCAGCGCCACAGGACTCTGACAGAGCTGGCAGCAGCCACCAGGCCACCGAAGGAGCTCAGCACAGTCAGCCTGCTCAGGGCTGACACCTCGGGGGTAAATAAATAAATACCAAAAGCAAACAGGCGAGGGAATGACTCAGGGCTGGAACACGCTGACAGCACTGTGAGGCAGCAGGACTTCCCACCTCCAGACTGGGACCTTCCTGGCCCCAAATACCCCACACTGCAGAATCCCTTTGGAGAGCTGATGGGCTCTGAAGAAAAACCCAAGGCTCACATGTAAGGACTGGTACCATGACTAGCATGGGCCACAGTGTCTCCAGGGGATGGATGCCACTTCCTGGTGATTTCCTGGCTCACCTGCAGCAGCCAAAATGCCAGAGTTGGTCCTGTTCTGCTCCATTTCCACAGCCCTCAAAAAGAGAAGCACAGGAAATCTTACTGCTGCAGCTGTTGCATTGATTTGTGTAGGATCCAGAAACAGAGAGAGATGCAGGCAATGACAGAGCCCTAACAGCTGTGTGCTCAGCTGAAGAACTCAGTCTTCACAGTGCCTCCATCCATTCCCAGTACTCACTTCTCCGGATTCCTCTGGAACAGTGAAGTGTCCAACATGGTCAGTGGTGGTCAGGGAGTTTTCCTGCACTGGGAAGCATCTCATTGTGGGGACCCACTTGCAGACCAGCAGGTAGGAGGTTGTGAGCAGCACCACAAATTGCTTTTATTTATTTCAGTCTTCAATCCAAGAGGGAAATGTGAAGAGTTAATCCTTGCCCCCAAACCTCTCCACCCCAAACCAAAAGTGTAGTGTTGCATCTGACCCTAGGCTCTGCTGTTAACAGCCCACACACTGATTATCTGAAAATTAACATCAGAGCTCAACCTTTTTTCCAAAACCAGCCACAGTAGCAGTGCTCAGTGGCTTGGGCTCTCCATGCCAGATACTGAGAGCAGAGAATCTTGGAAGCTTTCAGAACTCTTTTTCAAGATCCAGACAGGTTTCCATTACAAGATAGAGTATGTTTTTGTAGATGAGAGACTGGAAATCTTTTTCTAATATGAAACAACTAAAATTAAAGAATAATCAGCATTTTCCTCATTGGTCTGGAAATTGCATTGCAAGTGAGAATCAGCTTGGTCCAAGTTTGCAAGCTGTGATATCAGTAGGAGAATTTCCCTTCACATTTACAAAAGGAAATGAATTTTGCATCCGCCGGATGGCAGTGTAGGGAGAGCAATCATATTAGTCATAGTATTATTGTTTTCCTTTTAAGCCTCTCAAAAGTGATTGCAGACACAGCAATTCATTGCTTATTAAGATCTCCTTGCATTACAACCAGGGGAAAAAAAAATCTAGGTCTCATTAATAAACCATCTTCTAGGATCTCTATAAGAAGACAGACTTTGATTAGCCAAGATTGTTCAATAAATGATTTGGCTTGTCTGACAAAGTGAAATGATTGATTGGAAAGACTGTGCTTTGAATAGTTCACTCTATAACAAAAGCAAAGACTTCAGATAGAAATACAAATAGTAGAAAGGCAGTATTTCTGCTTCCAGAGAAGATCACTCCTTGTACCAGGCTGGTGGGTGCTGGCAGCATACATAAAGTTCACTTCAGAATCCTGACTCTGCACGACTCAATTATTCTAAGCCTGGAGCAGGAACATCTTCCGCAGTTTCCCTTGTAAAGCACATTGATGAGCAGAGAAGTCTGTTCTACTCCCAGACACGGCACCACATTAGTTATCAATTGCAGAGAGCAGATGTTTGTTTCCTGCATAGCATAAAACCGAATAACAAAGCTAAATGTTAAAATGCATGTAAACAACATTGCAACATCATATAACCAAGAAGACAGCCCCAGAGTAATAAGACGCGGGAGAAAATAGCGCTCGGGAAGCCAAGCCACACCGGCCGTTCTATTTCCACTAGAGGGCAATAGCAAATAAGCGACAGAGAAGCGGGAGCAAGAAGTCGATTGCGATAAACTGGTAAGAAATGGTCAAGTTGTGTTTCCCGAGGCAGGAGCCGCGGTTCCCGGTGCGCCCCGGTCCCGGCCGTGCCTCACCTCCCCCGCAGCCGCAGCCCCGGGTCCCGGCAGGTACCGCCTGCTCTCGGCTCCGGGCTTTGGTTCGTCGGGTTAGGCAGTGGAAAATATTCACAGATGGTTTTGGTCTAGAAAACAGCCGCAAGTAAAATAAGTACTTTCTGCGGGATGTATTTGAGCATCATCAAATAGGTGGTCAGATGCTGCTCTGAACAGATGATTGATTCAGCCTCACGCATCATTCAATTCCAGATGTTGCAGCGAGCGAGAAAGATCAGGCTGCTGAAGTCTTTCCATCGCCTTATTTGGTTTACTGAAGGGAAGGTTTGGAGGTGATTTGATCTAACTCTATTAACATTTCTCAGCAGGGGACTGTGAGAGATGCTAAAGGACTTCAAAAATCTAATAAACAAAACTATAATCAGATCCAGAAGCTCAAAGTAAAAGCTGGAAAAAATCAAACTGGAAATAAAATAAGTATTTAAAAATTAAAACTTGCAATAATGCCAGTAGTTAATCACTTGAAAAAACGATGTAGGGGAGAGTTTCATTCTCCACCCTTAGTGCTCTTAAAACAAGACTTGCTGTCATCCTAAAACATGTACTGTAGCTTAACAGTGAATTATTAGTCTTGATGCAGACATTACAGGTACAGGTCTCGTCTGAATGAGGCAGAAGGTGAGATTAGATTAGCAGCATGGTCTCTTTGTGTAATTACAGCCTACAAATATCAAGGTTCTTGTCACAAAGAATTCTCTTTCAGCTGTAGCGACTGACTCCCACTTTAGCAAACTTCACAGGCTGTGTGGACACAATAATGACAGCAGTTCCAAGGATTGTCACATGGCCTTCAGCTAACAGGGCAGCTTCTCTTGCCCAGTCATTACCTGTCTGTACGAAGAAAAAAACATGAGCCTAAAGAAACTCCTCTCTACACTAAACTGTGCAGGAGTAACAGACAGGCCATTCTGTACCCAAACTGGAGTACTGGTTCCTGGGCTGTGGTACCAGCTGAGAAGAGACTTGGACAAGAATTGATACATGAGAGTGATGGAGAAGAGGTATGGGCCAGTTCCAACATTTTGAAACCTCCAGAGAGGCTTCCAAAAGCATCATAGCATTGAAGCATCACCAGCTTCAGCCCAGCCCTTATGAGCTACGGGGCAGATAACACCAACATAAACAACAGTTCAGCCTTTCTCACCAGAGACATGGAGCAGTGCTATCCCAACTGTGATCTGCTTCCAACCTAGCCAAATGCCAGTGCTTTATGAGACTGGGCAGTTCTAAAACGAGCCAAATGCAATGACAGTGCATTGGCCTTTGCAATTACTCTGAGGCATTTCTCTGTGGAAACAGCGCAAGACTGAGGCAGGCAGAGAGCAGAAGCTCACAGCACTCAGTGTTCATGCTCTTTTTTGGGGAAAGGCTTGCAGATGCTTCTGAGTGTTTTGTCAAGGCTGAAAGGTGTTGCAGTGGTCTGAGGGAGCACCCTGGGAGATGGCACAGACATGACACACTGCACCAGCCAGGGCACAACTGCCCTCCGTGCTGAAATGGGAGTGCTGGCCCAGCACTCCCACTGGCCCAGTGCTGCTACACCTGCCAGGCCCCCAGAGGTCCCCTCCCAAGAGGACTACACCTCCCTTCAATAGCTCCACTTGCTGGGCTGATGGCTCAGTTTTCTACAGTGGAAAAGAACCCCACCAAATAGAGGCAAAAGGATCTGAGGTGTAAAGGAGGGTAATGACAATGTGTTTGGACGCTGTACTATTTTGTAGAATGGGATATGCCCTAGTCCAATTTCCACCAAGCACTGCCTCCATGACTCTTTTGCAGCAAGTCTCCCCTCTCTTTCTTCCCACTAACCTCAGTCACCTGTAAGAACCCACAGATGTCAGGCATGCTCTCTTCAGGCTTCAGTTCTCACATATCTGCTCTCATGTGATCTGTCTAGTATCTGCAGCCTATCCTTCATAAGTAAACCCCATCAGAGGGACACTACTGTTTACCCAAAGTGATCAGCAATTAAACCCCATCTCTTAGAATCAGCTTGCAACAAATCCTACAAGTCAACAGTTTGAACAGCTTTTCTGGGCAAGTCATCTCCAAAGCAGAAGGTCTTGAGTGACGGTGGCTCTTCCCCTTCCCAGGGCCATGTGAGACCTCCCTTTGTCCACACTGACACATCTAAAGCAAGCACCATGATCCTGACAGTAAATGCTGGAACCAAGACCACACTCCTGCACTCTTCTACTCAATTTGTAGAACAGAAGAGAAGAGGTTATGGGGCAGCAAATCTGATACAGGCAGATGTCAGACTAACCCAGTGCTGGCAGAGGCAGAGAAGTGAAAGCATCTAGGTGGGAGTGGAAAGCCAAATTACAGGTCGAAGGGTTAAGAGAAGAGAGCCCATTATTCATCACTACTACTGTGTTCCAGGCATAAGAAACATTTGGAGATAATTAGCAGGAGAACAGAACAATGCACTAGAGAAAGCAACAATGCCCTAGTTCAACCCAGCAGATGAGCTCCGTGCTCAGAGCAAATTGGTCTAAAATAAGTATTGCTCCATCTCAAAACCAGAAAGGTGTGACCTACTTCTCTGACCCTGGCATCAGCTGGCAGGAAGGGAATTGACAGAATGATTCTTCGTTCCCATCACTGGAGATTGAGCATATTCAGTTCCCTTTCAGAAATAAAAGCCAGCAGCTTTTCCAGCTGATTTTGGGTAACTAATAACACAGAACTGCACTCATTAACTAAGCTGGCTTGTATTGTAAAGAGCTCCAAGGCAACAACTAAATGGACTCTATATTAACAGCTGTGATAGTGTCAATGTTACTTAGAAGCCTTAACTAAATAGCCTTAACATTTTCAGATGTAAAATATATTCAGTTTTTAAATTATTTCAAGGACTTTTGTGAATTTTTGCTCCCAAATAGCAGCACTTTTCAAAACTGCAAATACAGGACCCGAATGCTAGGCTCTATGCAAGACCTGGGAAGCACTCTGGTCCTTCTCAGATGAACATTCCCAGAAAATCATAGTTACACAACTGTAGTTCTGAAAGTTATTTCCCAAAAATATTTAGAAGCTGCAGTGTCAAACTAGTTCAATTTTATTGCTAATTGATTATTTGGGTATTGTCTTTTAGTGAAGATATGCTCAGACACTGAGCTTGCTGATCACAGGGTTCATGCTCTAAAGAAGAAATTAATATTTGAAGTTTCAGTGTTTGGGGAAGGAGGAAATATTTTGAGGTCTCAAAAGGAATTAATTTGTCAGTGAACTTGTGGTCTGCAAGCACGTATTTTTGTGTATCCTGATTCCTCACTATTTGCCAACATAGAAAATCTCAAAAGCTCCTGAGTCCCAAAGTGCCTCATTGAAAGTTGCAGGGGAATTCCTGTATTTTGTCTATGGGCAGAAATTAAGGCATCATCAACATCTAATAAACAACATCCACCTTATATAAGAGTACATTTCCCAAACATTTTCAAACCTTACACAAATCAGAACTGCAGCTGGACTGGCTTGAAAGCCACTCTGTTGCCTGATGTGAAGATGTGCCAAAGTGCAGGAGCAGCCTGAAAGGTGGCAGCAGCCTGTCCCAATGGGAAAATGGACACATAAGTGAGCCTGACATCCTTAGCAACTTCACTTAAGGAAGAGCAGGTCCCATTGCATCTGCCCTGTGCCATCCTCCTTTGCTAGATGGACTATTTGGAAATTAATGCAAATATATATACAAATACACAACTGCAAGGACAGACAAGTGCTGACATGAATATTGCTGCTAAAAGGAGCTATTACCTCCAGTTCAGGAAGAATAAAGATGAGTTGACAAAAAAGAAGGACAAGAAATGAAAGCAGGAGGCAGAACTCAATGGCAGGGAAAAAATTTGAAGCACGAGAGCAGAAAAACTAGAGTCCTTGTGTTGGAGTACTCTACAGATGTGGATTCCTATTTTCTGCCAGAAACTCGCTGCATCTCCAAGCATTTCTGGTACAACTTTACAGATCCTGGGGAGCAGATATTTGAAGAAATGACTGAACAGAGGATATTGTGTTCCCAAAACAAGTGGAAGAAGCCTATTGCAAGTGTATCTTTCTGTTGCCCACTGGTCAAATCAGTTGTTGCAGAAGCCTGGATATATTCCTTGTGCTGTCCACATCAACTGGATAGTAATAATATTTCTGAGAGCAGCTTCCTCTGTGCCCATACCAGATAAGAACTGCCTTTGTGAAAAGATCTTCCTCATCCCCACTTTCTGATTGTTCCAGTCACGAATTCTTTGGAGAAGGGACTGACTAAGGCTCAGGGCTTCTGTGAATATCAGCCAAGCACTTGGAAATGCAGCATCAGTTTTGGCCTCTTGCAGCCAGCACCACATAAAAGGCACACTTAGCACCTTCAACCTGGGACTTTGCAACAAGGTGTTTCACTGACATCTGGAAAGAAAGCTCTCTGATCATGTAGTAAGGCTGGGTTGAAAGATTTTAATATGGTTTTAGCAAGACCAGCCTTTCCAAGTGGGAAAGCCGTTTACTCAATATCTTCTATTCTTTTCTGCCTTTACCTGCTCCAACAAGATCAGGTGATGCTTCTTATGTGAAGTGTCCCTTCCTACAAAAGCAGAAAATGAGTTTTGGTTGTGGACCTGGTCTGAGAAGCAAATTAGCTGCAAAATGGTCTTGAGGCCAGATCCAATCTCAAAGAACAGTGGTAAGCATTCACTGCCCTAACCTTGTGACAGAAATGGATACCTTGCAGTAATTCTGACCTAAGGTATCTCTTTCTTTCAACAGTCTTCAGGCACCTTGAATAACCCGTGAGTATTTCCATGCCAGTTCCCTGTCAGTGGTATTGGTTCCACCAGCAGCTCCCCATTCTCTTTCTGGTATAAATGGTCACCTTCCTTCCAGCCACAGTAACCTTCACTAACTCAAGATTAGGCAGGGACTTCTTTTCTTCTCTTTAGGATGACAGATAGGAACATGACAAGTTTTTCAGAAAGTATCGAGAAGGGAAGCAGTACATAAGAAAGAAGAAAAATTTAAAAAAGGCTTTTCCTTAATAGATGACATTTGGTGGATGACACCTCAGGCTGATGTTCAGCTGTTTCGTACACAATGGTTTCCAAAGAACCTAGCTGTGATCCTCCACTATCTACTTCTACATTTTCAAATGGCTTTGTGGGATTCAAGAATTGTCAGGAATGGCAATAGATGTTATTTTTGTCTCTGCTAAATCGAGGGTGCCACCTGCAAAGATTCGTAAGTTCAGAACATTTACACTCCCAGACAAGAGTGCTGTGCCACCTATTAGACTGAAGAGTTGTCATTTGCCAAATGCTAGGTTTCTCTTAACTAGAAATAGGTACTGCAGAGAAGTACCAAGTTGCAGCAAAAAGAAGAGCTCTGGCATCAACTTTTATTGTTTCCTTTAAAGAAACAGCAGAGAACTTTAAAGTGAAACCAATAATGATTCAAGTTCCCATCTCCCCTTGCCTGCTCTGAACAAATCAGATTCACTGATGTTGGATGTTATTATCTAAATGAAGGAAATAGTAATAAATTCAAAAATGAACCCAGCATTTGTAATCAATAAATATCTGAGCACTTTTCAAAAAGAACATTATAATTACCGCAGTTTTATGAGTGATTATCTGCATTTTAACAGTGGGATAACTAAGGCACAGGAAGAGGAATTAACTTGCTCAATCAGCCAATAAAATACAAAGAAACAGGGTGAGATATCCTGAATCTCCATCAAGTGCCCTCCAGATAACACTCTTGCTAATATAATCAATTAGAAACATTACATATCACCCGTCTTCAAAGAATTTCAGAAACAGTGAACAGACATCAGTGTTAAACTGCCCCGTGGATCTCGGTATCCCATTGCCTCATCTGCTTTGATCATCTTCACTCTGTGCCTATAACTCAAGTAATTAATAGTTACCATTCTAAGAGGAGTGAGATAATTGACTTATCTAGTAATCACTTCAGAGAGATTATTATTAGAAATAGGTCTGCATTCTAAATATGCACGTGCCTCTGGATGAGCTAGGCCAAATACCAGCTACATGTGAAGCAACGCCGGCACTGAGGCCAGCACAGTCCAGGTGTTTGGGCACCTGTCCTGTGTGCACAAAGCTCACGTGCACCACTGTGCTGCACTTCTCTCAGCCTGGCCAAGGCTTCTCTCCAGCCACTCATCACCCACACCATCACCACAGCCTGACCCCACAAGAACCTTCATCATCTCTCAGTCAAATCCCAGGAGTAGTTTTCTCTGTACTCTTGACAGCACGGACCTTCCATGGCTTGGTCAAACACTCCTGGCTAAAGTCAGGGAATGTTGCAAAAGAATAATAAAATAAACCTGGCAGTAAAAGAACACAGCTAAAATATAACTGCTTCAGCTTGATTTCCAGGTCATCAGTTCAACGATAATTGTGTAGGTGGTGCCTTCAGAGAAAGTCATTAAGAGTAGTTTCCTTTACATACAGTACTCCACAGCTGCCAAAAAATTTACTCAGCTACCCTCTACATATCTTCTATCTGGCTAAAATAAATAAAAACTAATTTTTTAAAAAATTATTTGTGTCTCAACATGTCTCATGTAGATGGCAACAAGGCAGCCATAACATCCTCACTGACATTCTGTCATAGATTTCATGACAGGGAAAGATGAATTAGCTCTGAGCAAGCAATATTTCAGTCACCAAAAATAAAGCATTAAAAATTGCCAAAGCACTCTCAAAGATGTTGAGTTATTACAACAGAACCTGAGGCAGAAGCAAAGAAAACCTCACAGGTTATTACAGTCATCTGTTGGATTATAACTTTCTACCTTACTTGGATTCGTTGTTGCATGTGTGTTATTTCAGCAGGTTTCCTGTACATCAAATTAAAAGTAATGTTAAATGAGGAAAAAATTCATAAAGAAAAAAAAATCTGGCTGATTCTGCATGAAGCACTACTACTGACAGCTGATACAAAAGGTAGAGCTGGAGGGGAGAAAAAGCATGGAGCTACTGCTTGTCTCTCCTGAGATATAAAAGGTGTGTGAAGGCCTCAGACCTCACGTGTTCCTCTACCTAGAAATCCAACAAAGCTTCAGCATTACTGTCTCTTCATGTCAGTAGCAAAACATAAGAATGAGGGGCATTTTAGATTATTTCAGTCTCCCTAACATTCCTCCAGCACAGCTCTAATTTGACTGTATTGATGTCTTCCTCAGAGGAGATAAAGTTGCCTTCCACAGAGAAATGCAAAGCAAAGGAACTCGACAGAAAGGACTATAATTAACAAAGTCAGATATTTTTTCTACTCAGCAAGCAGGACTCAGTACTGCAAGTTACTGTCTATACCTTTATACCAAAGCACCTCTGATCTGCCTCCCACCGTTGGGTTCAAAGCCAGTAAATAATGACTTTCTCACATAATCATTACACTTGGGGTTTTAACCAACTCAACACTAACCTCTAAAACAAAAGCTCAGTTAAGAGTGTGCATATATGTCTGATTTCATACATTCCTGCCATTTGACTCACATAGACAGAGTATTATGTGACTGAAAGCTCCAGACTAGATTTCTGGAGTATGTGGCAAGCCTGAATTGGTAAGATCCAAACCCAGGCACAGGGAACTTGCCTGTCAGAGTGTGTGCTCACAGCACAGTACAGGCTATGGCACAGCCACAAAGAGCCATTCATTAGGCAGCACTGATCCCATGGGTTTAGCTCCATTCCTCTATACATCACATGTTCTGAACTGTCAAATTCAGGGATAGTTATTTCCACCCCCCTTTGTCTTTTGGGTACAATAGCTCATGGATGGCCACTGATGGCAGCTTATGAATATCTCTGCTGACGAGCATGGCTCTCCTGAGGTGGTGTTTTGGAAGAGCAGTCTCCAAGACAAAACTGAAGATCACATTCACATTGTGTCACACATCAGTGGCTTTCAGTGTAACATTTTTCCTTTCTGAAAGCCTCTCTGGCCATCCCTCAGCCTGGCACAGAAACTGAGGACACAGCCATACAAGGTGCTCAGCAGCTTCTGTCTCAGTGAAGGTAGAAAGAGTTTAAAGTACTTGGAACTGAGTCCTTAAAATAATTTTTGACACAATAAACAGTAGTGATTGACCAAGCAGATCCTAATGCCATCCTTGTACATTCCCGTATTACAATCACCAGCACCAAAGAAGCTGTTTCAGTTGGTCATTGCAAGGTTATTTCAGTTTCCTGTACTGTATTCTGCTTCCAAAACATTAGGGAATAAGCCACCACCAATATTACAAATTAGATGGCAGCATACATTAGGAATTTGCTGTAACTCCAGCCCTCAGTGACTAGCACAGCTTCAAGTGTAAACAAACAAAAGCTGCAATTTGTGCCAAATGTTTACTCTGATTTTAAATCAGGGTTAGCTCTGCCAGTATAAATTACACCTCCCTTTGTCTTCAAGAAAGCTGGCCGTAGACTAGAGGAAGTTAGATAAATTTTTTGTGTTAAATGAGCTGTCTGATTAGATAGATTTCTTTAACCAGCTTTTACTTCTCCATCTATGACCAGGGATTTTACAGCATTTATTATATCACCCATCTTCCAACATTACTCAATCATAGATTTAGTCTGTATCCTTACTAGAATTTAGGAAGACAGAGATTGATCTGCTGTTGCAAATGACAGCATGAACGCCAGTGAATGAGATCAAACTACTGGGCATTTATTCCCCCTATTAATGTAAGTCATGAAATTCCAATTCAGATTTGGGGTCATTAAAACAGTGTGCTTATGATTTTCTTGGCCATATAAAAGCTGAGCATTCCAGATGAGACTGCAGCTCCCAAACAATTCCCAGCATGGATGGACTAATGAACAGTGAAAATAAACTGTTACTGGTTTTGCTTACCATAATAATGAAGAACTTCCTCAGGGGATGCTGCTTTGCACAAGGGCTTGCACAGAGAGTGGGTTTGGAAGCCACAGGTGGGGACTCCCAATCAAGTGTGAATCTGAAGCTTTCCCATTACCATCTTTGTCGTGTTTCTCTTCCAGTTGCTCCATCTGGAACTCTTGCTTGTTTTCGCCATCTGACATTTCAACAGCCTGAAAACAAGCAAAACAACTCCTCTAAACGACTAAAATGTTTGATCAGATCCTTTATATAAATGAAATGCTAGTATATGCCAGGCATCTGAACTTGGTAAAAATAAATGAGTGCTTCAAACCCACTATTGTTCTCAAGGTCCCTGACCTTCAAAACATCATTCTATTCTATTTGTAAACAACACAGACATGACAGAACATGTGAATACCACTTCACCCTTTGGTAACAGTATCTATCCCAAGACCTCAAAGTGTTCTGCAAATATTAGCTAAGCCTCTCATGCCTCTAAAGAACTCCTACTCTTCAACAAATATTAGCTGAATCTCAACCTGCACCACTCAGCTCATGGGAGACAAGTGCTGTTCTCCAAGTTCAGAAAGGTTGAATACTTTGGCGAAGGTTATTAAAGAGTTTGCAAAAGACTCAGGCAACAAAAATACAAGTTTGTAAGTCTTCTAAATATACCTGGACCTCTGGAAGTTTGTCCAGAGTATCATCCAAACCTGTAGGCTACTTTTGGCAACTTTAATATTAAAACATCAGACCCAAATCTAGACCAATCCAGATTTCACTTAAAAAGAGGAGCACTAGTTTAACCATTCATCTTCCCACTACCTTTTCAGGTCTCATAGTCATTTATCCTTTTGTGCATACCCAGATAAACCAAAGCATAGGAGGCCTCAGCTTGCATTTAGCAGGGAGCCATAGGAGTCATGGTGGCTGGGAGCAGCACACACTGCCCCGCTCAGCACCGCAGGGGTGAACGCAAGATGAACTCACCCAGGTTTCAGGCAAAGAGCAGCTCAGCACAGCTGCACTGGTGCAGCTGGACCAGTTCCTGACCACAGATTCAGGAACACAAAGATAAGGCCATAGTAACTTCCATATGGTAAACAGCCTGAACTTCCTAGGAGGGCTTGCTGGAGGCAATTCATTTCCAAGGCACAGAAAACGTGCTTGGCTTTGACTCCTGTTTCTCTTCTGCATCTTTGGCAAAACTGGTCATGGACATTTATGTAAGGGAAGTTTTCAACACGTCTTGTTAAAGGGCATCACTCAAAGCTTTGGCCAAAACTGCAGCTTACATTGATTTTGATTCCCTCTGGACTATGCTTCCATCAGAGGAACACCTTCCCCCTGTGTTGTTTTGGATCATTCAGACTTCCCAAGCATCATCTACTTCAGTATTAACAAAAGAAACAGGTAACAACAAAGCTAGAAGCTCAGACCCTGCACCCTGCAGAGTTGAAATACATTAAAATTTTTTCCAACTATGCTTTTATTGGTTGTACAGGACAATTTATTTAATGAGTGAATCATTTATCTTCCTAAAGATAACTCTTCTCTCTATTAACATAAAATTGTATTCAGTCTAATACAATGCCCAGTCTGTAATCATAGATAACGTGTAAGGTTGGGGTTTTTCCTCCAGAATTTTCTCTTCTATATTTTATGCTGTTTTCAATTGCATTTCAAC
Organism: Bombycilla garrulus; assembly: GCA_013400315.1. Lineage (NCBI taxonomy): Eukaryota > Metazoa > Chordata > Aves > Passeriformes > Bombycillidae > Bombycilla > Bombycilla garrulus. Next base: position 559,660 of record VXBU01000062.1, on the reverse strand, counting down.
CTAAATTGAAAGCTGTTTGATGATGACACAGGAGAAAGCAATGGTAATAGCAGTCAGTATGAGGTTAAAACTCTCCAGAGGTTACTTTTTTTGTTGGCCAGAAGGGGCCAGTCCACACGGGTGTTGGCTTTTGGCCTTTTTACAGCATATTGTTGACTCTTGGAGTGCACTGTGACCATTACACAACACTAATAATGAACATTCCCAGAGCCTTCTAAGCACTCCAGGAGCAACAAGAGAAGGTCGATGAACAGCAGCACGATAGCCTAAAAGTACTGTCTGGTTCCCTCAGTATGGAAAAGTATTTTTACTACAGTGCACTTAAAGCCACGGGTAAAATGGAGAGCAAAAAGTGAGAGCTGGGAGCCCAAACCAGCCAGGCAAATTCAGGAGGAAAACAAAACCTGCATCATTACCTTGGGGTTAGGTGGGAAGGCTCAACACAAGCAAAGTGACTGATTGTTTCCCTCAAGGTCTGCAGCCCAGGACTGGGTTCCTTTTCAGGGGTAGAATAGAGGTCCCCACTTTTAGCAGAAGGAGAACCATGCAGATTTTGGTGGCATGACTTAGAGAATTGATCAAACTAGAACAGCCCATTTTAACCTTCAAAACAGGGAAGAAACAAAAACCCAAGAGAGGCCTGACACCCACTTTCCTTATTCTGTGATTCAAACTGCTAGGAGGACGAGTTCTTCAATCAATAGAAGGGATTTTTCAATCAGCAGAACTGGCATACAGGCCAGAAGGGTTGAGAAATACTTCTGCTCTTTGTAAGAATCCTGTAGGGTTCTCTTTTCAAGAGGTCTGTTGGAGGTCCTGATTGGGCTGGTAGTGTGCTCACTTCCCAGGTGGTGTTTCTTATTTTGGGGCCCTCCTTTCATCACTGCACCACCAATATCTTGAATCTGGGTATGTGGTTAAACACTGCACCCTGAACATTGTTACCAATCATCAGGCTCTCCAAGGCCTGAAAAGCTTCTGAGGCAATACAGTGGGGAAGAGCCTCCCAATCCTGGAGAATTTCCTTTTCTTCAAAATTAGGTTAGCAAAGTGAATCTGTCTCTTGTCCAAATAGGCTCCTTCAACTTTTTCCTGGCTAAAGAGCTGCTTTCCAACTTCTTCTTAGCCAGTATGATGGCAAGTCTCCATCTAGTTGTGCTGCCCTACTGCAGGTGGTATAGCAGAACGCCTAGCTGGAATTACCCCGGCATAAGGGAGAAGGACAGATAAGGTGGTTGCTCTATTGCTCCCCCCTAACTGCATGGAGCCCCAGAGGCTCCCCTGTGTGACTCCCGGAGCTGAACTGGTTCTGCAGGCTCCAGACTTGCCAGGTGAGTTCCCCCCACCCTCCTGTGCCCACAGGGTACAATCAGCAGTGCCAAGAGTCCCTAGCACCATGGGCAGGTTCCTGTTCTGCAGAATACTCCAAAAACGTAAATTAAGACTCTCCCTGCCTTGAAACACTTTATGTTTAAGCAAAAAAGGAAAACAAAAGATTACAAAAAAAAAAAAAGGTGGACTTAACAAGTGCATACAGTCAATCCAAAAACCTGGTCTTTTACTGCAGAGAAATGCACATCTTACCACTGATGCTGCCAGCGGTGTTTGCGACAGACCGGTGGAGTCACAACAGACCTGATGTGCCTGGTGCTTCCCATGGGCCACGTGTGCTTTCAGAGAGAGCTTGGAGCTAGGAAACCTCATCTTTGATGTTGGGTATCAGGATGAACAGAGGATCTGGTTTCAAAATGATGTCTTCATATCTATCTACTTACATCACACCACAGACTGCTCTTGAAGCAAGAGCAATTGCATAACATTCTCATCTTCATTTTCTTGCTGTCCAGCCAGCCAGGAGGAGGTCACATCCCCTCTAAGAACTTCTTTGCTTTGCAGCTCACTCCTACATATTTCAAAGGCGCTGCCAGCATTGCATTCTTTTCATAGAACCCCAGGGAAGTTCTAACCTCAAAATTAAGCAAAACAAAGTCCTTTGAATATTTTCCAATTAACCTAGGATTGACACTAACACTTTTCTCTTCATGTTTCCACAACTGGGTTTCTCCTGCATGTCCCAGTTGTCAGGCCTTTTGGACCATCAAAGATCTAAGTTACTCCTTTCTGAAAGATTACTCTGGTTTTAAAACTCAAAGATCTTTTTCTGCTAAGTTTGCTCTAGGTTGTGTCATTTAGTGGAAGAGATCAGAGAAGCCTCTCAGCAGCATAAATCCAGGGAAGATATCAAAGAAGAAACAGCATGGCAGGTTTCTCATACACTAGCAATGGGGGCAAGTTAACACTGCTGAAAGCCTTCTGGGTTGCATTCTGCTCCCAGTCTTAGAGCATAAAAATACAGAAACAGATATGATAGAGTTAGTTCTGAGTGTCTAGAGCCAGCAGTGAGCATAATGGCAGTGCTATAAAAAACGTCAGCATTCAGGCAAGAGGCTGGAGGTAACAGGCACAGTCCCATTCTGGGACTTGCAGAAGCATGTCGGCCTTCAGGGGCCTGCAGGCACCATGGCTCATTAGCCAAACTTTCTCTGAGTTGATGGTGATGCTGAAACACAGGAATCCTCTCATTTGGCTAAAAAAGCAGTCCTGCCAGCAGAATTGCAGGCAACTTCTGTGCCACCCAGAATAGAGGGAAGAGAAGGCTCCCAACACAAGAGCAGCACTGCCCACAGACACACAGCATGCAGGGAGCAGCCAGCACTTTAGAGACCAAGTGTTTATGCCCTTTGTCGCTCACTGTTGCTTAGGTAAGGCACATCTAAAAGCTATTGGGCAGATCGCCAAGGGGTCCCAGCTGCCGAGGTGGGGAGCTCCTGAGCACTTTCTGTCCATTAGCTTGCAAATGTCCCTCTGAAGAAGGTAAAATACTGTCGCCCACACTTTCTAGATAAGAATAGCAAGGCACAGAGGGCCAAGTATACCAGTTCTCTCTCCCCGCTTTCTAAACCATAAACAACAGTAATTCTTCCCTCAGTTACTGGAAATGACAGGCTCTCTCAGAACCAAGCAAGCTGCCCCTTGCCTGGAACCAAGTAGCCAAAAGCAGTTGGAGGTAGCAGGCGGCAGCCTCTGCAGTGCCTAATATGATTTTAACCCTGACAACTTTTCCTCCAGCACATCTCTGGGGTCTTTTTCTGTACTTAGAAAAACATTCTGTGCTGTGTATGCTCAAGGAGTTCACCTTCAATAAATAATCTGAACAAAGGGAGTTAGTGCTGGCACAGTTGCATGGGTTGCTTTAGGGACAGTTTGCAGCAATGTCAAACTCACCTTTGCTGGTGGCTGCTACCACTTGCTGGGAAGGAATCCAGCCCCCAAAGGGAACACTCAGTAATATCAAGAGCCAAGAGCAATTTCATCCCCATTAGTTAATATCAAATATAAAGGACACATTCCGGTACATAGCAAGTAGTCTTTGCCTCCTTGAAAGACACTTAAGGAAGATCTGGGGTTTAGGATCCTTAAATGACAAAACAGAGATATGTTAAAAGAACTTTTTTTTTAGACTAATTGCAGGATAGCATTGCTCAGACAGCATCAGTAGCCCTCAGATTACTACCTGGAAAAATCCAGGGTCAGAGGCATATTGCTGACCCAGTCCAGAGAGCAAGGAGAGTCTCATGGGCAGTACTGATCAGGATGTTGAGCAAAGTGGCCCCCACAAGCACCACACTCCTGCAACAGTTTCTAGTTCCTGGCAAAACCTGGATCAGAAAACAACTTCACTGCTAAATAAGTGCTAGTAGAAATAAGTAAACAGCCTTGCACTCTGTCATATTCCCTGAAAGACTGAGCATGCCAGCAAAGGCAGCACAGACTCTCAGAGCAGTAAACAACCAAGCAGGCAGAGCAAACAAACATTTAAAATCCCATATGTCAGAAAACCTCCCTTTGGAACAAAGAGGTGAAAACAGTTTAGTTGGAAAGGAGGAAGTTTTCTCCCCTTCCTTTCTCCCCACTTCCCCAGCCTTTCCTTCTCTTGTTTGTTTCCCTGTTTCAAACCAAGTCAGAGAACCTTTGGTATTTGTGGAACTGGGCTCTTTCTGTTTAACTCCAGCTGTACCCACAGCCCGCATACTGGTTTGGTAAAATTTGCCCAGTCTGACAAAGTGGTTTCTCAAGCTTGAAATAAAACCATAGTGATTTTTACACAACTAAAATGAATCGTCTTTGACAGGACTAGCAATTATCTATGAATTCCAAAGAAAAGGCTTGTTGCATGGCACAGCAACATGCTCCGCACGGCACTGAGGCAGGGGGATGCAGGGGCTTTTTTGTGCTTTTTCTCTGGCACTTCAGCCTCTTTTGAAATATGACAGTGCTGTGAGCTCCAAGGAAAAAAAAAACAACAAAAACCAACC
>VXBU01000062.1:542914-555220 GCA_013400315.1 Bombycilla garrulus | reverse complement strand
AAAAAAAAAAACCAAAAAAAAAAAAAATAAACCAAAAACACCAAACCAACAAACAAAAAACCCAAACAAACAACAACAACAAAAAAAAAAACCAAAACAAACCCAACCCCAAAACCAAAGGGAAAAACCCCAAGATTCCAAAATTCCAAAGATCCCACAGGAAATCAGCTCAGAGTATGTTTACCTGTCACAGGCATGAGGTTGGAAGGAGCTCTTTGCTAGTCCCTGGTCAAGGAAGAAGCAGCATCCAAATTCAGAGGAAAAGCCCTTGCCAGGAACACCAACCATGAGTCTCCTTGTGGGAAAGGGGATCCTGTGGTAGTCCCCACCACCTCTTTCTTTATGGGGAATATTTGCATACATGGACCCAGAGATGAAGAAGAGGGCAGTTTGTTTCCTTATGTTTGATTTAGGAGCAGCTGCTTAGGATCTAACACCCTGCTGTTATCAGAGAGAGTCTGTGGCCTGCAACTGTGTTATCAGGTATCAGAGAGCCCCCTTGGGCAGGGACCATGGGAACAGATGCTGACTTCAGCCAGGCAGCGGGAAAAGAAACCTCAGCACAAAAGGGCAGGACACCACGAAATAAAACTCCTTGAGAAAGGAAACGGGGAGAAACTGAAGCTGAAATCTTGATGCTTCTAGGAGCCATGGAGAGGGATAACTGAGCAGGATGAGACATGGCCAGCACGGGGTTGCACAAGGACAGGCTGAGGGTCTGAGCAGCGCCAGCAGGCTGGGCCAGCTGGGGAAAGAGAAGCAACACCTCTGCTGCAACCAAGGGCTGCTTCCAGGGCGGCAAGCAAAACCTGTGAGTGCCAGCCACGCTGCTGCTTTCTGTTTGCCTGCTCACTGAGGTCTGGCAGACACTCTCCCTTCCATGTATGCCTGGTCAGTGCCCAGCACAGCACCAAGAGCCTCTCAGTCCTGCTAGAAGGGAGAGAACAAACCTTTGCCCAGGATGAGACCAACACGGGAAAGGTAGGTGGCCAGCCCATCCTGCTTTCGTGTCTTTTCAGACCGAAGATTTTGGAAGGAAAGTTTGCCTCAGATTGAGCCTCTGTCTGGGATTAATTCAGCTCAAATTTGTAGTCACCGCAGGCAGCAGGGAAGCTGCAATAGCTATTAGAGAACAAGCCAAAGAAGTAAAAGCAAGCAGGGACAAAGAATAGTCCTTGTCCTCTCCCCAAAAGAGAGAGGAGGCACAGGGATCCAAATTAAAAAGCAACTGCTAGTGGCCAGTGCTAGCGAGTTGCTGTGGGCTGGCCAGCAGCAGGACAGCCGCCTGGCCAGAGCCTGGCTGCCAGCAAGCAGCTCTGGCACAGGAGTGTGGCACACCCTGCTCTGGTGTCCAGGCCCCAGCCAAGCAGTCCAAAGCTGACTGGGAAGGCCAGTGGAGCTGGGAGCTGCTGTGAACTGCAACGAAGGGAAAAGGGAGAGGAGTCCTGTCCTTGCTCCCTACTGCTGCTCTGCAGAGGGAAGCAGCCAGCTCACCTCCTGACATTGCTGCTGGCCGGCCACCTCCAAACTGTTGGTATTGGTCATTCTTTGGTTGGGGGGTCTGAGTGGCCAAGATACCCAGAAAGAACAAACTGTGGAAAGAAACGAGGCCATTGTATGGTAGAGACAGGGAAAATGCAGTAAAACAAGTCAGCAGCCAGCAGTGGCACCCAGGACGGCTGAGATCCTGGCTGCCCTTGCAGGAGTAGGCACCACTACCAGAATCTCCAGGAGATGGCAATCCCATGCCCGAAGGCGTCGGAGGTGGTTTCCCATCTGCTCCTTTCCCATCTGCTCCCCCAGGCACAGCACAGCAGCGCCGGGCGCCGCGGCCCCTCCCCGCCCGGCATCGCCCTTCGGACGGGAGGTGGCAGCAGATGGCCACCGACAGCACCGCCCGGGGACACGGCGGTACCCGCGGGACAAACCCTCCCGACTCCCAGGGACCGGCGCAGGAACGGCAGGAGGTGCTCCCCCGAGCATCCGTCCTCCCGGGATGCGCCTCTCCCCATCCTGCCCACTGGCTCCGAGCATCCGATTCCACACACGCCACACCCTGGAAGTGCTTTGCCACAAGTTGAATTGTTTTAAAAACAGCCTTTATCGAGAAAACAGATGGCAGCAACAAGGAAGCTCTGATTATTATTGATTAATGCAGGATTACAGTTGGCAATACGAAATACTGGGAGCAGGAGAAATAAATGTGGATATTAACCAGTGGAAGGCAGGAAAGAATCATGGAGTAAAAGGAATCATAGAATTCATAGGACCTCTGAGATCACCGAGTCCAACCTTGGACCTAAACTGCCAAGTCCACCACTAAACCATGGCCCTAAGCACCACATTGACAGTTTTTTAAGAAAAGTTACAGGGAAAGAGGAAGATATGTTATCCAAGTCTCAACAGGCTCTCAGCAGACAAGGATCATGCTCAGAAAACATAAGGATCCACAAATGATTTGTCCCTGCATCATTTGTCAGCTTTCACCAGAATAAAACTCTAAAGTTTAAAAAAACCTAATAACTGGAATTATTTTCCAGAAATCTGTAATTTCAATTTTCATCTTTCATCTTGAGAAATACCACAGAGAAATCAGCCCAGCTGAAACAGGGAGTCACAGAAACTTATCCTCTCTGTGTCCCTAGGACTACCTTCCTCAGACCAATAAAACTTGAAAACCAGCTGGTTTTAGAACTCCTTCAAATAATCTCTCCAGAGCCCCACAGGAAATTTGAGGATTTGGCTATAGTGCACTGAAACAAAGACACGAAAGACTATAGATACCAGTACAAGGAACGGATTGGGATGCCCTGTAGAGCAAGCCCTACCTTTCATCCCTTTCCCAGAGCCTGGTGTCTGGGTCTCTCCAGTCTCTGTCCCCATTCAGATGCCAGTGCCACACAGCAAACCTCCAGGCAGTGCACCACTGATTTAATTGGCTCCTCTACCCCAAGTGAAAGTTAAACTTGAAAGCAGTGATGTTTGAAGTCACTCCTTCAACCATCCTTTTTTATTTTTGTGTGCCAGACCTCACTTCTGTCACCTGGTATCTGCCTTTCCAACAGGAGAGGTTCACACACAGCTGTCTGCCAGAAGCAGCAACAGACAAAAACCAGCAGGCAGCTTTCATTTCCTCTGCCCAGAAAAAAAACATACCTGCTTCCTAGGAGAGCCCCCTAGGAAATGTGCTGGATTGTAGAATGCAGTACTGAATGGGAACTCAAAAAGTCCCTGATACCGTATGCCCAGTGTCTCAAGGCATGGTTATTTCCACTCAAAGAATTTCTGGTGTGGTTTCTGGGGAGTTGGGTTTTGGGGGTTTTGCAGGTGAAGTGTGTATTTGTTTTGCTTATTCTTTTTTAGATCTTAAGCAAAGAAAATTATACTGTCTTGCCAGAAATCCATTAACTCCTCTTACCCTCAGAAAATACCATCACATATCTAGGGTTGATCACATTTTCTGTCTCAAGGTAAGCTCAAGACTTTTGGCCCTACTCACAGTCAGTAGAAATGTTTTCTCTTCACAGTATCTGTTTACACATTTAAAGGCTATTCACAATGCCCTGTCTCTCCACCTGCAGAAGAAACCCTCAGGTACAGACCCCTTGATGGAACAGCAACTCACATCTGTTAAAATTTATTGGCTTTTATGGGTCATTTTTAATGTAACAAAGAGGGGGAAGCAGAGGGACAGATCTTGAACCCTGAAGCTATTCAGTAGTAATGGAAGTCACATCCAAAAGTGTGGTTTATTCTGTTTGCTTTTTTAAAAAACCAGATGTAAAATCTGTTTACTGGAGACTGTATTGAAGTGGAAGAAGTAGACTTGCCTGTTTTACAGGTTACTATGGAGACATCTTTCCCTTCATTACTCTGTAAATAGACCATGCTGCACAGAAGTGAGAAGTTCTTATTTTTGGCCATTCAAAAATTGCCTGTGATTAGAGCATTTCACATGCTATGAACGAGTAAATCTCTCATTCATTGTCTTAATCCCAAGTTTGGTCAAGGGAAACTGAACTGACCAAGCAATGAATGTCAAAGATAACTATTTTACAGTATTACAATTCTACTTTTGAAGTCCCATCAGAGAACTGATGGCTTCACTTGTTGCTTTGATATTTGTCCCCAGAATAACAAAGGCAAATCCCATCAAGGATAAATAATCACAACCCTTTTTCCTCAAGCATGTTTCTAAGAAATTGTGAATTACTGTGCACAGCATCAGAGTATGAGGATGAAGGATATCAAAAATTGGCTCTCACTTCCCAATGGCCCTCAGGTCACAACTACTGTTTTATTTTTTAATTCATTACAGGAAAACTAACAGCTAAACTTAGGTGTTCCTTAATCAACACCATGGCAACATTGTTATCTATGGTCCGTGTATCTCCAAAAATATGCCTTCAACTTTCAAAATGCCCAAGATGCAGCACCTGTCCAGCTTCCTCTGTTCCAACTTCTTGACACTTCACTACAGTTTACAGCCACTGCAAAGAATTTCTATCTATTTCTATTGCTCAAACTGCAGTTTTCTTCTTTCTGTAAAGCTTCCCCAGAAATCAGAACTAGAAATAGGACAGGCAAAGATGCAGCAATGGGTGAGGATTGAAACCAAATAAGAAAAGGTAGCAAAAGATGAGCAAGGGAGAAGCAGACAACCACTGTGAAGGTGGCTCTGGTGGGAAGCTTACTTGAGTCAATCAAAACCTGAGTCACAAGGCACATATGCAGCATTCCTGTTGCACACATGGACAAAAGGAGAACCTCCTTTTGGAGAGACAGCCACAAATGGTGCTCCCACATAACCTGAGGACACCCATGGCAAAGGAACACAAAACCCAAGTGCTTTTGGTCATCAGAAGTGCTCAGAGGACCATGCAGGGACAGGACAGAGGAGGTCTCTGTCAGACTCCATGAGGACATGACACATGCAAACCAGACCTCTTGCTTTTCAAGACAGGGATAGCATTTGGGCAGATCTAAGTCATCTGAAATGAATCCTGCCAGACTGAACCCAGAAGCATTTGAGGGCCGAGTGTTGCAGGTATCTCCCCAGCAGAACCTTGTGCAGAACCTCGCAGGTCTTGTCTGTCCTTGTCACGGGCACCAAGGCACACGAGCAGAGAGGAATGTAGCACAGCTTAAGCTCTCTAATGAGGGAACCAGAGGGTATAGGTTAAACCCAAAGAAAATGCCTCCCCAGAAAAGAATCCTCCCTTCTTTCCTTTCCAGATGCATAGAGCGTCTGCTCAGTTTACTTTGCAAAACTAAACTTATTCCAATGCTTTTTTTTTTTTAACACGGAAATATGGATGATTACCAGAAAAACAAATAATTGGGATGGAGCCCAGTTGGATATCATTGAGGCAACTAAGTGAGTATGCCATGTGGAGGAGGAGAAGAGAGAGTTACACAGTTAGAGATTGTCTGTTGTCACATTTATGATAAACATGACAAGCAATAGCTGCTTCTCCTCCCGCTACTGAGGACAAACTAACCACTCTCAGTCAGGAAAAAACTGACATTCAGGTTTTCTCATAAAGAGCTTGAAGAATCTGAACTAGGAAGTTACTTGGAAATACTCCCTTTCCTACCCATATTCATATAAGCACATAAACACACAAGTTTATTTTTTAATTCTATCATGTTTTTCATATTTTAAACCTATGCTAAGATACTTCCTTAAAACACATTTTTATCTTCCTGGATTAAGTTTGGATTAGTCACCTCCTAGGGGAGATGAGATGTCTCATGGTCTATTCAGCTCTTATGATGGAGATTACCCTCATTTTCACAAGCCACACAAAGCAAAAACTGCAGTAGCCTAAAACTCAGAAGTGAGACTCTGCCAGGTCAATCCTCACATTTTTAATTGAGGTAAAGATAACAAAGATGAGGCTGGGTCAAGATGAGGATGAGCACACCTGTTTTTTATCTCCATGTAAAATGCAGGGGTTCTCTATGAGAGCACACATGAAATAGTCTGCCAATCTGGAACTGAGAAAGGTCAAAGTCTACCTCATCTGCTCTCTGGTCCAGGTCTTTCTTCTGTCTGAAAGCATTCTCTAGGGGAAAAAAAAGAAAAAACCCAAAACCAAACAAGTCAAAAAACCCCACTTCATTAGCCAATATCCTGTTCCTATTTTTCTTACAACTTTGCCCGTATCTGTCCCCATCTCAGATTGCCAAGCATTATGGGTCAGGACACCGAAGTATTCACAAAGCAATATTGCAGATGTGAGAACCAATGAAACACAACAGTCCAAGCCTGGTAATACACAGCGTCCTATGCCTTAGCTCTACTGAGAAGTGTAATAAAGAAAGAAGCAGCAATGTCCACCAGGCACATCAGTCTTATTTAAACATAATACTGTCAGGAAGCACTTTAGGATGCTGCAGTCATTTTTGGAGTCAAGCATCCAGGGTTGAAGATTCCAGGATGGAAGAGTAGCCTTTGATCTACTGCCATTTTCCCCTCCTACATCTCAGGATTTGAGGCTTTTGTGATCATACTCCTGGAGCCACTGATACTGCTTCTGTCTCCAGTTCTCAACAGCCAGATACAGGTCGACATTGAAAGAACTTCCACACATAAGAATTTTCAGAGAAGTGTCTAAGAAAAACAGGTGTTAAGATCAAACACATTCACTAGATAACTTTTACTTCTGGCCATAGTCCACAGATGAGACTCTTCACACATCAAAGGCTCAGGGCACCAAACAAATTGGTGGTTTTGCAAGTAACAAATAACAGGGGCGTACATAATAGAACAGATGCTGTGGTCTTCAGGGTGGGACTGACCAAAGAGAGCGATGAATAAGCAGCACTCACTGTGAGCTCATGACTCAGATCCCATATCCCCACTGGCCCACGGCAACAGATTACTTGCCTCAAACCTAGCTCTCTTCAGATGCAGCTTGTATCTTTTTCACTATGGGCAGTGCTCTGAGCACCTCAGGGAAGAAGAGACGAGGACATCCAAAGCTGACAGTGAGAAAACACACTGAATTATTCATATCACTCAAACAGCAAAATTAAAATTAAACTACCTTACATGACAATGGGGGATATGCTAACACTGAAGAAATTCCACAGCTACTTTTATGTGCTATACAGTGAACTAAAGCTGGAATGAAACACTTAATGGTTAAAAGGTTCACCTGTTTGTTCCCTCTATGGATAGATATATTCCTTGGTTTGCCTACATTTATATCAAGTCTTTACATAACTTCTGGCTTCACACTCAAAGCTATCTTCCTGAATGAAAATCTCTCCCATACTGGTAGCAGAAGAATAGACTGCTTCTAGCTTTTTAACTTGTTAATAATGAACTTGCTCTTGTCTGATTCTCCTTGTCCCCTTCTCCCTGTGCAATACCTGCCTTGGTAAGTACATGGCTTTTGCATCAGTGTTCAAGTCAGTTTTCTGTACTTGCTTGGATGGCTGTCAGGGCCAGTTTTTGAGGTATGGCCTCCTTTTGATAGCTCCCGACAAGCTGTGCTAAAGGAGAGCTGGTTCCCAAAATATATTTCTCTCACACTTGTTTTTCAGGGCTCTCCACTCAACAGTGTGGTAATGAGAGGCACTCCAGACTGGGTTTAATGCTACCATATGCTAGACAGCATGAGAATCCATACTGCAGGAGAGCAGCCGGTACATTTCCACGTTAACAGAAGCCTGATTGCAAATTGCATTTAGTCTCAACAGCTCAGTTCACTGCACACAGATGCCATGGGGGACTGTAAAGTTAGCAAGATGTGGGGGAGTATGGCTAAATTTTTCAAAAAGAGCCTTGGCTGATCTGATACCACAGACATTTGGAGCTGATGCCACGGAAGTGTTGCTGCTGTATTTCTTTTGCCATAAACGAATAAGAATAATAATGTCATGAGCTGTTAGTCAAATTACACTCTTGCAAGGCTGGTGATTGTCTGCTGATACAAACAGCAGCATCGGCACTGTCAAATGCTGCTTTTGTAACTTGACAGCCAGCATGTAAATGAAGTCAGAGAAGAGGAATTTACTCTTTCAAAATAGGTCAGCATGAGAGGAGATGGGTTTCCAGTCAGAGTGTGAAGTGTCTCCCTGGGCTGGCTGCAAAGGGTACCTCAGCTTTTACAGCAGACTCCACCTAACTGAAAGTACAAGACTAAATGAATGAACTGAGAGGAAAAACCTGCCCCATTGGATCATCTTAAAACGGGTACAGGAGGAGAGCTCTCCTCCACTTACTTGTGTATGACTGAACAAATCAACTTGGTAGCTTCTGTCCAAGGCCTTTGTCACAAAAACACTCAGCTCAGCTCATCCTAATGGGCCTTCTAACTAACAAACTAAGCAGAGAGGCCAAAGACTTCTCCCTGCCTGGCCTGAGGCACAGGACAAGGTAAAGATGCCTGGCAATGTTTGCAGGGATGGTTCAGAGGGATGGTTTCACTAGGCAAAGCTCCTAGGCCAGTACTAATGCACAGATAAGTGGAGTACTTTTAAACATGAATTAGAACCACATACACAGTGCACATGCACTATGTGTAAACACAGCCCTTATGCCATGGGATAAATGCTTTGCTTCATGTGAATCAGGTGAGGTGTTCTACTCCCTCCTCTTTCTCTCAGCAGAAAGCATCACACATTTCAGCTGCTCAGATCAGTGTTGGTAAACCAAGTAAACAGTCTCTCAAGGTCTCTTTTCCATTCTAGCATCTCTACAAAGCATTCCCACATTCTTCAAGAATAAGTAAGAGCTTTACCCGCACCTACTGTATAGCCAGTCCATAAAATTCATTGTTAGTGAAGGTCATCAAGTCAAATACTGCAGCTGGGTCATTTTATAGACATTAACAACCCCTGTAGCTATGAGAATAAAGATAAAAGTGATCTAAATCCTGCTCTTTAGGACATGAGCCAAAAGTACACCATGGTCAGGAAGGAATTGCTCCCACACATGCATCACAAAGGATTGCATTGCCTGTCAGGTTCATAGTGGGGTTAATTTCTTCCCTGCCTCTCTCACCATGTATTCCCAGAAGCCACAGGAGCAGACAGGAGAGTGCTGTGTACCCCCACTTCTGCAGTTTCACAGAGGAGTGACCACCAGCCAGAAGATGCAGGGCTCCAGGTTGCTCAGGCATGAAAGCAATTGCATGATTCCCCAAAGCTCTGTATCAGTGAGATGGCAGCAGCTTCCACGCTCTGTGAGCTGCCTCATGCAGTTCCAGGAATCAAGTGCTGTAGCTCAGTGGAATTGGCTTTACATTTCCGGGCAACAACACCACTGCCAGGCAAAAGGCATTTTTCAGACTCTCCCTCTAAATGCATTCCCAGGAATCAAGCATCCAAATGAAGACAGAGGAAGAGAAGAGCCATTTTCCCAGGAGGTCTCCTAATAAACCCCAGCAACAATAGCAAAAAAAAATAATCATAGAGGTGCTCAGGATTTCAGACAGTAATAAAAATAGAGGGTCTCTCCAGCTCTGCTCCCACCACAGAATGGGGACTACAAACCTGTTGGCAGGGGGCTCCATGCCTAGGGAGCCAGAAGGTTTTCATGAGGAGTTAGGATGATCCATATAGGGCTACCAAATATCAAGCTTCCACAAAGAAGACTTCTTCCTACCCCTAAAGCATCTGAAGTGCATCAGCCACTTGCCTAGGGATGCTCAAGAGAGCAGGATAAAGCTCTCAGTGAGAGCTCTCAATCCCAGACTGATAGAAATTGCTGGGAGAAGACAGGCAAGTGCTCCAAGTTGCTGGAACCATCAGCAAGAAGCTTTGTGTGACAAGCAATCCTACTCAAGCAGGCCAGCTGCTGAGCTGGCTGGGAGGAAGCCATGGAGCTGGCTGCTTCTTGGGTGTCCCATGAAGCGTAACAAATCTATTTAGACCTGCAAAGTAGACATGAAAGCAGGGACCAGTTCCCAGCTGGAGCTGATTTCTCCCATGAAAGTTGTTCCATGGTTCCAGGCAATCATGCCTCATACCATGAAGGTAGAAAATCCTCATCCTTTAATACAGTTCTTGGCTTTCATTTTTCACTTCTTTTGTTATATGAATGGGTGGTTTAGTGGTTTTTTCCACTGCTTGGACTACTTTGTGAGGCCGCTGACTCCTTTTTGCCCTCCAGCATGGATGGCCATGTTGTGTGCTGAGCAAACCAAGCCTACAGTGATCCAAATGCTGAGGGTGAGCAATACTGAGTTTAGTGGCCAACTCTCATACTCAGCTCTTTCACTGAGTCACACCTCATTACTCAGTCTTAATCACAGCTATCAGAGCTCTAACAAGGCACCCAGAAATACCACAGTCATAGAATGGTTAGGTTAAAGCATGGTTAATGACCATCTCGTTCCAGCACCTCTGCTGTGGGCAGGGAACCTTCCAGCAGATCAGGCTGCTCAAAGCCCCATCCAGCCTGGTCATGAACACCTCTAGGAATGGCAAGCCCACAGCCTCACCACTCTTACAGCAAAGAATTTCTTCCTAATATCTAAACCTAATCCAAACCTACTCTCCTTCATCTTACAGCCATTCCCCCCTTGTCCTATTCCTACATGCCCCGGAGTCCCTGCTCTCCAGGGATCTTCGCCCTAAGGAATAACAGCATTTCCAGGAACAGCCCCTATCCTGAATTCCAGAGGCATGAGGGGAAGTCAAGTGGATTCCTGAAGCTCACCAAAGAATACTTGCTCTGAGCAAAGGTGTAAAGCTGCAATGAGCTCTCAGAGTGTGCAAGATTGATTGGTTTCTTATGACTGTGAGCAGTGGAGACCAGCCTCCATTAGTTTGTCTGTAGTATGCAGACCTACTTTTAAGCATTATCAGTAAATAAACAAAAACTAAGTCCAGTCTTAGCCTCCACTGTGGAGATACAGGATCCATCATTATTTCCTGCCCTGAGCCATGTTTCCTCTTCTTTCTCCCATTCACCAGTCTCACCTGTGTTTTTATCAGTCTTCCTCAGGCTTCTGCACAGGACTTCCCTTAAGGCCTTCAATTGTTGCTGTAGGTTTTACAGCAACAGTAGGTTTTTTGCTGTAGGATTTTGGTCTGAGCAGCTAAACCAGGTAGAGGAACCAGTGACCCTGGAGACTTCCCTGTTCATACCAACGTAGCAGCATAACTCATTTCTGCCAGAACAAGAGTCTACAGAAGGGCTTTCCTCAGACTTAGGGAAGATGCACCTAAGATGATCATAAAAGGATGGGTTTTTGGTAACGCATATACTAGAAGAGAGAACTGCACAGCCCATATTAATGTCTTTGAAGCAAGATGTTAAGATAAGTATTTTTCACACTTTGGAAAGAGGCCCTGATATCCAGTACTTTGGTTGAGAATATCTGCCAGGCCATGGTCACATCCGTCAAATTGACATTCCCCATTTCATAGAGCCTGGCCTCAAAATAAGCACCTTCATCTGGGAGCAACAAAGACAAAGATAAACCTGTTCAGCCTCACCCATATTCCCATCCCAGCAGGGTAAATATCAAGAGAGTTATCTGGTAGACAATGAACACAATAAAACTGCTTTTCCTCGTTTTTTTTTTTTTTTGAAAGAAGAAATGTATAATTTGGCAACACACAGCATCCCATAGATATGTCATGCAAGGCATCTCTTTAACACCGTTGGGACCCCATAAACTTTGTCCTCTAAAACCCCAGATCCTGCTCTAAAATATGGAACTTGAGGAGGACAATTAAGCTTATTTTTGTTATTAACAAACAATTTTCAGCTTCCTTCTCCAAAGCAGCTGAACCACTCTAACTGGAACTTTCTAAAACACAAAGAAAAAAAAATCAAAACCAAGGCCAAAATGAGAAGAATGACCTTTTGCACAGTAGGCATCAGCTGAAGCAGTTTAAGTCTGCGACCTAGGAGCTCTTGCGAACACTAGCTTCTCATGGAAAAGCTTTAACCTTATTGGTGATCCCGACATCTCTATCTGTAATGCCATGCTGTAAAGACTGAATCTGCTGAATGGTCTGCACCACAGAGAACTGCATATTCCTGCTGCAAAAGGAAACATTCCAGGCCTGAGTTTAACTGTTGACTTAACTGCAGATGCAAGGTTTCACTCAAATGAGAGCAATTCTGCCCCAGACAAGGTATTGGAGCTTGTCTACTGCACCATCACATCACCTCATTTCACACTGTACAGAGAAAGTCACTCTAAAGATTAGAGTAAGACTAAACCTGGGTGCCAGCCAAGGTTCCTCAGCAGGAGACAACTTTTTTCAGAATTAAGCAAATAAACAAACAAAAAACCCAAATCAACCAAGGAAGCAAAAAAAAAAAAAAAAAAAAAA
>VXBU01000062.1:509766-542891 GCA_013400315.1 Bombycilla garrulus | reverse complement strand
AAAAAAAAAAAAACCCCAAAAAAGTGTGCCTGCCACTCCAGAATTCATGTCCTTTTGGTTCATTTACTGACCAGAAATCATGTTAAGAGCCATAACTCAGTTATGGCTCAGAGCTTTTACTTGGCCTCTGCACCTAGTCTTTAAAACTTCCTTTAATTTCTTGTATATCCAGATTTTCCCTCAGCGTCGTACTCATACTCCAAAGGAAAATAAAATCAAAAACTGAAAAAATAACAAACCTTACACTCACCTACAAAAGCTCTTATATTGTCCAGAAAACAAAGGCTGTCTGCTTTGGGCTCTTGCTGTTTGGTACCTACAGACAGCAGCTATTTTTCTCTTTGCCTCCTTCTGCCCACACCCAGACAGCTACACAATACAGAGTGCAAATAATGACAAGTTGTACCTGGATATGTAGCAGAGAGCAGCTCAAAATGGATCTTTTCTATGGTTTAAGGGTGATGTACTTGCCACGCCTCAACAGAATGACCCCTTGGCATCCATTCTGGAGATTTTTCACCAAGCATGCTGGAGGAGGAAAACAAACAGAAAACCCACAATGCAGAACTCATTTCATATTGTCCTGATTTAGTGATTGAACAGCTCTGTCCAGAGACATTTTACTTCAAGCTTGGTCTGCACTACCAGTTCAGCTCCCCTTGGTGAGTTCTCTGGCTTGGGACTTCACTCTTAGCTTACTGCTGGCTGAGCAGGCTGCCACCACCTCCATTATTAAACTGCTCCTACTTCAGGTTTACACTATTTTTTCTTCTATTCTCCTCTCCACCAGGGCCAGGGGAGTGAGTGGCTGTGTGGTACTTGACTTCCAAGTGGGGTTAAATCACAACAGCCTCACAAACACAGGCTTTCCCAGGGCAAGCTGTCTGATTATGCTTCATCCCCAGAGCACCCTATACCTCCGCTCAGAAAGTCACAGGCCATCCAAACCAAAAGCAAAGAGCTCATATCTCCTAAGTGGGCTAAGCATACCTGGGGTGACAGATGACATTCCTCCTGGGACAGCCTCTGGCAACAAAGCAAGACAGTAGACGTATGTTGAGCTTTGCTGCACTGTGGGTACATCACAAGCTCTAGACATAAAAGCAGCTAGCTGGAAATTCAATGGACATGTAAGGGTTAATCTGCACTTGTTTGATTGTCAAGCACCTGAGATATGACGACAACACATTGGCACACTGTAATTGCAACATATTATTAAGTACCTTCAGTCCCCAAAGGCTAAGACACTTTTGAAAAAATAATAAAGCTAATGCACATAATAGCCTGTGTCTTGTTATTTAAGAAACCTCTTCCCGGCATCGGACGTCGACAGAACGTGTAAATGCACTTTCTCCAATAACTATGCACAAGGAGCAGTTTGATGGAGTGCCAGAAAGCACAATGACTGTTCTACCTTAGCAATGTACTGAAGATGACATGTTCCCTTTAGAACTAATTGCTTTATTCAAAAAAAAAAAAAAAAGCCATATACTAAATCCTAGCCTGGTCTCTCCCCTTGATAAGCAATTTTAGACTGCACATCGAAGCTTTTGTTTGTTGCTAAAAGACAGGAAGAAAAAGCATGTTTTGTTAAGTAATTTTAATTTTCATTTTTAATGGAAAATACTTCAAAAGGGTATTTTTCATTATACTACGTAAACATTTGCATTATATATTCTGCTGGGCCTTCCCTTATGTGACTCAAGGCTGACAAGTTCAGGCTGTCAAACACGACCCCTTGTATCTAATAAATTACCCCACAGCAAGACAGTTACAACTATTGGCACAGACCAAGCTATACCTCTGAAAGTCAGAAAACACTCTTTACTTTATTATCCTTGTTCTGCATTCTCACATGCATAATAGGAAAGCACTTCAAGAACTGCTTCGAAAATTCACTGCATTCTGACTGTCAAACTGCTCCCCACCTCCCTATATTAATAAAAAAATGAACCAGGAATTCCTCTTCTTGTGCCTTCAAGAAAGAAACAGCTGTAATGACTTCATAGACATATCAATGCCATTTTCAACAGAACTATTTCATTTTTTTCCCCTCCCTCCTTCGAAAAATTAGAATAATTTCACAACGAGCCCTAGGGAACAAGCTCATGAAAATTCACAGAGCAGACAGCATGAGGAAAAGTGTTTGGTTATATATTTCAGGAGGCAGGAAATGGGCCTACCTGCTGCTCTGTGAGCAGTGAGAATAATTATGCATGCATTTGCTGCATCCCATAATCATCATCACCACAAAGATGACATTTCATAACTGAGTTGAGAATGTGTCTTTCCCAAAATTATTTTCTGTTTGGAAGGAGAAATTGTTCTAAATAATATCTATGGAGGATAGAGATAGGAAAGCATAGAACTCAGAGTCAGACACTGTAGAGTCAAAACCCTATCACCAGCTCTCTAAAAAATTCTATCCTTAATTCCACATCAGCAAAATGGTACCACATCTGTCTGTAGCAGAGTCCCGGGCTACTGGGAATTTCTGTTAGATATAAACTGGTGCATTGATGTGAACTACTCAGACTGTGTTTGCATAGGGGAGCTCCTGTGGGCTTTGTAAATCCTCGGTCAGATTTGGAAGGGGACAACAACTCTCTCTTCATTATTTCTTTGTGGTGAAGGAGTCCAGGGCCCCAGTCACTGCCTTACTAAGAATGAGAGGCACTAAGATCAGGAAGAAATCACAAGGAGTCATTTCTCAGGTGCACCTCTCCTTCCCTCAGACAATCCAGAAGCAGAGCTCATCTCTTAGCTCACTGGTGAGAGATAGGACAGGAGGAATTCAAAAGCTTGAGGCACAGTGGGCTCAGCAGATGTTCCTTCCCCAGGAGTATTTCCACTCACTGGGTCATGGCCAGTACCAAAGATGCACCAAAGCCCTGCTCTCAAGGGGATTACTTGCCCAGTTGTTCTGGCTGAACTTGCTGCTGGATTCTTACAGCAGAGAGGAGCTGCTCCAGAACCAGCCAGGCTCACACACCTAACCATACCTCCTCTGCACTCTGCTTTTCTTGCTGGTTCTGCATTAGACCACAATCAGTCACAGAACCACATCTCATCACCTTTTCTTACTGTGATAGTGCTAAACCTAGCCCTGCTCCTTACTGATTCTGCAGCTTAGGGGGAGTAAAGATCAGGACACAGCTGGACCTGTAGCAGTTTCTCCATGAAATAAACTGGACTGACATGTAGGAAGTCAGGGATGCTTCTAATCATAAGACTTTTGGCGAATCATTTCACTTGTGTCCCTTCTTGTAGTCCTGACATATTGATGTTTTCTTCAAGGGACTAGAACTTCAAAAAGTCTTTTTAAAAGCTGATCTTTATTTTTATTGGAGTAGCAAGAAAATAGGGCCCTATTTATGGCATAGACTTTAAAGAGAAATGAGTGCAAAAAAACCCTCACCTCTGGAAGAGATGCATTGTCATATTAGGCATGAGGACCTCATCAGTGTGCACTCTGGATCACAACACCCTTTTTCCCGATATTCCAGAGGAATTTTGACTTTCTGATCCACACCAGCTTCTTCTCACAGCCAAGAGTTTATACAGGCTGGTAGGCCTGCTGTGCAAGAGCTCAGAGCAGATCTTACTTTGTAAGTCGTTCCTTGCAGTAAGTAATGCCTAAAACTTAACGTTGGGAACAAGTGCCTGCAAAAGAGTAGTTTTCAATGCAATGAGGGTTCACATCTAAATTAGCCTGCCTTTGTCTGCCTAGCACACACAGATCAGAAATCCTTGCTTCTCTGCTACGTAAATATGGAGCAACTACTTGCAAATGCAAAGCATGCTCTCCAGTTGTCCTGTGCAGGACAGTACACACTGTGCACAGAACTGCTACCAAACTTCAAGCCAGGACAAACTGCTGGCTGGACAAGAAAGCAACATTTACCCAGCAATATGATGTCACTTGTGCATTTGGGGGAGGAACAGAAAAATCTTCATTTGTTCTGGCCATAGATGAGGGCACAACTTGAAATTGGTTGTGGGTACATTCAAAGTAACAGCTTGATCCACTTCCAGCAAAATCCAAAGGCAAAACTCTGGTGCCAACACTGAGCATGCCAGACTTCCTTCCCAAAGACTTCAGCTCACACTTCACTGTTTAGAAGCAGTCAGACCCTCCCTGTAACATTGCTGGGGAAGTTCTAATCAGCCACTCAGACCTGAGCTCCCTCAGTGGTGGGGATTGGAAGAGGAAAAATAGGCTGATGAGTAAAAAGCTTTCTTTGTTTAAAGTTTTAGAATAGAGAAACAAATTAATTAGGATGAAACGTGCATGAATATCCTTCAGCCAAGAACCCACTCCACAGCTTGTTCTTTCTTTCTACCTATGTGGTCTCTACTACCACAGCATCTCAGCATTTTGGAATCTCACATTATACCCAGTCTTTGAGGCCTGAGGATGTTTGCTGCCTCCCTTCAAGGGATACATCTCTGCAGAATTAGCCTAAGTGCTCTAACAGTGTTATTCTGCAGGACAATCCTTTTCTCTTGCATGTCCGCTCTTCATTTTCTGCAACACACTTTTTCCTACTGTTTGGTTTGCTTTTCCCCACTGATACCTTACACTCAACTCAGAAAGCGAAGCTCAGCCAGTCTGATTTACTGCCAATTACAATCTATTTAACT
The DNA here is from genome assembly GCA_013400315.1 of Bombycilla garrulus. Taxonomy (NCBI): domain Eukaryota; kingdom Metazoa; phylum Chordata; class Aves; order Passeriformes; family Bombycillidae; genus Bombycilla; species Bombycilla garrulus. The sequence goes on along the minus strand of VXBU01000062.1, from coordinate 538,247 downwards.
TCCTGGCTCTGGGGCACCTTTTGCTGGTCTTGTGACCACTGCCACACAGATCTGTTTAAATCCAGAATAATTTGCTGACGTGGAAATTAAACCATTGTTCTTTTGATGCCATTAAACTAAAGTGCTGACAATTTGAACAATCATTCCAGCAAAACGGTCAGGAGTATCCACGTTTGTCATCCAGATAAAGAGTGTTCAATTCATAAAAAGCCGAAAGATGAGTTCCCAAAGTACCAATGGCACAAAATTGGAATCTAAGTCTGTTTTCTTAGAGATACTTAATAGAGAGAAGTGTCTTTATTTAGCACCTGTCATCTCAAGTTCCCAAAATGTTGTCTCAAAAATTAGGTTTCCTAATAAACCTTCCTAGCCAGACATCAGGCTCCAATTTACAAGGGGTAAACTTGTTTAAGGTCACCCAGCATGGGAAAGAAGAGCTGGGAAGCAGCTCCAGGAATCTAGAGGACCACACCCCTCACTAGCCACTAGACCACACAACTGTCCCCATTTCACTTGAGTCATTATTAAGCAGGATAGAAGAACACTGTGGTTTTATTTTATGTCAGCTGAACTCTTGTATTAACATTTTACTGTCCCACTGATGTTTTGCCTAGAACATTCTGTAATCCACAAATTAATATGTGAAGAACATCCAGCACAGTTTGGAGGAATAAAAAGTTAACCGAATGGCAAAGAAGTTTTGATTTCCAGCAGTTTCATAAATCAGATGTGCTGGAGAAAGAAGGTTCCTTATTTTATCACACATAGCCTTTTGTAATGCCAGTAAAACTGCTGCCCTTCCCAAAACCGAGCAGAAACCCTATTGTTGCGGCAAACCCCATCTGGTCACATGGAGAACTTAAAACCTCATGGCATTCTGTTTTACATAGAAAGGGAGTCCTGCTCCAAATACATGACAAGAGCCAAAAATAATTTTGCTTTACCTATGCACAGTATCTGAAGTTTTTGTTGCCTGCTCTTATTCACCACTTCATGTTTTCTGTGATCCTGTCTTTAGCTTCTGAGATAAGGTTTTCTCTGTCCTGCAAATTCTGCCCTATTCTCATTTTTGTTAGACTACTTTCTTAAAGGATTCTTCTAGGTGGAAGCAGATCCTCCCCTTCTAAGGGGACTGTGCTGCACGTAGTGCAGTGAAGTGCAAATCTAAGGCAAAACCCAATTCCAGTTCAGAAAGTTTTTGAGAAAAGTAGCAGGAAACTTGCCCAGGCTTGAATCGGGCACAGGCCCTGCTTGTCCAGAGTACAGCTGGGGAGGTCAAGGCAGACCATCACTGCTCCCAAAGTCCAGTGCTCCAGCCTGAGCTGGAGAGTCAGCATGAAGCCAGGCAGAGCAAAAACCCTAATCTGAACTGAATTATTTAAAATGCGTTCAGTGCAAACTAATCAGTAACCATCCCCCACCTGCCGGGTGCCATCGGCTGCTTCTCCCCAGCCCCGCCAGGCGATGTCCTGCCGGAGCTCTCCCGGTGCTGAAGGCTCCGGGCGGGAGCGGAGCACGGCCGAGTGCTAAGCTGGAGGGAAGCTGCGGGAAAAACGCAGTTACAGGGCTGAATCGAGCCTTAGCAAGACCAACTGATGCTGATGGAAGGGAGAATGCCAGCAGGGAGCATCTGAATTGCTGGAATGAGATAGCTGGAGGAGAACATGTGTGCTACACGTCAAGGTTTTGAGAAGTGCCTCCCTCCTACTCCCCCAGAGCCTTTGCTTAATAAAATGGTGTTCTACCTCTGCCTCTCCTTGCAAACCTAAGAACAGTGCAAAATTCCCCATGATGATTTAAGGGAATGTTTAAGGGAAACAAAGCCTGTTCCATGTGGTCATTAGAGATATTTCACCACTTCACCCAAAGGCAGCTCACCTCAGCGTCCTTGGCCAGCTTCCCGCTTGGGTTATCAGAGCCTGCACACCTAAATTCAACTCTCAGCAGTAATCAGAGAGGCTGTCCTGCTTTATCCCTCACAAATAAACACCATTCTGGATCACAATTCCAGCCAGAAGTGAACATGACTGGACATGTGCCTGGACATCCAGCACTTTAAATGTGCTTCAGGCACATCTAGAATGGAAGAAGCCAAAATACAGATCAGAAAGTCCAGAGGAGGTAGTTTTAGCAAGTGTCTGGTAGGCACGAGCACAACACAGCTGTCATGTTCTTACCCAGAGAACAGAGACAGTTCTTTAACTCACCTGGAATGACAAAACTGAACTTTGATATCCCAGACTGAGGCAGCAACTTCCTTAGCACACACAAAATAGATTTCATTTTCTCTGCCAGCATAACGTCTTGATCCTTTATGACCACTCATGGGCTGATGTAGAAATGATTCCCATGAGAGCAGCTCTCATTCTGTGCCCTGGCTATTTTTCCCAGTGTTATCATATCTTTGACGCTACTTCAAGGATCCAGCAGCGTTTGCACACTCAGTGCTGGGCTGCTGCATGTAACTCGAGAAACAGTATTGTTAAGTGCAACAGCCAGTGGGCTAATGCTGGGTTAGCATTGCCCAGGGTCAAATATCAGATTATCAGGTATTTATGTTGCTTTATACCGAGGAAAGCAAAAATACGTGGAAACAAGCTTTAGCACTCTTGGGCCCATACCAGGATAACTACTGTCAGATCAGGAGAGTGTAACCTAGTGTTACATGGGATTCCATCTGTAATCACTCATCCAAATAGGAAATCTCATAATAGAAACTATTTTAATAGGACAAGCACACTGCAGACATACCCATCAAAATATACACTCAGGGAAAAGACAAAATATGACCTGCTCCAGCTCTGGTTGTTATGAGGACTCCAAACATACACAGCTACCCAAATTACTATGTACATTACTACTGTGCTTACAGGCTGCACTGGAGACCTTAGCTGCCCTATCATTAGATCTGCCTGACATAATCAAAGCTGCTCTGCGAGTGAAAGTTCAGGGGCTACTCCCCACCAAGTGACAAGCTAGAGTGAGTGTAGCAGGAGTGACACAGCTAAGCCCTTTCTCCAAAGGCTTACAGCCTGGACAGACAAGGCAGGCACAGACAGATTGGCAGAGTAAGGTAAGGAAGGAGGAACATTTTAAAGCAATGCAGTGTAAGTGATGGGGATGTCACAAGACTCTGGGGACAAGCGATAAAGACTCATAAGGACATGCCCCAGAGGGCTCAACCCCAGGAGAGGATCAACACTGTGGAGAGCATTGCTGCTGGGTGGTACCACAATCCATCGAGGTGATAGAGGCAATCTGGCACTGAGGTAAAACCCAGTAAGTGCCAGGGAAACCTGTGCCAATGACTTTGTAAGGACACAACACATTACTGAGATGAGCAACGGCTGCTTTGTTTATGACACCAGCAAAGGGCAGCCAGCACTGGCAACACACATTAAAAGAAAGTGCACAAATACTTAAAGAATAATGGGATGCAGTCTCTCAGCTCCTCTGCTAATGTCTAGATGCACAGTCCTTCCAAATGTGCAGTTGGGTGCAAAAGAAGCTCCAAAAGAGGTTATGGATTTCTGCAGGCTAGTGACACAGTTGAAACGGATGAGCTTGACGTACTGCTTGTAGAACATCAGTGTCCAAAGGTTTGGGCCAGAAAGCAAATTCACTGCACTACATTCTGCAAATAGTCAGCAATGTCAGACTCTGTTCAAAAGAGCTTAAGATGCAAGTAAATAAGATAAAGACAAGGTCACAGATATATTTCATGTCTTGCCTGTGGTCATGTGTCATTGATAGCCTACCCAAAACCACAGCCAAAATCTCCTGAGCTCCAGTCTAACATCTAATCCAAACACCTCACAACCATATTGGCTTCTCTTTAGCCAATTCTTCCTTCTCTTGAACAGAACAGGCCACAGAGAAGACACTTCAAACTGCAGTACAGCCTGTGTGCCCAAAACAAACTTATTTACAGACACCAGCAACTATGTTGCTTCATCTACTATCAACTGACAGCTCATTTGCTAGTTTTTTCCAAGTACCTATTTTCTAGTCATACCTTCAAAAGAGCTTAAAACAACAGCACCTCCTTCTGCACACCAGCAAGTTCCTTCCCCATAGCACAAGAACTGTTTCCAACATGGTGATGAAAAACTGTGACTGTGAAAGCTCAAAAGTAAAATTCCTCCTGCTCTTGGCAGTGGCAATCAGTAACATCACTGCAGCCTGAGCTCCCACTGAATGTGTAAAGGCATTCAATTAATCTTTGTTTGCTGAGAACTCAGGGAATTTAAGTAAGGTCAAAGAGTTAAGAGATCAGGAGACTCTACACTTCCACTGACACAATACTTCCTGAAGAGCTAACACAGACATATAAGTTACTCCACTGACAAAAAAAAAAAGGTTGTTTTTTTGTTTTGTGTTTTTTGTTTTGTGTTTTTTGTTTTGTTTTTTTGTTGTTGGTTTTGGTTTTTTTTGTTTTTTTTTTTTTTTTTTTTTTTTTTTTTTTTTTTTTTTGCAGTCAACACCCTAAGCACATATACATTTACTCGGAAAGACAGTAAAACATCTGGACAAGCCACCTCTGCTTGCTGCCCCCCACTTATAGAGGCAAGTTGTCCTTCTGCAGAAAAAGGCTCCAGCTCTTTTTTGGTTTACAGACCATTGGAGCTGTAGTTGTCACAATCTGTAGTTACCCAGACATGCTTACCTGCTTCCCCAGGTGAAAATTGGACAGCCCTGCATTGACTGCTCCAGTCCTGGGGACATCACCAGCCACAAATGCCTCCTTTTTATCTGCTGGGTGTGGGGTAGAGCTCTTGAAGATCTGGGCACTGTTCTCACATACCAGAAAGCAACAGATGAAACAAAAGCAATAGGAAGAGTGCAGAAAATAATGCTGAAAATAGGGGAAATCACATAAACTACTCTAAGGCCACAAAAACAGCCATGTGGGCCCAGACATCCCACAGATGCCAAACAATTGAACTCTGTCCAGGCACATTAAGAGACCAGAGGCCCCTTCATCCAGCCTCTGCTCCTCTTGGAATATCACCATTGTAACCCTTATCCCTGTGTACAAGGAAAGACCACAGAGGTATGGAGATGAAAAAACATAATAGAAATCGGGCAATCAGTGGTAGGATAAGCATTCTCACAAGAAATGGCAAACAGTAGGTACAACTTTGAGAAAGATCTACACAAGTCATGGATTGTGCGCAGACACAGGCAGGTGAGGGGAAAGCAGCCTCAGTCAGAAAGACTCCAAATCCAGGTACCCACACATGAATCAAAAAGTTCTCAGGCACAGCTGCATTGCAGGCACTTACTTTAGCAAGTCTGAGTATGCACTCGAAGTCCAAAGCCAGCAGCCTCCCCTCAGCACTAAGGACAACATTTGGGACCAGTGATGAAGACACCACCCTTAATGGTCTTCACCACACTGAAGGAGGCAGCACTGGAACAGCCCAGCCCACCTGTCAGCTATCCCAGGCAGGGCTGGTAATGGTGTGCACACAGGGATCTACAGTCTCCACACAGGTCAAAACCTCTGTGCCCAAGGACAGCACTCAGCCCAACTTAAACCACCAAGATATAACTAAAAGGATCTTGACAGCTTTCCATCAGACAAACTTTCATTATTGCTGCTTGGACTCCCTCCATCATTTGCTAATGCAGAACAGATTAGAAGGTCTATCTATATATTATGAGATTGTTCCTGCTGATGCAGGAATCCATTTCAATATTGAGAATAAGTAGCAGCATCAGAAACCCAGCTTTTCTGATCATCTTACAATTGCATCCTTGTAAACAAGGAGACAGATGTTGCTCTGATCATCAGAAATGAGATAACAGCTTCTAAATGGCAGAGTGAACACAAAGCTGTGCTTGTGTCATCTCCACAGCTGCACACGTAGTAGGGGATTCCCAGCATTACCCTATCAGGGAGGGCAAGGAAGAAGAGTGGCAGGAGTGTAATTTTGCCAGCAGTGTTAAAGCAGAGCAGCCTCCAGGCAGCTCTGTGTTGAGCTAGGATGAGGAAGCAAGGAGTCATGATCACAGTGAATCCTTGCTCCAGTTTCTATTTCCTCTGTCCTCAACTGAGCAGGGAAGCTGGGTGAAAGACAAGACTGTCCTATTCCTGGGAACAAAACCAGGAGCACTTTTGGGGAGCTATGTCACTCTAAGGAGTGACAGCGAGAACTGCTCATCTTCCAAAATAACCATACAGGGCATGTTTATGACACTGATTGCTGCAAACAACATCCTCTCCCCTTCTCTTGGTCTAAAAAATTACTCTGCAGACAGGAAGGACGGAGAAGATGGTAAGCAAAACGGTCCTGGGAAAACAGCCCAGAGAAAACATGCATAGAGAAGAGAAAACATGCATAACTTTGGAGGCAGCCAGTATGGCTGGCAGACCAAGCAGAATGAATTCTTGCCTTCAAGATGACTGCTAGGGTTTCTAAGAGCTTTGTCAGGAGATGTCAGCATCCATAGCATATGGATTCACACAATTTCCCTTTTACAAATACAGAGCACCATGATCACCATCCTCGTATACCTGCCTGCTCTTTGGATAGCTGCATCTCTGCTGACACTAGCCAGGCACTGTTCCTCCCCATGCCAATGCAGAACCTGGTAGGAAACAAGGACAGCTTTATTCAGGAAAAAAGTGCAAAAATGAAGCACCATTTTGGGAAGACACAGCAATAATTCATCTGCTTAAACGATCAACAAAATACTTTCCCATGTCACCTTGGCAATCGCCCGACAGCAGCGTTCCATGACCAAGAGTGGTCCAAAGGGCAAACATCCCTTTTCCACATTACCTCCCTCTCCCATCCACTAAACCCCACTCATGGTTTGGCACCAGTGAATAGCAGTGACCTAGCAAAGCAAGGTCACTCAGGGAACGGCTCTGTAGGGCATCTTGTGAAGTATTTCTTGATTTGTGGTGAGAATTCACCACTGAGCCCAGCTACATGCCACAGTGTTGGGAAGGGATCCACTGGAATTAACTCTGCTCATTCCTCTGGCATCTCACCCAAAAGCTGTTTCTGCTTCAGCGTTTGTTGAAGATGATTGCCATTAAATGCAAGTCTTCAAAGTGAAAGTCATCATTACACAAGAGCGGAGCAAAGACCTTGCTGCAGGGGATCCACATCCCACTAGAAAGTAAGAGCCACTTCCCCAGTCTGGAATTCAGCTCCCATCACCCAAACATTTTTAAGTCTGTGTCATACTACAGTGACTCCCAAGGCACCCCTAGAAGATTTGTGAGCACCTTATCTGTATTTCCTTATCTCCCAGAGCTTCTCTTTTTATCATTGTACATTAAAAGCTTTTGTGGAATAAGCTGTTCTGTGCTCATCCTTTTTGCTGTTCAACAACACATGAGCAGAAACCTCATCACCTCACTATCTTCTTCTGGGCCATCAGACTGGAGGTTACTATGTGACTATGTCATCTTATGAAGGGTCAAAGGCTGAATATGAGTTTGCTCACCGACCTTCATGCCATCATTTTTAACGCCCTACATTTCGCAAAGTAGGTCCCAAATGGGAAAGTCCCGTTCATTATCTGGAAAGCCAACATTTCTCATCTGCATCCTACAGCCAGAGAAGCTGAGTCATCGGCTGCTCGAGTAATTTCTACCTCTCCAGAAGAGAAACTGGCATTTAGATAACCCTCCTCTAAAATCCACTCAAACATCAAGTTGACACAGACTCATCCCTGTTCTCTCTAAAGTCTCCAAGAAGGAAAAACTCCTTTTTTACACTGGTCAGTGCAATATCAACATTAAAGATGTCTCTGTCCATGGCTGCTCCTTGAAGTACTGCAGAGAAGCAGTATCTTGCACATGCAAAGGCTACAGTACAAGCATGAGATTGATTTCCAGAGTCACCTTAAACAACAAAGCTGCAGTCTCTCAGCCAGTTCACCGAGAAGAGGGGCTGGTGTGGGGCAGCTCTGACATTATTTGTTCTGCTGTAGGGAGACTAAACCTTAAAGACAAGGAGAAAATCAGCCTCTCCCACCTCAGGCATAACCAGAGGGCCCCTACATGAGAGACCCTGCTCTCCAATTACCTGCTGCAGCCCCGCCAGCGGGCACACAGGGAGCCTCAGGATATCTGGGTTGCCAAAACACGGGTCCAGACCCTCATTGCCTTCCACACAACCCAGAATCAGCAGCAAACCTCCTGCTCTCCCCCATTCACAAGCCCACTCCGTGTGGTTTGGGGGTTTTGGGTGTTTTTCTTTTTATAACTCACCTCACTTCACACCTGTGTCTTTAGCCTGAGGGCTGGGACTAAGTTGGCAGAAGCTGAAGTTCAGAAGAGAACATACCTGACAAACAGGCCTTCCTTCTCTCACCAAACAAACCAAGCTTAAGGCAATTCCCACCTTGCAGGCATCACACCCAAAGGACAACACAAATAGAAACAGCCTTGCAAGCAACAGCAAACAGGACTGAAAGGAGTGTGACTTGGCTTTCCTCAGTACGAGAAGCGTTAACCTCCCCTGAGGTCAGATCCCACACAATCATGGGCTTTATTATCAAGGAACAGAAAGAGGCATTGAAAAGGCACCATCACCTGACAGAAAGGTCTCATAGCCCAAACCACACACTTGGTTCTGTGTATCCACTTGTCCCCTAGCTCTCTACCCAGTCCCAGCATTCCTATACGCCTAAAAGTGCCACCAGCCTCTTGCCAGGCAGCTACCTCCTGGATGTCACAGGTGCTCTTTGTTTCAGGAAATAAGCAGCGAGTTATTTACTATGTTGATTCATTAATTTCTCCCTGATGGTTTTGGAAATAGCAGACTTCATTTGGCTTCCAGCAAGTCCCACAAGAAACGAACCATGACACGAAGAAGGATCCTTGTACTTACTACACAAATTTAGGATTTTGCTCCTGAGCTGCTGATACAATGGCTATAGAGTGTCATACAGCATTAGTGCCTAGCTACAGAATCATTTGTTACCAGAACTGTATTCTAACCCATGGCTCAAGTTCTCCCCAACATCAAAGTAAGGCTTCCAGCTGGGAGAAATTTAATGGTACTGTTTTACACAGCACACCTCGTTAATAATAAGAAGGGCATTGGACAGACAAAAAATACCTACCTTGCATATACTGAACTAACAAGGTCACACATTCAGATGTTAATATTGGTATGGCATCATGCTGAGTTAGAAAACCTCCTGGGGCAGCTTCTACCTCTGCATTACACGGATTTGTAAGAAAGACAGCCAGAAGTTGAAGGACAGTACAGACTGATTAGACACAAGCAAGACTAATGAAGCTGGGAGAAACTAGGATAAAAGCAAGATAGCCAAACCAGGCAAAGAAATCAGATACTCAACAGTACAGGATCGACAAACCTAGAGAACAACAGAAAAGCTGCTCTGGTAGATTCCATGGCTTTGCCTTTCCCAAAGGGGAACACAAGAATAAACTTGGTCAGATAACTTTTCCCCATTTTAGAGTTCCTTCAGATCCATTTACATTTTATTTCCAGCCATATGTAAAAAAAAACCCCAACATCAGCCTAAATTCTGACTTCTAATTGTACATGACTGATCCAGGAGTATTTGGAACATTACAACAATATTTTTTGACATGTGTATCAAGACTTTTGCTTAAACAGCTTCAGAGTTCGAGTATGTTTAGGTGCACACTCAGAAGTCACAGCAAGCCTACAGGCCTGCTTCTCTGCTGCTATCTGGAAAGACAAGAGCATGGTAAGTAGCATTGCTTGGTTAGCCATGACAATAATCAGTCCTGTGTGCTTCAGAGTGGAGTATTCTACATCAGAATAATAAGGAACAAAGCAAAACAAACCAACAAAAATTTAAGCTGTTCTCTGAAAAGCATTAAAAACAAAGCCAGATCATACCAGACTGCATGTCACTTGGAAAAAGTACTCTTAGAGCAGGGCTCTGGGCAAGTTCCTGAAGAGATATCTCCATAGGTAAAGCAAAAGAACAGGCATTGCTACCTCCTGGACCAAAAGAGAGTTTGAGACCTACATTAGACCAACATGCAAGCAAAGACACCATTCTCATTTCACTGCTGCCTCTTGTACAGGTGAGTGATAGAAATGAATACAGCTGTCACAGATGTCACACTGCCTTCTAAAGGCAAAACAGCAGGGAATTAGCTGAGATACCAGCACTTGGTCAGAGCGCCTGAGATTGACTGATGTCCTCAGTTTTGTAATAAACTTTAACTACTAACTTTCAGACACAGGAATGTATGTGCCCCTATTCTGCTTTAGCATCATTCCTGCTAAATTGTACACACAGCATACCTGAAAGCAGAGGTAGGATTAGTAGGATTAGATCCTACCCACTTCAGACCCTCCAGTCAGAGTATCTCAGCACTTCCTGCTCTTCCCAAATGTAGATCTCAAAATAAAAGCAATGCAAGGAAACAATAAAACAGTGACAAAATAGGAAACTGAACCCAGTTCAGATGCCCCAACTGAATGGAACTTCTTGTCTCCAAACCATACAGGACCCTACATTTTCCAGCACTTTGTCCAATTCACTTCTAACTATCTCCCAGAGGGAAAAATATTTCTTGGTCTAATAGGCATCAATGTTGGGAAAACCAGCTGACATTTCCCTCTGGGGTTAATGTGGGCTAAACATCACGAGAATTGCATTTTGGCTAAGTAATTCTGATTCCTCTTACATGATTTCAAAGCATCCATCTCAGCTGAGGTCTCAAGCCTCAACTCCTTAGGTATCTTTGCCTGGTTTATTCTCTGTGATATCTGCAAACACAATCCAAGACCTGCTGAAGTCAATAGAGGAGGTAGTTTAACTTAAAACAGATTTTTCTCTATTTTAAATCCTAAGATTTGCAATGATAAGGGTGGCTAAGTTTGCCATGATTCAAAAAGCTTGAATTATGCATTAGACAGTTATTAGAAAGCATCCCAAGCAAATATTGGTCACTTCTGGTAACTGAGCATGAGGTATGTTATTTTTAACATGTTTGGCTAACCTCATCATAAAAACCTCTAGTGACAAGAGCCCCATGGCATTCCCAGATATTTCAAGCTACTGCATCAGAGTCTACCACTGGGAAGGTTTCCTAAGCATCCAACCTGATTCTTCCTTGTTAAAATTTAAGTGCATTATTTCCCAACCTATCTCCATTGCTATGGAGAACAGTGTCTTTCTCCCTCTGCATGAGTTTTTCTACATTTTTTGAAAACTCTTTTTGTACTTTATTTTAATTACAGTTAGGTCAGCTTTTCCACCCTCCTTGTTCTGAGGTTATGTTTTTAAGATCTACAATTGTTCTCCCTGTTCTCCTTTGGCATCTCCCCATTGTCCACATCTTCCCTGAAATGTGCTCAGCAAATTGTACACAATGCTCCAGCTGTTTCCCCAGGACTCTGTAGAGTAAAAGAATTACAGATGACTCTCCTGACACTGCATGAGTAACTAGCTCATGGTTCTTCTGAAATTTAAGATCTGTGCATTCTCCTGCTGCTACACAGCAACTCAAGATGTGGAACAAGATGGCAAAGCTCTTCAGAACTACAAGTAAGGGATGTTAAAAAGAATCCAAATTTAAAATAGGGTTTCATTAGAACTTATCATTATCCTTAGTTTACAGGGAGAAAATTTAAAAGGAAAAAAAATTTAAAAACCCCAGACCCTCTACAGAACTTCATTAGCTTATCTGTACTGTCAGTGCCAGATCTGTTTTGAAGTACACAAGCCTGACAATACCCTTGGAAAATAAAAAGAAACGAGCTATTCTCAGGAGGCATTATTATGAATAGCATGTGTTCCTGGCCTGCTTCCTCTGGGCCTATTTTATGAATCAGTCACCAGGAAAAAAAAAGAAAAAAAAAAGTCTCACCATAAGGTCACCATGAACTCAGCTTTTTATTTTAGCAGGACAGTAACTAACCTAAAAGCTTTGAGCTGCTACTGGGCTTGATCCTGAAATGAAATGATGCTACTAAAACAGAATTAAGCTGTCTTCCATGCTCCAGAGTCAGCACCATGGGTATCTAGTTTGTGCTGGGGATGTTGACAGAGGAGCCATCTCTCAGGAGGGAGAGCACCTAACTCAGAGTGATCACACAGAACAGGCAGCTTTCTGATCTTTCCATTCCAGGCTGGAGGTATTATCCCCAGAGCATCCCTAACACTGACAAGGTACCACACAGGACCCGCATCACTCCTGCAGCACAAAGCAATGGTTCAGCTGCTGTCTGTGGAAAAGTGAACAAAACCATTGCTGTGCAGTTTACAACAGGGGTAGTCAAAACAGGTAATCAAACAGTCCAGTGTGGGTTAAAATACAGAGGCCAGGACATAAAGAAAAACTGAAAGAAAGATGATTATTTGCAAGTCCCCCAAAGTATGCATTTCCACTGCTTTAGTCCTGCAAGCAAGTGAAGACAAGCTGTTCCCTCCAAGGTTGTCATGCTCTCTCTTCATAGGATTCACTGGCCTTTGAGGAGGCTCATAATAGATTTTTGAAGAGGAAAGGCTTGTACTGGACTATTATTAGTCAATGGAAGGAGAAGATAAAGGGAAATGAACTTATTTTTTTAATTCAGTGCCCAGAATTATGATCTAGATTTGTCTAATTGTACTTGGATCCAGAGAATTAGTTCTATCCATTATAACAAATGGAACCAATCGCAAAGTTTGGATGTGGGTCAGTATTTAGAATCCAAGCCAAAGGTTGACAGGAGGCTTTGTTACAACTCCTAGTATTTAAAGAGTAAGGGAAGAAAGAAATGAGAAAAGAGACACTATTTGGCACAAATTTGGTTCTGAAATGCTGAAGCTCTGGTTATCAGGATACCTGCTGATCACCACAAACACAAAATGAAAAAAAAGAAAGAAAAAGTGGCACCAGGCAACCTTCTAAACATGATTAATAATGGAATGTACTAGGAGGATAATAAAAAAACAATTCTTGGTCTGGGTGAATCTCTTTCAGTATTCTGATTGGATTTATTGCCTTACAAGTAATTAGGGAGAGCCTAATAGAAGACCTAAAGACCTTCAGGCAAGTAAATGAACACCAGCAATGCTTTGATGCCATTTAATCTACTGATGCTTCCCAAAGGCTCTCTCCACCCCACTCACTTCCTCAAAAAAATTTATGTGCATCTCCTAGTCTCACAGGGGCTGGAACAGCCATGTAATTGTGCTGCGCTTCCAAATACTGCAAGTCGTAAAGTTAGGTTATTCTGCTTGCAAAAACACACACACAGGTTCTGGAGACTCCAGGTGAGCTAATACATTTCAACAAAGCCCATTTTATGCTTCTGTTTCAAACTGTTTTCCAAGCTCGCACCCGGCGGTCAGGAGAAGCACCAGTGGCCTGCATTGGTGAGCACCATGTGCTGACTGAGTTTCCACTCACAAAACAGGCTGCTAAGTGCAGGACAAGCAGCGCCTTTGTGAGGGGAGGCACGGAGCTGTCACATGCCTGAGGCATGGCAGCAGGAGCCAGGAACACCAGCACGGGGACAGGGATGGGCAGCCACCCCCCTCACTTCTCGTGGCCCCTTAAGCAAGGGGTATCCTCCTCACCAAGCAGCTTTCTAGGGGCACCAAGGAGGCTTGCTGATGTCTGCATAGCATTCAAAGATCCTCGGAACCAAAATCTTTTAGAAGCACAAACTAAAGCTGGAATTGTGAGTCAGCCAGTTCAAACAGTAAACAGGACACTTACTTTTGACAGGGATGGGGTAATTGGCCCTTGGCACAGCTGGGACTCTTACTCTGGACAGAAGAGCTTTCTGCATACCATGGTTCAGCTCAAACACCAGATACAGACTGTCTACAGGAACAACTGGCTGCAGATCTCTGCTCTGTGCACGTTAGCTAGTGCCATCCTCCCGAACCAGCTCTTTCTAGGCAGAACTATTTTAATACTGACCTTAAAACCTCTTCTACAGGGCCAGCAGCAGTAGAAATCCTTGGTTAGGCTGGAGACTGCTTGCTTCCACCACTCACCAGCACTTCCAAGCATTTGCAGAAGTAAATTGGCTGAAGAACTGGAAAAGATTTAGGTTTCAAGAAACATTCAAAGGACTTTAGCACTGGTTTCTGTGCAGCTCAGGCAGCAAACGTTGACAACACTAGGACAGTGCCCAGCTCTGTTCCACCAGTCCTGTTTGATACAGGGAAAGAGTGGGGAAAAACCACAAGAATATTTCAGCTTGTTAACTACGACAGCTTTATCCCTCAAACACTGGGTACAAGGGAAGGTTTGCCTCAAGTGGCTGAAGAGGCATTTATAGCCAAAGAATGGGAGATGTGAGCAGGATTTAAATGCCAGCCCTACACAGAAAACTTTCGGCTTCTCTGAACAGGGCTACAGAAAAAAAAAAAAAGTCCTCCAAATTCTAAAAGAACCTTCACTTCTAAGCTTTGACAGTTTGAGCCTCTTAATCCAGGATCACTTCCATCCTGCAGGCTCCCACTCCAGTTCCCAGGTTGGGTTTGAGACCTGGGGAAGAAGTAAGTTGTCCTTGCTGCATGTGTTTTGGAGGACTGGGAGCTCTGCCACATGTGTTGACCCAGGACAAACCCAAAGTGAATTTATCTTGAGTCACAACAGTGATGCCATAACAGGCTGGTGAGAGTCAAAATCAATCCCTGTATCTACAGAACTACAGCAATAAAATGAACACCTCCAACTCTCTCAGCTGGCACTGCTCTGAAATGTTTTTGTCTTTTGAGCTTGATTCTCACCCTTGGTTTTGGTTGTTTTAATTTTTGGGGTTTTTTTTAAGAGGTTGAAATTCTAAATTAGGCATGTAGGAGAGATCATCATCCACACTAAACTATAATCAGTATTTCAAGTTAAGGGATGCTTACAGGGATAAGCCACATCTCCAGATCTGAATTTCTCCCTTTAAACACTAGGGTGGAATCCTGCCTCAGAGATAAGGTCAGGCTTGAGTCCATATTCCAAAGAGATCTATTCCAGGCCCAGTGAGTAATGCTGGGTGAGAATCAAGAGAGCCAGCAGGCATAAAACCCCCTCCTTCTTTCAAAAGTTAATTCTGAAAAAAATAAAACACAACTGACATAAACAAGGAGACTCTAATCTGTAAAGGGGGTAAAAAAATTAAAAAATAAAAAAAATTATTTGCAAACAAAGATTTTTTTTTTTAGTCTGCTGAGAGTAATTTTCCATGCCTGTCCCATGCTTTCTTCCAGCGCTGTTTGAACTGAATTGCGGAGCGAGGGGAAGACAACCACGATAAAAAAACCGGAAACCAAACGCCACCATTGCTTGCAAGAGCAAGGAAAGCCGTTCCAGAGGAACACCTGTGCCGGGAGAGGGCGCAGGGCCCCGCGGAGCCCCCAGCCCCGGGAGCGGAGCGGCCGCCGGCGCCTCCACCTGCCGCGCTCGGCTCCTGCGCCCCCCATGCATCCCTTCATCCCCGTTTATCCCGCACAGCTGATCATTCAGCAGCTCCCATCCCACAGCGGGCTTTTTTTCGCTCCGCTCGCCTGGTTCCATGTTAGTGCTCGGCTGCCTTACATGACACCATGACCTACTTTATTTTTTTTTTTATTTATTTTCCTCCCGGAGAATAGCAAAATTAAGGAGTGCTGGCAGAGCAAAGCAAGGCCCTTTTCAAAACTTCGTGGCTGTTTGTGAGAGGTTAGGCAAGGAGAGGCAAGGCCAGTCCAGGCACTCCAGACTACACAGCTGAAAACAGGGCAATAACAGGAAAAATAAGAGAAGAGTCTTGTGTTTTGAGTCTGAAAGACAACACCTGTAATACCTTTACCAAAAATCAGAGCCCACCTGGCTCCCACAGGGCTCAGATCAGCTGGTTCAGAGGCAAGGGTAAGAAATACCATCACAGGCAGCAGCAGTGACTCAGGGAAGCAATGGAGGGAAGACTGGCTGAGGAAACACAGTCTCATTTTTGTCCTCCCCTACAGACACCATCTAAGGAAAATGCTTAGACCCAGAGCCTCCAAGATAATCAATTACATGCCTATATACCAGAAAAGTCAATCAGCTTAACCATAACCCTGAGGAAATCCTGCTATCTCCACCACTTTCCAGTGCAAATTAGAAATCTACATTCCTTTGAGGATGTGGATTTTAGTCTCTATATGTCTCACTTCCCTGGTGTTTGAGAAGAGATAAAATTTCCCTAATTCTTCAAGGTATTCTATGCAGCAGACTGTCAGGCATGCCTAAGAATTCAGTGAAGGGGTGCCTAAAAGAACACTCTGGAAAAATCTGCTCCTAAAATAGCTAGAATTCGGTCTGTTCTGTGAGGCCAGATAATACTTCAAGAATTTTTGATTCTCTCATCCTATCCATCCAGACCTCCTCAATTCTTGAGCTTTCAAAAGCTTGTCTAGGATGATTTTAAGGGTACATTGCTCTGGTTTACCATGGCTTTCTTGAAACACAAGGATGGTTGTCCTTGGCAGACAAGCTCAGAGCACAACTGCAGCAGGGCAAGCAGTATTGGTCTGCCCTCTAACAAGACTGGAGAGTCAAGACAAGCTATTTCCAGACTGGTATTTGCTTTCTTCATTGCTGGAGAGCTTGCAGGACAAACAGAATGTATTGCTGTGCTTGCAGGTCAGGCCCAAAAGGGTCCCCATGATTTTTGCTCTTTTTCTTTCAGGACCTGGTTTGCAATGGGGCCAATGCAGCCATGGTTTGGCAAGAACAGCACAAACCCTGGCAGTGTTCATGTGTCTTGGGAGAAAGCTCAGTAGAAATCACTGGCAGAATTGTAACCTCGAACCAGGCAGTGAATATCTGACCTAAGGAATGGATCCAGCAGTTGCAGGCATTTATATATTCAACCTCAGAGCTTTAATCATTACAGTGCCTGATGCCAGGGAGGAGCTAAAGAGCTCTAAGGTGCAGCACTAAGCTCTGAGAGCTTCCTACTATCAAGTTTAGGACCTGACTCAACTGGACATCTGTTGGAAGTTACTGCCACTGTACTCAGCAGCCACTGATGGATAAGGCTACGTTGCTGCTGTTCAGGGAAAAGGATCTTGTTTCACTCACCTCTGAATAACCCCTTGGGGTTTATTCTTGCTGAGCATGTCAGTAGCTGGGACAGGAGTTGCTGAATGTCCAACATATCTTACTTCACCAAAATACAGACCCCATCCACCTCAGTGGTGTCCCAGATACACTACTTACCTTGTGCAGTGTCCAGCTGCACTGGCCCACAGGGCTGGAGCAGGTGATGCTGCACTTGGGAATATTCCAATCACCAAACCCTGCTGGAGAGCCAGCTGCAGACTGCAGCCTCTCTTCTGTCACATACCATCCATGTCTCCTTCATGTGACCACAGTGGGTCATATGTTAGGAGGGAAAAAAAAAAATCAAAAAGAATGCTGACAAACTGATCTTCACTACAGAATGCATTCGTGAATAGGAAACAGGCTCTAGGGCTCACAACCTAAATGCAGATACCAGCAGCTCCTAAAAATATATCTTAAAAAAAACCCCACACCTGAAAACTGCCCTTCAGTGCAGCAGACACTGTTCCCTTCTGAACATCTTTTTTTTTCCAGAGCCCTTCTGGAACGTAGCTGCTCTGCATAATCCCTACTTGGGGACAGCACACAGCAGCCCAATACAAGCTGCTCTGTTTTCCACTGCAATTAGCATAGGTGGTGTTTATCTTATTTTAGAGTGACCTGGCTCCTCTGGGAAAAGCCCTTGTCTCCAGTTCACTCAAAGACACAGCAGCTGCTTTCTCTGCTTTCAGCATGAAATGTCCTTGCAAATGGCTGGGATGGATGAGTAGAGGGTAAAAGAGAGTCACTACCACCCAGGCACTGAGTGTGCACAGACTCACTGCTAAACACCTGCAATCCTTCCCCAGAGGCCACTGATAAGTTTCAGTGGCCTTGTCAAAGGTTCAGGGAGCTGCTTTCCAAAAGCCACGGATTCCCTGGGTTGCCCAAAACTTGCAGACAGAAGAATAAAACAATCCCCTCTCAGCTGACCCGCATGCAAAGAATAAACACAAGAGGCAATTGGCAGCATCAAGGCACCCTGCACTCTCTCTTGGCTCCAACACATGCTTTTGGGCTTTACAGATGTGCAGATGGCATGGCCCAGGAGCTACTTCCCTCCTCAGACATATGCCAGCATGCCCAGAGCACACCAACACAGGTACCTGCATTCAGACAAACAGGGGCTTTTGAAGCACATCTCCAGCTCGTCCCCACTTACTGCATTTGGGTCACTTCACAAGGTGATCTTGGAGGGTGCAAGGGGGACTCGGATGAAGCCAGACAGAGATACATGCCAGAGCATACCAAACACACTCCAGACACCCACATCCAATCCTAAGAACTGGAGAGTAGAGCTAATCCAGAGGAAAGCACCCCAAGAAGTGCAAATAGCTCTGACCTTACATCCTCAGCGCCATCCGATTTACCCTGCAGAGCCACTCACAGTGCTCAGTGACACAGAACCCCAGAATACTCTGGGCTGGAAGGAAGCCATTCTCAGAGCCATTCCAGCTCCCACCCCTCTGACTGCTGTCACCTGCTTCTCTTGCCTGCTGCTTCAATGATCAGTCCTCAGACAGTCCCTCAGCCTTTACTGCTTGCAACTGCAACAGCTATCCAAACATGGCCTTCATTCTCCCTGCCCAAGATATCTGAATAAAACAAAATTAATTCATAGCAGTTTTTACTGCTTCCAAATTTGCTTTCTACAGATGTTTTCCCCATTTCACCAGGAACCATTATACTTCAACTTCAGCTGCAGAAACCATTAACCCATTATGAATGGGCAAAATTGACCTATTTTGAAGAGCTGGTTCTAGTTCCTCTACCACAATAAACAATAGCAGCAAAGCTGCTTGGCACTAGCCACCTTCCGAGAGGCTATTCATATTCTGGTGTTTGTGCATGGTTTACGGCAGGGATTCTGCATTGTTTGTTTTCTGTTTCTCTCAGACAGTGGCATTGTTAAACAGCATGTGTCCGAGAGAATCCACCCTCTCCATGGGATCTCCTCCCAGCTATTACAGCACTTCCCAGAAACCTACTGAGCTCTGGAATAAACAAGTCTCAATGGGGGGACTGAGCCCACACCCAAGAACTAGAGTGCCATGAAGCCTCCATAGCAATGAAAGTAACTTGGCTTTGCATGAAACCTTCCTTTTGCCTAATGAAAACCCTGTGCTGTCACCCTTCCTAACGATGCTCTCTTGTCCCTTACAGGCAGAAGACACAATAATGGACTTTTCTCTGACTTGCTGCAGCTATGATGTGAGCCAAAGAGATGTTTTCCTTCTGACCCATGAGCTTGGGCACTTAAAGCATTTCACCTTGGATAGAAAGAGCAGAGATCAGTCTTTGGTACAGATGAGCTGGGAAGGGGGATGAGGAAGCAGGGAATTCCTCCCAGCACAGACAAGCCTTCCACATACTCAGTTTGTTTTTCCTCACCCATGCAAAGTTAGACCAAATGCCAGGTTTGGGGTCAGGAAGGAAACTCTTCCAAGTCCAATTGCAATGACCACTATGTAAACAACTCTCGTATTTTCTTTTCCATCCCCCTGCAGTTTGGGGCTTGATACAGCCTGATATCATCTAGCCATTCTGCCCTGGCAAACCCCTCCCAGCAGCACTGGAAAGCCTCTGCTGGCATTTTGCCTTGCATACATTCACTCATCTCTTGTCATGCGATACCGAGAGATGCTCTGCAACATGTTATATTAGCAAAGGCCGGGAAGGCCCTGCTGGTCTGAACATCTCATATGCAGTAAATTAGGATTGTGGCAACTTTGATTCATTGATTCAGACAGCGCATTTCATACTCACATTCCTAGGGTTTCGTTTTTTTTCTGGCTGGCAACAGATGCCCAACATTTCTGCTGCACAAGGGAATCACTGAGCAGTGAAGACATGGGCTCATTGCAGGATCTGTAGCTGGCAGCCCACCTTTTTTCTGGGCCAGAGGAGGCCTAGACTAACAAGCAGTATCAATGATTGTTCTCCATATGGCATGAGAGGGAAATGCTCCCAAACAGGAAGAGAAACACTCTGTCCTGCATTTCAAGGATTTTGCCAGTTGACCTCAGATTTACTCCTTTTTTTTTTTTTTTTGTATTTGCTTTGAAAAGCATTTACCCATCTATCTGGGTCTTTCAACATTACCATGTTTACAAGACATGCACATTTCACTGCTCTTCATAATTCATTCCCACTACAGACAAGCTCACACACAGTCAAAGCAGAAGCCTTTCAGAAGCACTAAAGCCAGTACTAGGTTGCACAGGAATGATAGTTCCCATATGTCCTTATAAACACCATGCCAAACTGTATTGTGCTGTATTTACATTGTGTTAACATCTACCAAATTACCAAGCCAGCAGGAGAACATACACCCATTCACATTTCTAAACAAGGCTTATAGTCTGGGTGAGCATTTAGTTTTTGGTTGTGTTTTTTTTCCAAAAAAGCAATGTCTATGAAAAAAAGAAAAAATTTTAGCATAAACTTGGCCTGCAGTTTCATGTTACTTGCCAGAACTAAAACATCTGCATCCTGTGGTATCAGTCCACTTAGGGACTTTGTTAATTCAGAGGCAGCTAGAGTTTTGGATGGTATTACCCCTGGGAGAGCTTCCTGTCCTGAAATTTAATGTGGTTCAAAAGAAAAGAATTTAAGCTACCATGACTAAACTCTCTCTTTTTCACATTTCAGTTTATTTTCAAGTGTACAGTTCTACAAAACAGGGAACCAGGTCCATTAATACAAACTGAGGATCTGAAATTACACTCTGGAAATTTCCTTCCTATCCAGGGATATTTCCTGGCTAGCAGCCTTCTGATTTTCCTGGACCTGGGTTTTCTTTATAGCTACTAGCTGATCAGTCTCAGTGCTTGTAATAAGAGACCCCTCACCACAGTTTTTCAGATGAGGACTAAGATCACTCCCTAGGGTGTGATCACTCCCTCACTTTCTGACACAGAAAGTCAGAAGTGCTGAACAGATCCAAGCAATGGTCTATTAAGCCTGTGCCTCCCTAAGAGCAGCAGGAGAGAGACAAATTTAGCTCTAGACCTCCTGCCCAGGCTCATGAAATCTTTTTCTGACCTGGCTAACTAGGCAGTAGATTGCATCTCTAGGCAAAAGACTGGGACCTTTCCTTTCACTCTATATGCTTACAGGCAATATCTCTCATTACTTACAGTTGTACACAGTAATCAGTAAGATTAATTCTAAGACCTCTGTAAGAAATCCAAAGTACCTGGCCCAGATTTAAAGCAGAGGCTGAAGTCAGGATACAGAAAAAGTTATCTGTCCTTTAGAGGTAGGTTCTGGGTTCTGAAGGCACTGCAGCTTCAGGGGAATTATGGTTGCCTCTTCTGGTATAAAGAGATGTTCAGCAGGATTTAGCTCACAAAGTGCATCAGTGTCCAGACCAGTCAGAGCTGAGCACTGGTGACCACAATGAGGAACAAACCTGAACCAGACCAGAGCTGGGGACATGCAAAGTGGGTCATACTAAACTCCA
The DNA here is from genome assembly GCA_013400315.1 of Bombycilla garrulus. Taxonomy (NCBI): domain Eukaryota; kingdom Metazoa; phylum Chordata; class Aves; order Passeriformes; family Bombycillidae; genus Bombycilla; species Bombycilla garrulus. Next base: position 516,741 of record VXBU01000062.1, on the reverse strand, counting down.
TTGTATGGATAAGCTGCATGACCTCAGAGCACCGGTGTAACAAGAGCTCCCCCCGAACCACTCGGGCAAGCTTTCATCATAGACTATTCTTCCTGCTGTTTCCTCATAAGTCACATGCTTCAGCTTCCCTTACACAGGTCAAAGGACAGTGGCACTTTCAGTCTGCTCGCTTAGAGTTGATCTAAACAGACACAGAGGAAAGAAAAGATCTTCTAAAGAGCTGCTCAGCTGTCTATTAAACCTGAAACAGCAGTGTGGAGGAGTCGTAACAGGCCTCAATTCTTCATGCACTCACTCTATGTATCATTACAGATGTATCAAACTACAGATTCAATTCAATTTGTCATAGTCAAAATATCAATTTATAGCCATTATATTGATGGCAGAAGGCAAAGCACAAGAATGTTTGGAATTCATCATACATGCCTTATTATAACTTTATATAAACTTATATAAACTTTGTTTATTCTTCATGTTTGAGACATTTGTCAGATCTAGAACCAAAGGAACACAGATCACTGCTTCCAGCCAACAAAACTAATGGAGTGGATTTTCAGATACTTCTGTTTGAAACTACACGTGCATTTAGTAGACAATGCAAGTGAAAAGCTTTGTAGTCAGCAGTTTGGGCATAAAACCCAAGGGAGTTCTCCTGGGCGGTAACATCCAATTCTCCAGGATGCCATATTTTAGACAGCATTTTGGATCACTTCTGTAAGCAGGTTCATGATCAGGTCTTGGATTTCAACCAGGATTTTGTCCTACTTTTCTATCTGTGATGGTGATGCTGCTGCTCTCTTACTTTGGTCTTCTAGCAGCATACACTAGCTTTCCAGGGTGAGCAGAGGCAAGAGCAGATTCAAGAAAGGATCTCATGTTTGAAGGAGGATTTAAGCATGTGCATCAATGTTTTTAAAAAAGGTCACTCATTTTGTCAGGAAACCTAGTAGTCTGTGCCAAAGCTTGTGGTTCTTTTGTGTTACTTCAGGCTTGAACTGAAAAAAACCATACAGTAAAATACCCTTCATTTAATCCACACCTTTCCTCTCCCTTGTTTCTTTGAGGGACTCACAATCTGATAAAAAAGGATTTCCATAGACACGGCTAGGTCATATAGAACCTGACAGTCTCTACCATGCAGGATGGAAGAGCTGTGTTTCTAAGAACAAATTCAGCCACTCTGGAAGGGAGGAAACAAGCACAAGAATGTGCCTGTGGTCCACAACTTATTTATAGCCACAAATGCAGTGAGAGCTCAGGTCTTGCTGGCCACTAGGACAGCACAGTCTGAGCTTCAGACATCTGTTTGAAGGTTAGGCAGCCTCCATCTCTGCCAACTCCTAAACTTTAATAAAAATAGTGTTCTTTTCTTTCTTCCATTTAAGCTACTCCCAAGCTTACATTTAAGAGCCTAACAGTAACATTTCAAAAATACCTCAGTGATTTGGGGCCACAAGTCACAGTAATTTCATGCAGACACTGTGGTGAAGACTGACCACTGACCAACTCCTACTATGGAAAAATTTTGGCCACCATCATTCTGAAAGATGGCAAGGAAAGAGCTCATCTCCAGAGAGACAGTACAACCTTTGAAAAACATTTTAGCAACACTTTGTCATACACAGCACCAGTGCTGGAGTTGCTAGAACTCATTCCTCTGGGACATAAATTCTTTTCCTCAAAATGATATTTAAACCATATAGTCATTGTTTTTGAGCACATTCCTTTTCCCTTAGCTTATATGCCTGTTTGACCTAAGCCTAAGAGTTGTGAGAACTCTGAAGGACTTTTCGTAAGTGAGCCATTCTGTATGTGAAGAAATGTAATAAATTACTCTTGGAGTCAGGGAATGTCCACTACCTGAACTCCACACTTCAGTCTGGGTAAAAAAAACATCTTAGAAAATCCAAATTTAGCCTGGAATGTGCCCATATCTTTTGTGAGGAACTTATTTCATAATATCTGAGTAGTCCAGTCCTCTTAAATCTGCCCTAAACTAACCCTTCAGGTATCATCTTCAAAAAAGATTAAAAAAAAAAAAAGAGGGGGGGGAGAAAGCAAACACTCTCATCCCAGAGCACTGGTGGGATCTTTCAGCTGAAAGGGCCATCTGATGGGCTGTAAAATTTGATGTTTAATTTCAGCGTGGAAGAGAAACCCCACCCCTCCACCTTCCACAAAAGCTTCAGGAAAATGCTTCAAGACCAGTATTTGCTGTGAGCAAAAGGCTCATTGCTCATAACCTCCCAGGGGAAGTCTCACAAGAGGAAAGGCTCTCCAAGACAAAGATCTCTCCCAACCAGCTGGAAAACAACATGCCTTCATTAATTTACTCAAGATACTGAGACTTTTGCAGACCTTACAGATTTGTGCAATCTGCAAGCCATATTGCAGACCTCTGGGTTCTAAGGAAAATATGAAAGAAGGGATGAGTGAGAGAAGAAGCCTACAATAGAGAATTCTGATTTCTGGTCTTGCATCTTGCACCCTTATTAGGGCAGCTCAGAGGAGGTCAGGACTCCCCAGCATTGTACACCCACTGTATCCAGGGGTAAGTGAGCACCCAGCTGCTTCATTTTCATACACAAGTCCCCCTTTCTGAGAGGTGCTCGTGTTACTCCCTCGCTGTCCACCACAGGCTGCATTTGTCAGAGACAACAGAGGTTGTCCTTGCCCATATCAGCTCCTGGTCCTGATGACAGAGAACATAAGGTGCTCAGTGTTCACACACCTGTTCACAGCCAAGAACCGAGCCCAGGAGCCCTGGATGATGATCAAAGCCCTTATCTCCCCCACACGCTTGCTATCAACAACTGACAGCATATGATCAGATCCAGGGCTGAAAACGGACTTGCACCTGAACACGTTTGCCTATCACAACAGAGCTGACTTTTCCTCCTTAGCACAAGTCTAGTCTAGACCACTACTGAACAAACTCAATGATCTCCAAGGACCACAGGAAGAAGAAGTACTGCTAACAAACTGTTTGATCAGTAAAGAAAAGGACTTAGTACCTCTAGGATGACTGAAAAAAAATGTTGAATGTAAAAATGAATGGTCACAGGAGAGAGGCTTGGCAAGGACTCCATGCCAGCTGAGCAGCCCTCACATGTGGGAGCCATGAGTGCCTCAGACCAAAGACTCTCAGACATGCTCTCAACACCACAAAGTGTATCAAAGCAAAGGATAAGGTGGTGGCAAGGCTGCATTTCCTTACTGGCAGCACCCAGATGTGCTGATATAGGGGGCCAGGAAACCAAGGCAGTGGGAGAGGCCACCAGCCACGGCTCAGCAGGCAGGTAGGGAGCTCTCACAGCACATCATCTGCTTCCATCAGCACAGCCAGCTTTGCTGCCAGGAGCCAGCGGTGACCATCAGTAAACTACCACAAAGCTTCTCTCTTCACCCTACACCAAACCACAGTCCTTCCCCAGAGCCAGGAGCACTGCAGCTTAACTTCCCTACTCACCACCACCTTCAAAAATAAGTAGGAAATCATGCTATCATCAGTTTTTCCTTTGTTGCTGCACTGGCCTTTGCTATTGCCTGTTTCTTGCTCCTCACCATCATCCTAGAAACAGCAGATACTGGACAGACAGAGCCAAGGTAAGAGAGGGCCTAATACAGGCATGGGCCCCCTTGAAAGATAAAGGGCAACCACCAGGAGGATAAGCTACGAGTATTTTAACTTCCACATGGCACAAACATCACATTTTAAAATACTCTAAAAGCAATAAAAAAAAAATCCCAACTTTTTATGCTCCTTAAAAATTGCAAACACATCCAAGACAGGGAAAGTTGAATGGAGGGTCAGTCAAATGCAGAAAATCCCTGAGTAACTTTAACAACACATACACTTTTTGGCACACAAATTACCTCTCCAGACAGCTTCTGCAAGGCCTAAGCAGCTCAGCAAGCTTGTGAAGACTGAGAAAATTTGAAGTGGCTATGAATCAGGTCAACCTTTTCTACTGTGGCTACTGCTGTAATCCCGGACTTTGGCTTTGCCTGCAGCCCATCACTGAAACCTTCCATTAGGCTGCTTGTTTACCTGCAAGGAAAGATGGCTTTGGGTTCAGATGTTAGTTTAGACTTCACACAGACTCCCATCCCAAATCCACCACTTGTATCCTGTTGGCATCCCACACCTTCACTTGCACAGGCAGGCTGTAAATACATTAGCAACCTATACCATTCTTGCTCAGTTATGACCAGGGCCATAAAAAAAATACAATATATGAATGCATCAGAGTGTGAAAATCTCTCCCTTCCTCCCCATTCTGCCCTAGGCTTGAGGTTTTGGGGATTTTTCCCCCCTCTTTCCTGGGAAATGTGATGAAGAAGGGCGGAGTGGCTCGGGCTATGTACAAATATTCAGACAGTCTCTTAGCAATAAATGGATCTCAGTCAGTTCTATTATCCGTCTGGCTGTGCCTCCTATTATGTGCTGTGAATTGTAGCAGCGATCTCTGGAACAGCATTCAGGCACCATCATTACTTCCACACCCTCCAAAGACTGCACTGTAACAAGGCATGCTGGATAATACTTGCCATTAGAAGAGGGAACATAAAGGCTTCAAGCTATGACTAACACAGTAAAAGGCTCTGCATGGGGCTTTTACATTCATTGACCGGGGTTTGTTATTAAAGAAAATTCTAGGTTCAAAACCTAGACCTGCGTTTTTTACAGCACATCAGCTGACTTACACAGAAAGGTGATTTCATCCTGTTCTTGCTCACTTCCCCACTCCCCTCAGCTAAATCCTCACAGAAAGCTGCAGCTAGAGAGTGGGGAAGGCACAGCACAGGCCTACAGAGCTCACGGTCCCCAAATGGGGACCACAAGCCCAAACCAGTGAATTGTCCAGCCCAAAGTGCCTGGGAGCCTGCAAGGCATCACAAATGCAAGCATCACAGGGAGCATCCAGCAATTCAGGGCTGAAAGCCTCCGAAGCAGCACTCACGTGGCTCCTTGTTAGGAACGGGAGTTTTGGGATCCAAACCCACATCTTACTTCCTTGCGTTTCTCACAAGCCCTCCCATTTGTTTGAGGCCCATCTGAAAAGCCTGGATTGAAATCCAATATCCTCCCCAAGGGTAGGATGAGGGTTTTAAGAGAAAAAACCTCTTAGGTCTCCCTCCCATAGCCAGCAAGGCAAGGCCACAAACATGAGCTCCACCAAAACTCATTTTCTTATGGGTTTCTACCTGGCAATAGATCGATTTCAGCTTCCCAGGCACAGAATCTCTGGACAGAGGCTTTCCTGAAAATGGGATATTTCAGAAACCTCCCTCTCCTGCACAGCTTCCCTAGTGCTTTTCTCACTTGGACACCTATTTCACAGCAGGGCTTAATATCTTACTGTTACCCATCATTCAGCATGGCTGAAAAATTAGTCATCAGCCTAAAAAGTTATTAAGAAACACTTGATACTATGATTGCTTTCCTGTGGAATGAAGCAAAGGGAAGGCGTAGGGGAGGGAAGGTGGGTGAAACCTTGCACTTACAGTCAGGAAGGTTTTCCCAGTTCAGGAACAGATCTCCTGGGGAACCTCAGCCCACAGGAGAGCACCCAAGACCCCAGCTCCCCACTGCCCCTCCACCACGGATAGCCCAGAGGCATCTGGCAGAGGCTGCCTTAAGTAGAGCTGCTGCTCCCCAGCAGCACCACCCATGCCTAATGTGCTCCAGATGAAAGTCATTCCTCGGCCAGAATTGCTCCCAGGCCTCAGCTGGGAAACACAGCCCTACTCCCTGCTCTGCCCTTGGGCATTTGGTGCAGGAGCAGGGCTGGCCACTCTCTCATCCGTGCACAGAGCAGCTCAGGGACAGGCACAGCAGCTGCCTCTGGAGCATCGTGCCTTGGGCTGTGATGCCCAGGGAAAGATGAGGGAAGGAGCACAAGATGAGCTCCACAGTGTCCACTCAGGTCAGGGACTTGCAGCTGCTGCCACCAGCAACATCTCTTACGTATCTGTGTGCACTCCAAGGCATTGCTTAGGCAGAGTGGCCCAGTGCTGTTTTCCTGCATCCTCAGATGGCTTCTGGCCACCCCAAACTGCTGTCACAGGCCACCCTCTGCTCTTTCCACCACTCCTACCCGGGAGTGTGCCGGGAGCTCCTCCAGCTCTGCAGATGGTGTGATGTGCAAGCCTGAGCTGGAGACAGCAAATGGCACTAGAAAAAGGGAAAAGTTATAATGGGAAGATAAGGGGGACAACTGGAAGCCCTGAAAAAGGGCATGGGATTGATCACAATCACAAGAAGCAGAGAAGAACAGAGTATCACACCTCTTCATGGCCATTTTCACACCATGCACAGTCGAACTCAAGGCATCTCAGGCTGGAAGGAGAAGTAACCTGTTGAGGAAAAAGCAGAATCAACAGCTTGTAAAAACATGGCATCTCCTTAGGCAAGATTTTTGGTGAGGCGGAGCTGAGCTATTGTGTGTACCAGCTCAACCCCACCACCCTGAGAAGGCATTTGCTGGGAAGGGGCTGCCACTGGCTAAGAGTCCTCATGCCCACAGCAGGGCTGGCTGGAACAGGCAGTCTGAAAAGCTGCATTTTAAGTGGCTTTCTGTCACGCAGTGCCAAATATTTGCGAGGATGTTTTGAGAAGGAAAAAAAAGAAAAAAAAAAAAAAAAGAAAGACTCCCCCCATTTTTATGTTAATAAAAACATATTTGATTTGTATACAGTTTATATGCTTCATAAAAATGCTAATCACTCTCACAAACAGAGGAGAAACAGAACAATTTTTTTTGCATCCCACCCTTCCTCCTGCCTTACCCTTTTTACTTTTATGACGCAGCATTTATTTAAGTCAGAATTGTGCCCAGCTTATTCCGCCTTTCGCACGGCTCATCCTCACCTCTCTTCCCACTCATAACAAAAATAATAATAACCAGCAAATCTATGTCAGTGGAAATTTGGAAAAACATTCTGAAGGGAAAAAAAAAGTCTCCAAACATA
>VXBU01000062.1:323608-509695 GCA_013400315.1 Bombycilla garrulus | reverse complement strand
ATACATTTTTCCAAGGTCACCTCGGAGGCTTTTCCTAGTTGGCTATTAAAACAAAAAAAACCTCTGCCTGCCCCAAGAAGCACATGAAGCCATCGCTGTGGCTTGGACTGTTTCCCTGTGTATGGATGCCATGGGAGAAGCAGCAGGGTGGGGGGGGGGTGTGAGCTGATATTTTTCCAAGACTTTTTCTCTCACCAGAGGAGGATGAAGATGGAGTGATGAGTGAGGTTCCGTTTGTCTGGCAGCATGAGTCACTCAGCAGCAGTTTCCGATATACACTTTTTTCTTTTTTTCTTTCCATTACAGAAATTGGTGTCATTTATTCCTTCCTCCTTCTCAAGTAAAAAAAAAAAACAAAAAAACAAAAAAAAAAAAAAACCTGCTACTGTTATGTCTATTTTATTCTGGGAACTTGTCTGAGGACCCACCAAACCTGGGGGGAAGGGTGATTTGAAACACAATCCAAAATATAATCCGCTCTGGAAGCTTTTAAAGAGACTCCTTTAAGCCTGTGCCAAACCTTAAAGAAGGAAAATACTTCCACTAAATCCCTCCCACCATGAATGGGATCCTGTATGTCTGAGGCTTTTTATTGGCTAGGTGGTTTTGGGTTGTTGGTTGGTTGTTTTTTTTATATCAAAGATGTTACTCTTTTAAATAGGGTCTGAGCCCTGTGGCTTTTCAGCAGGCAGTGAATTCTTGCTCCTCGGGCATGCAGTGATCTGACACAGCCCTCCCCCACGCTGGGTCGGGTTCTCATGCTAAGATCTGGCTCCTGGAGCTTGAGCTGTTGTTTTTTTTTCTGGAAGCTGTTTTTTCCCCCTCTTCACCCTTTAAAAGCAAAACTAAACAGAACTAAGCTGTTTAAAAAAAAAAAAAAAAGCAAGCCTCACAGAGCCCAGAAACCCAGCCTGACCTCCTTACTCCTGAAATATCAAAATATTCCCACTGTCTGCAGGCAAGGGCTGGTGCAGCTTGTGCTACCTCCACCAGCTCCTCTGCATCCAGCCAGAACCAGGGGTGAGGCAGGAGAAGGCCCTGTCAGCAGGCAGAGAACATGAATAAGACATCACAGTTGTGGTCAAGACCACCCAATCAATGTTAGGAGTAATGTGGGAGCATACCCAGGCTTCCTCTTATTTACTCACAAAAGTAACCCCCTTATGTCTTGCCCTAGGTCCCAAACTGACCAAACCCACACTGTCCCCCTGCTGTGACTCCCCTGTGTGGCAGAGCTGAGGCAGGCTTTGAATTGGGACAATACTAAACCGGTTCCCTGCATTACCAGAGAGCAAGGATGACTGCAGAGCCTAAGTTCAATTCTTTTGATGGAAGAGTATCGCAGGGAGTAATGGAAATAGTGTTATATTTTCTCTAGAGCTGGAGGCCTTGCTGCCCTGTAGCTCTTTCCTTCCAGCTACACGTACACGCAGGTCTGGAAATGCATACCACTGTAATTTCTGTTTTACAAGGAATAGCATTATTAAGCCCCACAGCCTGTGCTTGTTTATTCTCTCAGATGCCACATTTAACCTCTGCTCCTCTGTCTGAGTCTCAGCTCTACCCATCCACCTTGTGCTGAGAGGGTAAAAGGAAAACTCAGCAGCAGGGGAAAGCAGTGCTCCAGGAGCAGAAATCTCTTTCCTGAGTTCAAAAGGCATGGGCAAAAGGCTGCAGGGAAAATGTCTGCATGCTTGGTTGGAGTGAACCACATTTTGTCTGAATGCAGGCATACAGCAAAGAAGGATCCTTTCTCCATTGATGAGGAGGTCAGGGACCTCAAACCATCCTGCCCACAACAGCCTCATTCTTTACATACCATGAGCAACTTCTCTTCTGCATTTCAAGTTCTTCTCTGGTGCAATGTCACCCCAAACTGGTTAGGCCCATCCTTGTACCAGCAGCTCTTCTAGTAAAGACTGGAAGGCCAGAGAGGAGCTCTGGCACCCTGGGGGCATCTCCAGTTTAATTAACATGCTTCTGAGGCAGGGGACAGACGAAGTTCAAATATTTCACTGTTTCCTTCTCCTTTCCCTGCAGGAGCATGTGCTCTTGGCCTGCCCCAGCCCCAACCTGCCATGGCTGCAGCAGAAGGAAGTGGCTGTATCCACACCTCTCTGAACACAGGCTGACTCTGCAGAGCTCTGCCTGCCTGGCTCTCAGTGTGGCCCGGGTGGCCGTGTCCTCCACCAGGCCTCGTGCCAGGCTCACCACCGACACCCTGTTTTCTGCTTGACCACTCTTAAAACAGTCGCCTGTTTGGGCCCGCAAAGCATCTTGGAGACCCCACAAAAAATACTCCCCCTCAGTTCTGATTTCCTGTTTACAACGACATCTTGGGATGTGCTTCCAAGCCAGTGTTTAATCCTTTTACTCTGTCACATTGATTTTGAATCATTCTAGTTTAAGTGTTATGAGTACCAAGACAAATATTTTTTATGAGTCTCAAACCACAAGTATCTTTTTTGACCTTATTTTTAATTTCATCACAAATAATCCCAAATTTAGCTTGACAGGATACATCTTCCACAAGGTACCAGAGGCTACCTGATTAAGACCCAGCCTCATGAAAGCAGCTATTTAATGAAATTTCAAGGCATCTCTGAAAGGAATAGGTTCAGACCTCTGACCCCACAGTAAAAAACGGTATGTAACCCCCTCTGAGAATGCAACACAAACTGTTCTGTAAGAAAATTGTGCTCATGCATCTTTACTTTCCTTTTGCTTTAGTTTTCAGTGGCTGCCAAACATGACTGGCATTTCCCAAACACAGGCAAACATTATTTATTAAAGGAAATTGAAGTCCCCTCCCTGAACAACCAGAAGGTCCTCAGTCTAGGGCACAACCCGAGAGAAATCCAGAGCATGGAGGCACTGCGGACTCCGAGCACTACCTCATCTATCCGTGGATCTGTGGCTCCTTGCAGCTCAAGACAAGTTCAATGGAAATGGAACGGTCAAATCCCCATGCACAGGAATGCCACAGCATTTTCTGTAAAGGCAGAAAGGCTTGCAGCAGAAAGCACAGTGGTTTTTTTCTTCCCCTTCTTGACCAGCATGATCCAGCAGAATGTGTTTGCTGAATGTGAGGGAACCCAACTTAAACATTGCAAGTTAAAGGGAAGAAAAAGAAGTCAACCTCACATCAGGTTTTTTGTGCCAAACCTCACCATATAGAGATGTGCAATTATGGAATTTCCTGAAATACACTTTTGCTAGAAAGAGAAGTGGATAAAGGTTGCATGGGACTCCGAAGAGCCTCATGAAAGGATACAGATTCATAACCAAATGACCCACTGAGTGGGGAAAGAAAACCACAGTATCCAGTTTCAGGTGGCAGTCAAAGTCTGAGTTCTCAAATGCATATGATAAAGGAGGTATCCACAAGCAACATGTGCCAGCATGGGGTTTTCAAGCACTGATTACACCTATATAGTGGTCCCTGTGTACCTTGCTACAGATTGGTGTTGCTGCCATGAGCTTCCTTATTCATTCCCAGGTAAAGAAATTGTTCTTTTAGAGCAGTGTGTTCTAACAAATTTCTCTGGCCTTCCCCTAAAATGTCAGCACTTCTGGTCAACTGCTCAATATCATCAAGAGAGAGCTGGAACCTCTCCCAGCTCAAGAGCCCACATCTCATCCCCCACAAGGCCCTGGGACGGGCAGGATTTCTTCAGCCTTCATTGCATTCCAGTGTGCTCACTCACACAGGTTTATGACCTTTTTAAGGGTCGTGTTCTTCTCCTTTTTTTGTCCTGGTCCTTGCAAACCCTAATTATGAATCCAAGGTTGTTATCAGTGATGTCAATTATGCAATGGCTGAGCAGCTGCTCCCCCTGTTGCTGGCCTAATAGTGCCATGTTGAAGGAGACAGCAGAATTTCTTGTGCCATTTAAAATTTGCTATATCATGAGTTTCTTTTCAATTGCAAAAGCAGAAAAACAGCTTGAGTACTTTTCCTCCTACATCTTTACTTCAAGCTGCTTTTACAGTCCCCAGTACATCTTTCAGCATCTCATGCCTTAAATACATATCCCAAGGGTAATAAAGAGGAATTTAAAAAGAACAATTTTTCCCAGATGGTACCCAAAGTAATCTATGAACACAATGATAGGAACTGCTTTAAAATAAACTCCACTGGAGGATTCTGGCTTTGGGAGTACAGGGTGAGTGGCCATTCACATGTTACAAAGTGCTGTACTGGGTACTAAAATACAACTGCTTCAGGGTGAGAACGTGGAGGCAGCTCAGTAGAGAAGAGCAGATTTAGCACACCACTGAAATGAAAGAGGGCTGCCTTTCTTCGCCTTCATAGATTTTATAACAGTTTAGATAACTAGAAGGAGGTAGCCCCAACAGCAAACTATCAGTTATCAGAGATTTCCTCCTCTGTGCCCAGGGTGAGGAGTGTGGTGTGCCACATCCCACCACGTAGGAAGTGTTAACAAGCACTTGCTTTTGCATGGCAGGCATCTGGTAGCAAATATGAAAAAAAGACCCAACTCTTCCCCTTTCACATATATTGCATATTTTTTTCCTTCTTACTCATCTTGGAAGATAAGGTATCTGGATTCAAGTGGGGTGGCCTCCTCTGACTTGTCTCGCAATGTCACAAACACCAGCACCCATGGGAAACACCCATTTGCCAGATCTGAAGTTTGGCTTTAGAATAAATCCATTCCAGTCCCTCTTTTATATAAAGCAATGCTAACGGGATGTTGTACTGAGGAAAACAGCTGTCTTTTAGTCTTCACATCAACTGTTCATAAATGGGTATCTCTGTTACTGAGGAGCTACTGGGCTCCTCTCCCTCTCACCTCCTTACTTCCCATTCCCAATTTCTACCTTGCAAAATTCTTACTGGAGCCAGATTAAAGCTGAGCTCTTCCTTGCTGAGTACCAATCCCAACAAGGAAAACCAATGGTCCAATTTATCATCTTGTTGATGTTTACACAATCCTATCTCTGTCCCAGCGTTTGCTTTGCCCCTTCTTATTGCATTAATGAGGCTGGAAAGCAAATTTAAAAACCCTGCCATTGTCAGTGCAGCCAGAAGCTATGACTCAGAAAACACAGAGCCTGCAGATCTGGTGAGTAAGATGGAGCTTTTTCTCCCCACGCCCCACAGTTTTTTTAAAATAACCTCATTAGAAAAATAGAAAGACTTCAAAGAATTTGACTTTCTCAAAATTACTGTATGATTAAGGATTTCTGGTGGAGCCACCTTTTCAGCTAACTCCAGTGACAGGCGAGGCTCTCCAGGCTGCCAGCTTTGCATGGTCTAAGCAGCTCCAGAAGCTGGACTACCTCCTGATGATGCTGCCCTTAGGGTTTCTGCATCTGGGCTTTAACCATGCAAGATCCAGGACTCTCAATGCCTTCAGACTTTGAGAACTTCCAGCTTAGGCCAAGAGGATGCTGTCAAAACAGACTTCTTTACTGAGTGACTCAGTGCTGCTTTCAGTCCTTGCCAGAAGCCAAGTACAGAGGCATGAGGAAAACAAACACAAGTTAGTGAAGCATTTCAGAGTTTTCAGAAAAGTTTGGTTCAGCTTTAATTCCAGTAAAGCTCAGAGAAGGATGAAGTGGAAAAAAATTTTCCTAACTGAATTCCTCATGCAAAGGCTCTTAGAACACAATATGTATAAATTCTACAACAGTTCTGCATTCCTGGTCAGGACTCGCAAGGTTCTACATCTGGAATAGGCACACATAGAACTCATGGAAAAATGCCCTAAAGATACCAGCTTAAGTTTTGCCCTCAGCTCTACTCCCACATCCAACCAGCTTCCCAGGAGTTGCATGGGTTTCAGGTAGAACTCAGCCTGTTTTTTGTTTTGGTTTTGTTGTTTTCTTTTCCCCATTCTTTTTTTTCCTTTTTTTTTCCTGTTGTTTTTGAAGCGGTATAATCACTTAAAGGAAGAGCCTGGCAGACACCAAAGGCTGCACGCTCACAAGCATGCTTGCTGGGAACTCTCCCCTAGGAATGCTCAGCTTGGATTTGGCCAGCTTTTCATCTAATTCAAACAGTAGAATACCAGTTTTTGAAAACAAAATAGTCTGAATATATTTAAGTGTGAAAACCAAAGCTATATTTGCCTAAAATTGGACCCATTCTTAAAAAGAAACTCCAGATATGCTCCAAAAAACATTTCCATGCCAAAGTCTATCTTGAATCTGTATTCACACACTCTTTTATGGGTTGTTTGTGATTAACATCAGTTTGGCAGTGGGGAAAAGGAACCATTGGATGCTTCATCAGCTTCTTCCCTGCTACCTCTCTCCAGAAAAAGTACCATAGCTCAAAGTAGGACACCAAAGCAGTAACAGCCACCACCACCACCCCAAGCTTATGATAATGCCACAACAACAAAATAGTACAACAAAATAATTGATTTTCCATGTGAAAAAAATAATTTAACCTAATCCGGGCCAAAGATGACTGAAATATCTTCTTCATGACAACCTAGTTAATTCCTAACATCACCAAACAGCAAAGGGAAGTTCAAGTCCCTGACAGTACTGCTATAATTATATTAACTTTAACCTTTTAAAATTTCTTTTAAATGTAACTGTCTACCTCATGGGGCTTATGACACTGTGACTTGGAACAATTTAGCCAGCCTACTCCTTATTTTTAAACATGCATCTCCTATGCATTATACACACAAGCTCAGATCAATCTTAATGAGATTTCCCTACTCTTCAAAATTACCAGGAGAGGTACACAACCTGGAACTCCAGCCTACAAAGCCACCAGGAGCACAGGCTCTGCAGCTGGCCACAGCCACAGCACCAATAGCCACAGCTGAGCCCAGGGCCCAGACACAGGCTCAGCCCTCTTCCCATCAAGCCACCAGCTCCAGAACATGCCTTGGCACACACAGCTGCATGGAAGGGTGGCTCCTGCTCCTCCACAGATTTATCTTGATCAGTAGCCTATCTGCAGGCTGGCTAATCCCAACAGACTGTAACCACTGATAATGGACTTTAATAACAATCTGGTGTGTTAAAGCAGTGCGGCAAATCTCAGATGTTGTTTTCTTCTGTCTTTACAGTTATTCAGAGTGAAAAAAGCATTTCTTTTTCCCTCATAATTAAAAAAAATAGTGTCTTATTAATCAAACTAGTTAATGAAGCAATTTGCAAGTTGTCTGAAAAATTCACATGGCATGCAAAGTCCAAGACTTACAAATGTTGGGAATTCATTAGACTATCTGCCTTATGTAGGACAAGAGGAGTTAACTCTGGCTTTTTAGACAAAATAGAGCCTCTGATTCATCACTGCACCAACTGACTAGCACAGTAAGACCAATTTAGGCAGTTTCTAACAGACTACAGAACCCAAATCAAACAGTCAACAAAATTAGTCCAAAAACCTTGTGCTTCAGGGGGTGGATTCTGACCCAGCCATAAATCACCAACTGCAGGTTCTTCAGCTGTTTGTAAGGTCACACTCCCCTCTTCAAACTCACTGGAGATCCAGAAGACAACTTCAATGCATTCTCCCAGTTAAATAGCTCGTTTGGATCTAATACGATGTTTATTGACTCCTGGGCCTGTATTGATTCTGAACAGGCTATAGCTAAGGTTTAGTAAAAGCCTTGGAGATAAATCAGCATGCAGGTAATAAACTGCAGATCACATAAGTAAACATTACTTAATTATATTCCTATTAATATATTGAGTCTGTAATGAATTTTTGAGACATTTAATTATCAATTTGACAAGATAATCTAGGGGTAGTTAATGATGGACCAGGAAATTGTTAAAAAACCACAGACACTTAATAAGTCTCCTAACTGACACTGAATTAACTTGCTTTAGCTGTCTGGTTAAATAGACAGCAGTTAATTACAGAGTGCTTAGGCAGTCTCACAATTTTAATATACGACCCTCTTTGCTGTGCAGTAACCGTACACCCGGGGACATGGGGTTTTCTCCACGTATTTCCTTCTGATGGCTGAATTATTGGCTGCTGTAACTACTTTTGCCTTCAGTAAGATTCAGGAGTTAGGCCTTTATTATCTACAAATACAATGGACTTTTCACTCTCTTTAATGATCAGAAATCATTGTGTGTTTGAATCCCTCCACGATTAACAACAAAAAAGGGATTTCTCACTCCTAGGAGGGGTAACAGTTTGGAAATGGAAGTGGCCGCCTTGAGGCTCCAAGTGGTCCGTGGACAGGCAGAGACACCCGCTAGATCCCCTGGCTAGCCACGGGTGCCTGAGTTCTGCTGTCTACATATTCATGTATATCCAAGAAATGCTCTACCCAGGGCAGAAGTGCAGCTCCTTATTTGGATAAAATCTGACACTTCACTGCAACAACGGGATCAGCACTGACTCATACGAGGATAATCACTTGCCATAGTGTTTTGGGTGCATAAAAAAAAAATTAAGGGACCTGAGCCAGCCAAGGCAGCACCAGAGACAAGCACTAACAGTTCATCCCAGAGGTTAACAAATAAGGGTAACAAGTAGTAATAGCTGTGACACCTTCCCTAGGAGTAGCCTCAGGCTACACTGAGGAAACGCCGCTTCCTCGAGCTGGGGAAGTGGTGGCACCAGTTGGTTTGAAATGTAAAACACTGCTGATAATCCCGGGCTGTGCATGAATAAAACATTGTAGATCCTTCATCCACCGGAGAAAACACCCTTCTTTAAGAAAAAGACATTTCAGGAAGTAGAAGCAGTGTTGTTTGGCTCCAGGAGTTCAGAGGCCCGGAGCCATCAGTCTCTCCCTATCATTAGCTTCAAGAGAATTTTTCAAGTGCTGGTTCTTTTAATTTATTTACTTTGGGGAGCCTTTAAGAATGAAGCCTTTTTCCACAGTAATTCTGCAGCCTAAAAGATCTTTCTCCAAAAATAAATAAAAACATTCATGCAATAGCACAAATCCAGGAAGAAGGGCTTAAAAAAGCCACCAAATGTTTTTGCTACTGGAAAACTTGAGCAGAAACCCCAGGGACCCTTCCTCAGCCAGACATGTGCATGGCAGTGCAATGACACCAGCAACATCATTCTGCTCCAAAAGTCCTTAGCAGCTGTGGAAGTGTTAAGTAGCAGGGCTAGTGGGCAGAGTCCTTCCATCACAGCCTCCTGAAGGTACAAATTCAGTGGAGACATCCCTCAGTCTGGGAACTGAGAAGTCCTTGTGAAATCTGTGCCTCTAGCTGCCTTATTTAAGTCATGTCATGTTGTGCACAGCTAGGCCAAGAGAAACTGAACAGGGTTGTTTCAAGGCACAGTTCCCAAGGTACCATTCTCCAGTTTCACCCAAGTGAGAAAAATAAAAGTTTCTCTCACATCTTGTTGAGGGCAGCTTAGACACCTGAGGGGGCTCTGATGGCTGCTGAGGACAGCCCAGTCTTCAGCTTGAGCAGAGCTGTTTAAGTGGTTCTGCAGGCCCGTTCTGCCCAAGAGAGGCAAGAAGAGCCATCAGGAATCCTTGCCACCTCCAAAACATTGCTTCCTATGGGTTTATCAGTGACACACAGAGAGGGAAAGGATCATGTCTTAGGCCTTTTGCCTAATTCCCCCAGAATCAGCATTGATTTGTCATCAGCACTGACCTCCCTTCAAGAGGTACCGGGTTATTTTAGGGCAAATCACCATTAAATCAAACATCTACAGTAAGTCTCCTCTGAGAGAAGGAGCAGTGGTTGAGGTTAGAAAGAATTCATAGCCCTTCAGTTTGTACTGTCGGTGGGACCTTGGCAAATTCACAGACCATTGGCTCAGGAGAGGAGAGACAGAGCTGAGTTTAACCCCTTGCTCTCTGAAAGGGAAGGCAGCACTTTCCCTGCACTGACACCAAGCCAGCAAGGTCACTGACAGGGCTGTGCTCTGCAGGATACTCACTCATGCCCAGTTTGGGCTTTCCAATAGAGAAATTATTTTGCCAGAGGTGTTGTCACATTTACCACCAGCTCTGCATGTGGAACTCAGCACATCCATCACCAACTTGCTGTGGTAACTCTTAAAATCCACTTTTGGTCCCAGCACCCTTGGGATGTCTAGAAACAGGCACAGCCTATGGTGTTTTTGGTTGGGCTGATGATAGAGCTGTTGGCCCTGGCATGTAGCTGCGCTCTGGCCTGGGAGGTCAGACCACAGCCCTGGCCCTCAGGCTCCTTGGTCAATGTTGCTGTGGTCCAGAGCCAACTGAAAGTTGATGTCCTGCTCTCCAAGACTGTTGCTTCCTCTGACCTATCCCTTTAGGCTTCTTCTCTGTGATTTCAGCTCAGAATGGGCAAGACTGTTCCACTTCCTCAGGGCAGGCAGCTGCTGTGCCCTGCTGGGGCTGCAGATGTGGGCTGTGGGTCCACCAACCCTTCACCTCTCCTCCCCAGCACAGATGAGCACTCTGGCCCCTGCACATCCCTCCTCCTCTTGCACAGATGGTTGCCGGGGTTTCTCTTTGGCTGCAGCTTTTGGGCCCAGCTGCAGGAGGGCTCTGCTCCAACACAGGCTCAGCTGGGCTAGCACAATGGGAAAACAAAGGCCTGCTCGCTGGGGATCTAAGCCTTTTCAGCCCCATTTCCTTTCCCAATGCTTTCATTTCCTCCAAGTGAAATGCTGCTGAAAGGAGGACACTGTGGCTGTGGCTGCTGCCATAGGCATGGGGCTTGGATGTCACTAGCTGCTGCTTCATCTGGGTCAGGGATCTAAAGAAGCCTTCACTCAGCTCCTCCCATGGAGATAATATTTCTTCTAAATAGGTTTACCCAAGCAATCAGTAGGGAGCTGGGATCATTCTACCTTAGAAACAACTGGCCTTGCCTGGCCAATGTCCCTACAGCTAATCCCAGAAGAGGTGCTGGACATTCTGGAGCAAGTGCAAGCAAGACAGAGCCTAGCAGGGGCTTCTTAATTTTTAGCATTTATTCTGCAGTTTTGAAGGCACCCAGAAAACCCAAGGATGCCCTCGAGAAGTTGGGAGGAGCTGGGGTAGCTTATACTTTGGCAATTGCAGTGTGGAGCTGGAAAGAGGAGAAGGGAATAAAGTGGCTTAATTTATAGCATGGCTTTACTGCCACTGCCCCGGACAGCGAGTGGCCAGGGGAAGTTAAGAGTTGGAGAAAGGGAGGCTGCATTCCTTTAATAGCTTTTTGGCAGGTGCCAAAGTTATCCTTGCCGGAGGGAGAAGGTGTTAATCTGCGCACTTGCTAAGGAAGGAGCTAACATTCGCCGAGTTCAGAGGAAGGTTTAAGCTAAAGCAGAGCGAGCAGAGTCCCGGGAGGCGACAGGTTCCCTGGGGTGCGAGGTTCCCTGGGACGGGAGGTTCCCTGAGGCGGGAGGTTCCCCGGGACGGGAGGTTCCCTGAGGCAGCTTCTCGGGACCCCCGCGGCCCGGCGTGTCCCGCAGGGAGCCGCGCTGCCCGGGCCGGCCGGCAGAGGGCACTGGCGGAGCGGCATTCCAGCCCCGCCGCCCGCCGGCAGCGCGGCCCGTCCCACCTGGAACCGCTGAGCACGGCCGCACCTGCTCGTAGCGGCCCCTCAGCTCCCCTGGCTTGGAAAAGCCCCTCGGGGGGCTCACCAACAGCTACAGGAGTGAGCACTGGGGTCCTTGGGCAGCCTGGCCAAATCCCTCTTAAGGATGGATCTCTTCCAGAGGGCAGGGATGGAAATAAGGCAGCTCTGAGGAAGGAGTCTGGCAATGGGGCACCTCTCTTCCTCTGTCCCGGCCTCCCACTAGCCTCCATCTCGTGACCTGCCCATCAAACAGCCACCCAGGTTTGGGGGAAATGGGAAATTTTTTGAGATGGAGCACCATCCTCCTACCCCATGGCTGTCTCTGGCCAGGACCCCCGTTTCTGGGGGACCCACCCTCTTGCGGCCTGCAGAGCCCTCACTCCCACTGACATGCAGGTTTGCTTTATTTCAAGTCTCACAAAGTGACACGGGCTGTGTTATTTGAACTCAGGACCCTCCTCGGCCTGTTGGCTGCTGTTTCCCAGCGGTAAACCTCTTCTCATGGAGAGGAATCAGCCAGCTCTGCCTGCAACCTGCAGTTCCAACACAGGCAGGCAGCTCATGCCCATGGGCTCGCCAGAAATACCGTATGCGGCTGGGGATGGCAAAGAAGGCTACACAGGTCCGTGGGGCAATGGCAGCACCTGGTCCCAACTTGCACATGAGTTGCAATGGGGCTGCAACCCAGGAAAAAGCCCTTCCTTGGAGCCCCTCTAACCACGAACGGCAGGAGCAGCACGTCGCTGGAAGTGACTGGTTTGCTCCAGTAGCCTCTTTACAAGCACCAAGGGACAGCTGTTTGGGGACCGCTGGGTTTTTAAAAGGCCACTTACGAGCTTTAAATCTGCGCTGGGGGAGAGGGAAAGGAGAAGGGGGGTCAGGGAGGGGTGGTTGCATTGACTGCTTAGGACTTAAAGCTGTAAACCTCTTCTTCCCTCTCTCATCGCTGGGACATTTTTATTGGCGAGATGAAGGGAGACAGAGCACAGCTCCACAACTTGCTCTTCTTCTAGAGGTTAATGACCCAGTTAGCAGCTCTTGGCTGCATTTCCCGACATTTTGCAGACATCAAGACCCGTCTCCCTGCCAAGTACATTCTGTTCCCTGGAGCTCGGCCAATGCATCTCAGATTACTATGTAATGCGACAAAGAGGGAGAGCTGGAGGTGAGGGTGGGAGCTGGAGGGGAGATACGGGAGCCGTTGGAGAGGGGGCAGGAGAGGGTGGGAGAAGGGGAAACACCACTTCTAAATTTAACAACTAAGATGGAAATGAAGCTCCCAAGGTGCTTATTTGCTGGATAAAATGTGAATCCCAGGATGAATTGGAGTGATGCTTCTGGGAAACAGATGCAATCAGCAAATAATTCCCCCCTAGGGACTGTGCAGGCCTGTGCTTCCTGGATCTGCTGACAGTCGAGCTCTGCTTCTGATGCCCTTGTGCCCAGGACAAATACTACTGGGGAACTGGGGCTGCTTTCCTGAAAGACAGTCCAGTATCCCAAGAGGAACAGGGGCTTAGAGAGTAAAATGGGGAGTGGAGGGACTGAAGAGGGTGAAGTTTCTGCATGGTGTTTTATTTATTTTTTTGCACCCAGAGCACATGAGGCTGCTCAGGCACACTTTGCTTGGCGAGCTGCTCCAGATCCCGACACTTTCACAGTAAATGAAGGAAGGTCGGACCATGGGGAAGGCTCTCCTGGCTGTGGTCGAACATACAGCTTGCAGAGGGGCTGAGATGCCAAACTTGTTGGTAGCTGGTGCTTGCAATGGTTAGAGACCAACCTGATCTCACACTGCACACATGCCCTCGAGCCTTTCCTCAGTGACCAGTCTGGTGTCTTCTCCCAGGCCATGCTGGGGTCTTCCCCTGTAGCTCTAAGGAGATCCCGTGGCCACAACATGCACTACAATGCCCTTGGTCCTTGTAAACCTTTCCTCACAGGCGTCTTGTGCCATGTTTCTGATTAAAACCACATTGTTTTCTAGTTGTTTCTTTGAACCAGAGAGCCTCGCATGTTGGCAGTGTTGCAAATGGAGCTTGGGGTCCTGACCCAAGAGGAATTCTTGCAATTGTTCTTCTCCCAGGCTGGCAGCTCTGTTACAGTTCTCCCATGCTCCCTAGGTGCAGTGTCTCCTACTAACTCAGCTCTGGACATTTGGGAACCTTCTCTTCAGAGCTGCTTTACGTTCCTTCCAGCTAGACCTGCAGATCCATCATTCCCTGGGCTGCTGTACCACTCTGATGATGTGCCACAAGCCTTTCTCCACTCGGGGCGCAGTGCTGGCACGTGGTCATGCCAGTTCTCAGCCCAAACCCTTGTCAGGTCTGAGGTTTCTTTCCCTCCCACCTTCTACACTTGTGTCAGCTCCACATGGTCTGAGCACGTTGCTCACAGACATCCCAGCTGTGAGCAGCTCTGCCTGAGCCCTACACTGATGTAGGAATTCATCCAGCCCCATTTCATGGTCCCAATTCCAGCGCATTCTCTCTCCAGTTCCTGCCATATCTGCCTGCTCCCACGTTGTCTTTCTTGGTCCAGCTGGCCTCTCTGGGACACAGGTGTGGGGTCTCCTCTCCCGCTGCTGGCCAGTGCCTGGCTGAGCCTGCTGGCAAGGAGATGTGCTGGGAAATGAGCCTTGAGAATCACCTCAGGCAGGGTCAGGAGCAGTGGGTGAAGCAAAGCAGGAGGCCTGGGGAGAGCTCAGGGGAGGGGGCTGACACACACAGGGTCAGGCAGGGTCTGCTCCCTGAGCTGAGAGAACGGGTTGTTCCCCAGCATTGCAATGCAGTCAGGTTGTGCACCAGGCAGAGGATCTGCTCCCCCCTTCAGAGATGGCTGGATGGAGCCAGGCCTCCAGGCAGAACCTCAGGGCTCCTGCCCTGCTCCCCCAGGCAGGACAGCCCCCTTTGTGCCATCCCTCAGGATGCTGCTGTGTGAAATGGGAAGAAACACGAGAGGTCTGGCTCAATGGGCCTGCTTATCTCCCTGGAGCAGAGCCCTCCCTCCTCTTCAGGAATGATTTCCTTGAAAGACACAAACCAGCACAAAACTGCCTCTTGCTCAGCTCCATCTGCCATGCGGGGGCTGGGTGCCGGGAGGCCACGGTTGCTCACTACATTTGCCAGACAGACGTGGCTTTAGGAGGATTTTTTACTATGTGGAGCCTAAGAAAGAGATGAGTTGGGTTTACCTGTACCAGGAGTTGCTCAGGAAAGNAAAAAAAAAAAAAGAGTGTTTTTATGGAGAAGAGGTTCCTCAAAAACCACAGTAAATGCCAGCATCTAAAAATCTGGCACTGTGTCTTTTCACTGCTGAGCATCTGTCCTCGAGGCCAGCCCCACAGAGAGAAAGTCATCAGGGGCCAAAGCATCCTTTAAAACACAAGCCTTGGCTAACCACAAACATGCAACCCTCCCGACTTCTAAGCCACACGTCAGCCTCCTCCAAAAGATGAGAAGGTCCAGACACAGTCCCATGATGTAGGACAGCTGGGAGGAGGGCACAGGTTGCAGGAAGGAAGGAGCCCCTCCTCCCCAAGAGGAGCTGGGCAGAGGCCTACAGTGAATCTCAATCTTCCACCAAAGTCATCCCGATCCTCTTTGTGTGGCTTATGTCCTTCCACAGCAGATAGCAGAGTGGAGATGAGCCCACATCACACACACAGTGCTTGATGCTGCACAAACCCAGCCTGCAGTGATGGTCCTGGCCCCACACAGCTGGTATTTGACTGCCCAGCAGAGCTGCTCAAGTCAGCAGCTCTCAGCCAGAGAGAGCACAGATGTGCAAATAGGGGAAAAACCTGCTAGAGGCATCTCAGCTTCTGGTACAATGCTAAGAACACTTGGGTTGGGACAATTATGGTTCAAGTATTTCTATTACCAGTGCCAGAAGAAGTTTTGAGCCCTTATCAGGGTAAATAGTAGCGGGTAGGTGACTGCTAAGTTCACACTGCTTTTTTCCACCCTTTCCTTTCCCCACAGATCTGTGCTGGAGTAGAAATCACGGCAGTAAACAAGCAGCAAGGTCAACATTTATAAAGACAGAGAAATGTTGCAGTCCTGCTTGTGGAGCAGGGTGAGCAAGGCAAGCACCAGCTGGGCCCTCCATGTGACTTGTAGTAGGGAAGCAGGGACATGAGTAGGGAAGCTCATTGCAAAAGGTGAGACTTTTTATTGTTTCAGGAGACCAGCAAAGACCTCATTTTTGTCTCAACTGGCTCTTGAATTTAGCAACTCACAGAAACCATCAGGCAGTTTTTGTGCAATTACTACAGCCAGTCCAGGCTCAATTTGTCACCTTTCAACATCACCCTGAAGTCCACCTGCCTCAGGAAGAGGTAACCCAAGTCAAGCACAGCTCATTAGTCCAGTGTGGGCAGGTGAGAAAACAGTAAGCTTAAAGTGCATTGAGGATGATTTAACTTTGGCCTATCTCTAAATGTTTTAAATAACAAACACAGTTAAGCACTGAAATCATTGCCTAGGGGTTCTGTGAGGTCAGTATCCTTAAATGCTTTCAGGAGCAGGACAGAGGCAAACATCTGTCTGAGCTAGCTTGGGTCCAGCTGGTCCTATGTTGTGGCAGGGTATGGACCAGTTAAACTCTTGTTATGCATTGGCCTTTCCCATCCCAGTTTCCAGAGGTGTTTGTTGAGCTCCTCTCTGTCACAAGCTGACCCCTCCCTGTGTGTGTGTTCACAGGATGTGTGGCACACTGCTGAGCCTGGTGCTGAGCAAGTTAGTCAGACTTGTGAAATCGTATTTTCCTTGAAATTAGGATGAGTTTTGAGACATACATAAATGTATAGAATAGCAGAGAATATTTATTAGGGTTGAAATTAACATTGATTGATTTGATTTTTGCTGATTAGGTAATTATGAGAACTAAAGGGGTAATCACCTTTTCGACAAGGAAATGAAACAATCATCCAAGCTAGACAAGTCCTGAGTTTCTAATTTGAGCAGGGGGGAAAAAAAAGCTACAGGTGAAGAGGAAAGAGCAGTATCTATGCCTTTTACTTTTTGAAGCAGACATGGGCTGGGACTTTTCCCACCATGGTTATCTCAGTTTTATCCATCCATGTGTCTTGGGAGATGGACAGAGGAGAGATGCAAGGGTTAGCCTGGGAAAAGCAATGCAAGTTGCAGATTTTGGATTAGTTCACACCCAGAGGAGGAAGAAGCCTTTCCTACCCCTCTCCAACTTGCCAGAAGTATGAAAAGATCTGTCAAGTCACTGATAGCTGAACATGAGGCTCACAGGAGCAGGTCTGCCTCGCTGCCCTCCCTAGACCTGTCTTGCACACCTGCAGCCCCTCAGGGCCTGTCCTCCCAGCTGACCCCCAGACTGTGTTTGGGATATCTCCAGGGCTCACGTCTTGGTGCTCTGGGATTTCTTCCACAGTCAGCAACATGGGAAAAGTCCACCAAGGGCAGAGCTTGGCCTCACACCCCTTGCCCAGCAATTGCCACCCCTCGTTGCCTTGTGTGTGGCTTGGACACCCGTACAAGTGCCAGGATTCCTTGCCCCTGTTGCCACCTGTGTCATAATGGAAGCCAGGATGAAGAGACACTCTGGAAAGCCAGCTACCATCAGTCCCTTAAAAACAAAACAAACAAAGGCCTTTTCTCAGCTGCAGTGGCATGAACAGAGCTTAGTCCCCCTGTCCGCTCCAGGATGTGGCTGAGATATATCAGGGAAGAGCAGCTGTCAGCGTGGATGTGCCTAAAATTAGCTCAAAGAGAAGGTTTCCTCCGATTATTTATTTATTTGGTCCTTAAAAGGTCCCTTCTTATTAGATGCAAATTCAGCACAAAAGCTTCAAGCCAGTACAAAGGCGCTGCTAATATTTTTCAATTTAACTGAGAGGAAGGTCGCAGCACTTTGCATTTAAATTTCTACTTGGGATAGAAGCTGTAGCAAAGGGGGAACTCTTTGGAGATTTGGCTGAAGGAATGCATTTGGAAGAGCTGTAGCACGTGCAGCAGGTTCAGCTGGTGAGCTGGGGACCAGTGTGTCACTTATTTGATGTTTTAGGTGCCCCAGCAAGAAATCAGGAGAATGGGTCTCCAACCTTGATTTATCTCCTTTCAGATATACACACACTCCCTTCTAAGAGGATTCTTATTATACATTATGGCATCTGCTTTCATCTGTTTGTCAGCTCTTTCCTACCATCCATCTTTCCCACCCTCTGATAATTCTAGGACTCCCTCACCAATTTCACTCTCTCAGATTGTAGGGGAAGAAAGGGAGTGGAAAAATCTTAAAGATACTAGATTCCAGCAAGTGTTTTCTCAAAGAAAATTACCTCAATAAGGCCTTTTGTAAGCAAAAGACTGGAGAAAGAATTCCCTCCTTCTTAGAAAAGAATCCACATATGGCATAGATCTGTAGGAAAGCAGGCTTGATCACTTCTGCTGCTCAGGGGATCGTCTATTAATTATAGAGCTCACAAAACTTAGTCTCATCACCTCTGTTTGGCTCATGACCCCAGGACTGAAATGGGAACACCCATACAGACATTTAGAAGAACTGAAAAATAATGAAAAAGAACTCTAGGGAAAAAACAACCCAAATTTTCCTGTAATTTACCTAGTCCATCCCACTCATCTCAGAAAAAATACCTTAATATTTCTTTGTGAAAACTCCTGGAGTGGGCTTTGCAGGACACAAGGACTTTGAACTCTTCCTGACACCTTGCTCTGCAATGACCCACAGCCATCCAGGAGCTGAATCCTGAAGCTGCTGCCATCGTGCAGGCTTGCTGCTCTCCCAGCTGCCTTCCCTTGCTGCCTTTCATTTCCTTCTCTGCTTACCATATTTTTTGAGGTGGGGAATTGCCATCACCATTGCAGGAAGGCCTTGGCAAGGCTGGGGCAGGAGGTGAATGAGGTGAGCAGTGAGTGGCAGCAGCACCTGGATCAGCCCTGCACACAGTCATGCTGTAATGCAACATGTCTGGTGTAGCCTGGTCCAGTTATGCCACAGTCTTTGTCTCCTGACTCTAAAGGTATTTGGACCCAAGTTTTTGATTTGTGCAAGTAGGGGAGGCCATGCTCTGTGCTGCCAGAGCATAAATAATAGGTGGGCTGGAGGACTGGCTCTGAGCAGGCCATTCCATCTACAGCCAATCTCCATATTCAAGGTCTAAGAGCAGAGTTTGCAGGTTGTAGCTTCAATATTTCTGATCCACCAAGTCAACTGGATGCACATGGAAGCTGGATCCTGAGATTTTATGGCTTTTTAATGAGAAGGTGAGAACTATTTACACTCTGCATAAGCTCTTCCCTAGAGACAGCAATCCTGTTCAGGGTTAAAGGCCTGCTAGAGCTACCTGCTTACCATATCTTTATCCTCTTCTACAGGAAAGTACATCAGAGAGCAGAAAGTCTGTACCTCAGAGTACATCTGGCTTAAAAAAACAGCCCCCCCTGCCCCATATCGCTCATCTGTCTGCTCTGATGGCATCAGTGTTGCTCTGAACAGCACTGCAAGTACTGCTGATTGCAAAGCAGCAGCAGGAAGATGGGAATCATTAAAGCAACTCAGCCAAAGCCCTGTAATTAATTAGTTAGAAAAGCATCTTGGCGTTATTAGAGAGGCCTCAGCAGAGGAAGCGACACCTCTGTTCTAACAGACTCACCTTCCGCCAGAGCTGCTGCTGTGATGTTTGACATTGTGCTGGTGTAAACAGAAATTAGAAGTCAGTGTGACAGGGAGAGGAGCCACTGGCAGGCTGTGCCCTTGGCCAGGGCTGTGCTGTGTGCCAGGAGGTTTCCATGCTTTGCTCGCAGGCAGAAATCAGATCCTGGAAAAAGCTCAGGTAGGGATGATTGCTGCTCAACCAGGAAGATCCTGATTTCTGCTGTGATTAAAATCAAACCCAGATTTCCCAGGGTACTGAACATGAAGCTGGTTATCCAGGTGTTTCTGATCATAAACAGCTAAATGTACACAGAAATGCCACCCAAGGCTCCAGAAACTGGTGTCTCCTGGGATCTAGACACATGCAGGATGCTGCTGTCCCTGGCAAACATGCACAGGCTGGCTGCATGGAGAACTGGGCCATGCTCAGAGCTGCATATTCATGGCATGCAAATGTTAAGCTACTGCAAACTCCCACAGCTGTCATCAGCACACAGCACCACGGCCATGAGCCCCAGAATGGAGTAACATCCTATGGGGAGCAGCAGGATGCTGTAAGATCTATGTGTCGCTGAAAATAAGAGCATCAAAAGGAAGATGGAAACACAAGACTAAAACAGTCAGGATTGGTTTAAGGACTCTTAATTTCCTCTGGGGCTGGAAGCCAGGCAGTGTGGCTGGTCCATGGGGCAAGGAGCAGGCAGCAGGAGGCCTGGCTCTCCCTCTGACCTGCTGGCATACCTTTGGCAACTCTTTTTTTTATCATAGGCTAATTTTGCCCTTTCCCCACTTGGTACTGTCAGCCTCTAGGAATTCAAACGTCTTGATTTGGGCCTCCAAACACCATGATTTTGGCTTAAAAATCAAGAGCTATAAGCACACATATATGAATTACGTGCCTTTTTGAGTGGCCTCGTGGTTGCTGACTCTTTATGGATCATATTTCCAACTGAGCAGGTCAGATTTTTTTATTATGATTATTATTATTTTAAATGAAAGCCAAGAATTTCACATAAACACAGGGCTCTGGCAGCTTGAGTTGGCAGCTCTGCCCGTTCTTCATGTGTCCTGCCAGGGAACATCTGAGGCATGGGCTGTCACTGGCCATGTCTACAGAGCATCAAGCAAAACTCCCCAGTCTCAGCTGGCTTCCTGAACTTCCCCAGGGCAACTGAGAAAAACCAGCCATTCCCCAGATGTTCCCAGTGAGGACAGCAGTTGGGATAACTCCTGAGTGTGGCCTGTATTAGAGCACAGGTGAGCAGCAGACTGGAGGAGACCAGGCAGTTGGCTTCTGAGGAAGATTTTTTTTTGGTGCATCCTATTTTGGCCCTGCTGTTGCAGCCTTGCCAAGGTGCTTTGAGTGCTCTTCAAAGCAGCAGAAAGACTAAGCTCTGAGAACTTGTCTGTGCATGCATTTGCTGAGTTTCAGATGAGGTCCTGGGCATACTCTGGGCAGAGGTTTGAGAGGAAGATTGTGCATAATTGAACTGCCTTGCTCATCCCACAAGGAGCAAAAAACCCCAGTTCCCCATGTTTTACCTTGCAGATGTGTGGACGTACCACAGGAAGCTCCCTGTCTGTGCAGCTGTCACCAGCTCTGCGATAACAGGAATCGTGGCTTTGGCTCTCAGCTCTGAAGCTGTAGTGAAGTGAAGATGTTCTCTGAATAAATGAACAAACTGAGATCTTCAAATAAACAACAGATTCTTCCTCAGGTCAACTTTGCAGAGAAAGCAAATATTTCAGGAGAGTATGGTTACTGCTCATAGCTCTCTGGAGCCAGCCTGCTAACTCCTCTGCGGTGGCTGTAAATCTGATGGTGGTTCAGCTGAAGGACCTCACAGATGCTATTTCAGGCTGATATAATGTACCATAAATGGGATTGAAAGCACCCATCTATAGCAGACAAAGCCTTTCTGGTTCATTCAAACACCGAGGAAACCGACCATTGTATATATGCACAGTTGGGATTCATCCAAAAGTGAGTGGTAGCCAAAAGAATTTACACGTTCCCTGGCTGGGGAACGTGTTGATTTCAGAAGGCTGCAAAGGTAACACAAGGATACAGGGAGACTCCCTTGCCTGGCATTTAGTGTTTGAATCTCATCCTTTGACTCACCATGAAAGGGAACAGTCCCAGAAGGACAGAAGAGCCCCCACCATAAATTATATTCCTTATTTAGGGACAACGAGGTATTTGGTCTCCGTGGGACAGCAGAAAACAGAACTTGCTCTCAGAGTCTCTGGCTGAATTTCAGGGGAGTGTCTATCTAGCTAAAGTGATACATCAATACACATAATATCACAATCAGCTTGTGGAATGCATTTCTGTAAAGCCCTGCAGAGAACCAAGGGGATCCAGAAAGGTTTGGAGGTGCGATTCTTCAACTCTCAGTACAGGCCACCAGCCCACTGTGTATATCAAGAGAGGTTAAAAGCAATCACTCAGCTCCAAATGAACGTGATGGCTGGGGGAGCCTGTCTTCAATGAGTGAGAATGTCTCTAATTAACGGGGTCGGGGAAGGGTCCCCCGGGGCAGGTGGCCCCACCAGGGGTACGCAGGGTGCCCTGGGAAGCTGTGCTCCCGGTGCTGGTCCCACGTGGGCCACAGAACCAGAGGGATGCGTGGTCTCATCCTCCTTGGCAGTTTCTGTGCAAAATGGGGCCAATTTGCTGGGAAGCTTCCCACTCCCAAGGAGGGAAGAGGTGGGCTGCGAGTTTAACAAACATTTTGGTATTTGGAAGTCATTCCCAGCTCTCATTTAACACACAGACTGCATTTCCCGTTGCTAACTGGCAGCAAAGAGCTCATCAACATTTAAATAAGAGGCTTGTTAATGCCAGCGTGAGGCAGGTTTGCATGCCAAAGCTGGCTAAGGTTTCGTGCCAAGGATTTTCTAAGAGAGAATTTCTCTAGGAAACTCCTTTAAAAGGAATAATTCACTACTGGTTAAAGAGAGCGAGGGCTTAATTTGAAGAGGTGCTGGGCTGGTTAAGTCAAATGGATGGTGCAAGAGCTGAAAGCCTGTGAAAATCAGACTCCAGCTTTTAAATCAATTAACTGAAGAATGGCATGTGGAGTTTTGCAACTGATTATGCTTTCTGCAATGCAATAACTGAAGGAAAAAGAGGCTGCACATAACCTTTTCATTCAGTGTCACTGACTTGCCCATCGATGGTAAATATGCTCAGGTGAGGCTTTAAATGCACCTGTTACCTGAGTGTAGGAATATTAGGCTCTATAAATAGTCAAATGTGCCCTAGTGCAGGGAGGATGTTCAATATTTGGCTCTGCTTCTAGCTCTCAAATGAGTCCTGTAAATTAAAAAGCATTTTTTACTCTGGGACTTTGTTTTGAGCCTTCCATATGGAGACAAAATCTTCATCTCAGACCCACTGGGGAGGAAGGGTGGCAGTTTTGGCAAAGCTAGAGGGTCCTGTGCTACATGTCTCTGTAGCATGGTTTATTGCCTTTCCTTGTTCCGTCACAGAACAGGAGTAATGTCCGTGGTGTCAGAATATGCACATGGTAATTGGCTTTTGCTGTAATTAAATGCCTCAGTGCCAGCGTTTAATCAGCCGCCAAAGCCGTTTATTGCCTCATATACGGCTGCACCACAAGCATTACCCCTTAATTAGTTGCTGAAATAGTGATGATTTAGCAGCGTCTTTATATTTATACTTTAAGACAGCAGATTCAGTCCAACACCAACAATATGGCAAGATAAAAAAGCAGACCATTCTGCTATGCAACGATTTGGGCTTATTTATTTTCCTTACCTCATAGAAAACAATGTCATGTGTAACTCCTGGTGACACCGCACTGGAGGTGATCAGCACTTGGAAAGCAGTTGCTGCATCTCTGCTCTGCTCCAGGGCTGACCTTGTGGATTTTAAGTGGATTCAGTATCCATAAAACATTGTCCCCAAAAACTCTCAGCAGCAACAGAAGTGTAGGCTTCACTCCCTTTGAGTCACCGTTACCAGGACTGCCTGGTCAGGCAGAGCAGAGGCAGAGAGCTCCCAGCTTTCCTCACAGGAGCTCCCTGGGGAAAGGAACTCCTTGGTGTCACTGGAGTGGTGGCACTTTGTTTTGCATGACCCTGGCAGGTTGTGACACTGATAGTAGGAGCAATTCTCCTGACAGCCCAAACTCCTCTTCCATTTTTCCCCACTTGTTTTTGCAGCCGCAGAGGTGCTGTTGCAGTGCAACCACTTGACATTTTCGGGAGAATGGAGCAGTGAAAGGGCCTACAAGTGTCCATTCATCTTCTCCAGTTTCAGTTGTCTGAAAGGAAGAGGTCTGGTCTGATCTTTCAGAGTCCCTTGACAGTTACTGACATGAGAGAGACCTCTCAGAAAGCAGTTCATCCTGCCATGCAGAACCTGCCAATGCTATGGTGGAGGAATGGCCCTTTGCAAGTGTCCATCTCTCACAGAGGGAGCCCTGCTGCTCTCTAGCATTGGGCTCTTCCCTTCCAAACTATTACTCCAAACAGAACACCAATACTGCCTGCTAAGACCAACCCTGGGACAGATTTATCAGCCTTCCAGGTTTCTTTTACATTTTGTAAACCCCCGAGAAAGCTCAGGAAGCCCCTGAAATCTTCTCAGAATTGACTAGAAAGCAAAATAAAACTCCTTTTACACAGAAGTCATACAGGAGGTTACCCTAAACAAACATCAAGATAAACGTCCCAGACCCATCTTTCTTCAAAGCTGGGGGTTTAAATCTCCAGTAGCCACAGGTGGAGACAGCCATTGCACCAGGAGAACACAGGGGGGTATGATTGCTTCTTCATCTGACCAGGGATGTCACCAACAGAGCCAAACAGTCACCTCTGTCTCCATCCCTCCTCAGCCTCAGGACAGCCCCCATTGGCACCTGGATTTTAGATACACTTCACTCCCAAAGCTTTCATTGTCTTCAAAGGATTCTGGTAGCCTTTGATTGCAAGAAAAGCAGTGCCAAACTATGGAATTAATAGCTCCCCCACCCTTGGCCCTCGCCTCTGGCCCCTGGCCTGCTAATGCATTTTGATTTGTGTGTGGACAACGTATCCCTGGAACTTTTCCATCGTAACAAGTTTAGGAAAAAGTACCTTGTGCTATAAAGGAAGTAATAATATCGAGTTTGGAAAACTATACAGCAGTTGGAATAGACTTGAAAGCCCACACCATCACACTCCCTTTACTGCCAAGACAAAGCCTGTCAGACACCCGTGTCCTGTAGGAACAAGCTGCAGTTTGTCCTTTCCTGAGGGAGAACACAGGCCCTTCCTAAAGTCCCCTGGGGAAGGGGAGGAGGAGCTGGGAGTGAGCCTGCTTCCTGCGCCTCATCCCCTGACAATACATAACCTACTAAAGAAGTCCTTCATTTTCCCTGGTGGTGGGAAAGTAAGGATGGGATTTAATTTACAGCCAAAAATATTTGGTCTGGACAGTAGGAAAGACTGTTGGAGGGTGAAGACAACACTGCTATAGAAAAGACTGCCAGGGGAGGTTGTGGGAACTCCATATGGAGATGTCTTCAAAGTCACATTAGATAAAGTTTTCTAGGGAATTACATGGAGGGAATGGGTTTAGCTGTATTGTGTGGCTTGGGATCTTTCTACAACTGTCAAAAATTCTTTTAAGATAACCACTTCTGCTGATAGGGAGGGCACTATTAATCTCATTTAACCCTTAAAGGCACAAAACAAACGTATCTCTGATACTTACCTAAAGAAAAGATGGCATAGCTTCTCCACTGACAGGAGTGCCACCTTAGAAAATAAAGCTGTCTTCCAGGCTGCTAAAGTTACTGGAAATGAATCTCACCTTGAAGACAATCTGTGCAGCACTGTGCAGCTCTGTGCAGATTTCTGAGAGAAATAGGCTTTTATAAAAAGGTCCAAGGATAGAAAGGGTAGAAAAACAGAGGCTGTAAGCAGGGTACAGGGATTTAGCATGTATTTTTAGAAAGGCTTACCGGGATACACTGGACTCCCCAGCACATGAAGCATTTCTGTCAGGAAGAACCTTCGGTGCAGCACCAGAATCTCTGGCTGGAGAGGTGGAGGTCAGGCTGAGTGGTGACCAGTGATAGTTTTTAAGCAGATGGGAACAATCCTGATTATTTACCACAATGATAGCCTAGAAACAAGTTTCTAGAAGAGGTAAGCTTTGCTAACCACACTTCTTTCTACTCTGCCAATAATAGTTTGAATAATGTTCCTCCATTCAGCTGCAGGGCAAGGTGTCTGGCTCTGCTGTCACCCCACCACAACCCAAATTTGAGAACATTTGTGGACACCTTCCCATACAACCCAACTCTGCAGATTAGTGCATGGCTTAGGATTGGAGTGCTCTCCACTGCAAAGGCAGAGATTTTTAGGAACAGTGCAAAATTCATCAAGAGAAGGTCAGTATGATGGGGGAGAGCCACTCTTGGGACACTTTTGCAACCTTACTTCACCCGACAGCGAAACAGACTCTTGAGTTAGGTATTCTCAGGAGCCACACAATGAAATTTTGAACCTAAAAGAGAAAAAGGTGAAGAATATAAAGCATAATTGCAGGTGGAGGCTGGGAGAAGGTAAATACCATTCAACTTGAAAAAATAATTTCACACGCTAGCAAACAAAAATGAAATTTATAAGAAGTTTATTGGATTGGTAAAATGTAATAAAAAAGCATTTGTGATACTTCTTCTGCAAAGAAAAAAGGCATCTGGCGATTTTGCATATTTATTTTCCCTTACAAAACATTTGAAAAGCATAACTGATAAAAAGGATAACAACTGAAAGAGCAGAGCAAAGAGGAAAATACATCTCAATATAATTGGATAATGCATAATAAAAATACAGAAAACACATGCTTAAAACAGCTTTCATTCTCTTACTGTAAAAAGTCATTTTATGTGTTGAATAAAAAATATATGCCGGTTGCTCTGATAATTGCAGTTTAGAAGAGGTAACTAGCTGAGAACAAAATATATATATCTATATATTTATAAATATAGAAAATGTGTATATGCTGCATCTGTCCTCAGAACAAATTGGAATAAATGATTTTCAATTCATGCACACAAGTTACCAGAGAAAAAAAACTTCATTTATTGCCTAGCAGATCGATCCTGTAAGGTGCTGATTGCATTTCCTGAGTGCCCTCAAAGCCCTGTGGAAGTAGTCAGTGAGGGAGACAAGTGGCCTGATGGGTTCAGTGACAAGGGAGGCTGCTCAGCAGCTCACAGGAGGTGCACTCAGCAATTCACAGGAATCGGGAAAATTCCAATGGCAGCAGGATCAGGCCACCCACAGACTTGGGTAGTGCTTTTGCTCAGCAAGGAGTAAAACTCTGGTACCCCCAAGCTCTGGCAGACAGGAGACCAGTCCTAAAAGCTCAAGTAATGTTACTTCATTAGGATCTGAGGGTACAGAGTGTGCAGCAGAAGCATTCCTCATATAGGAAGTGCTTGCTTGTGCCCCCTTGCCCAGATCCCTAGGCTAGTGATTCACATTTAAAAGGAAGATGCTTCCCATACCACTGAGAGCCTGTCTGCTGACACCGGGCAGGGAGGAGAGGGGCCAGTCACACTCTCTCCCAACTGCAACAAAGGCAACAGCACAAAACCTTCTCCATCTCAAGGCTAAACCAACAACCACCATGAAGCTGAAACAGCACCTCAAAGCACTGTGAATTACTGCACATCCGGTACAGATCATCCCTGGTGAACCCTCAAGCAGACAGATCTGCAACTGGCAGGGACAGGCCAAAGCATAGCAGCTATGTAGGACAAATACATTCCTGGGGGCACTTCCTCCTCACAGTCTGAAAGAACTGAATATTCTCCCAGCCTTTAGGGGGATCTCCATGGGGCATGTAGCCAAGAGGAATCTTCTGGAATGACCTCTGTGTGGTTCAGACCCCCACAGGCAAAGCCAGCGTGAGAGATTGGGCTCTGAAACATGACAAACCTCTGCTGTTAGTTCTGTTCTGGAAAGTGACTTTAATAAAACTGCAGAATTAGTACTCAGGGTCTCTCATTTGACTAACTAGAGGGAAGGGCACTGGAGGTTCCTCTCTAGTCTCTCTGACTGTCCAAAGTACAAGGTATGGCATGAGAAAGTATAGGACCATTGAGGAAGCTGATGTCTCACCAAGGCAGATTCTTTCTAGACTGTGAAAGTAAGTCCAGGCATTACTTGGCTCTGCCCATACCTCTGCCAATACTCAGTTCTCACTCTCCAAAGAGACAGCAGAGGAGGTCACAGTGGTGCAGTTTAGAGCATCAAAACATCAAATCATTCCCCTTACTGCATTTCCAATACACCTTGCATGTCCTGTCTGATCACAGCAGGGAAAAGTTTGCTAAAACATTATTTTGAGGATTGAAAACAAGAGCATATCAGCCTTTTTAATACAGTAGCACCAATCAAACTTTGGTTCACCTTCAGATTTTCTCTTCTAGCATCATATAAAAAAATGAGTGAGGAAGATTTTATAAGAGACAATATTAAGGGAATAAATTCTTCAGATATGAATGACTCTGGAGTTCTGATCTGGAGAAGATATTTGAGGAGATACACCCAAGTACCTCTGCTACAGAACAGCTGCCCACCAGAAAACAGGGTGTGTGAAGCAAGAGAAGCTGTACCGGTGGGACAAGCCATTGCTTTGCTGATCCCCATGGAGAAGAGATGCTCAGCATTAGCCTCCTGCTCCTCTTCTCCATCACCCTCCTGGTTCCCATCCCTGCTCCGCACTAGGACTGTTTCTCTGCTGCCCATAAAGGAGCACAGCAGGTCTCTGAAAAGGCACACGGTGAAGAAAGTGGAATACACTTTTCCTAAAGGCAGCTCTGTCAATAGCCTACTCATCACCTTGCTGGTTGTTCTGTTGAGATGCATGTCAGGAGCTTAGGCACATTAGAAATACTACTTTTTAGGTGGATAAAGCAAAGAACTAGATCAGACTTGGGGGACAAGGCACAAAATGTTCTGTAGCCAAACTGAAATGGGCTTCCAGCTCACACACAGCTGTCACTAAAGCAGTGGCAGATGATAAAAAAACGGGCCCCAGTTCGGATTTTCAACGGGTACCATCTCAACACAGTTGAAACTCAAACTACAACCTCCGGCTGTGCATTTCAGTGCAAACTGCTCTTATCTCATGCAGCCCTGAATGAAACATTAGCACAAAGGCAGCCTAATTGGAACAGGATCTTCTCCTCCCTCCCTGCAAATCCTCATCATTGCACACAATCCCATAGATAATGGCATAGAGAAAACAGCTGATTCTGGCAAAACACACACTAGGAAGGCAGGATCAAGCCCCAGGCTGGACACAGACTCACCAAGAGGAGCAGCTCTGGCTGTGGAGAGGATGAGGCTGACCTTGCTCCCTTAGCAGCTGCAGCAAATGTTTGCAGAGGAGATGCTGGGCTCTGGCTTAGTTTAGGGAACAGAGGGTGTCATTTTTCTCCTTATACACCACCAAGGAAGATTATAAAAGCAACAAGAAACTACACTGAATGAACATCTCCCTTTAATTTTGAAATCTAAGCATTTCCCCCAGTGAAGGCATTCCTCCCATGTAGAATTCCTATTTTGAAAAGCTCTCTGTATCAGACTGGAAAATATTCTTATTGCATTTGTTGGTTCCAAATTCTAGGTAAGCTCTCCTAGACAGAGCTCCTAACTGTTTTCATTCAGTGCCCAAACCAAAGTGGCTCTATATCCTATGGGGACCAGGACAAGACTACAACTCAAGAAATGAAAAGGAAAAATAATGATACCATGAAAAAAGCACATGGTCCTGATTACCAAAAATGCTGAATAAGCAAAACTACAATGGAACAAAATCAGCGGGAGACATAGGAACAGCCATTAAAATAAAAAATCAGAGCAATTCTGCCCTTTATTTTCTTGCCACGTTTATTATTTTCACCTCTCTCTTCTCACAGATGAAGCGGGGCAGGCCAGTTCTTTTTCCTTTTCAAGCTGGCTTTGCTCTCTGGGCTGTCACGCTGCTGGCACAGCCCTGCGGAGACAGGACTTCCCGCACTTCAGGGGAATGCTGAACTGGGGCTATTTTTTTAAACATCAAACTATTCCTGTTCACTGCACACTCTGCTTCCAAAAATAAAACAAGCATCCCAGTCTTTAACCAAGTAGACAGACCCTTTAAACTTTCATAACAATGTTTGAAACCTGGGCTAGGAGGGATGGGAACGGGAATGCATTTTCCTACTAATTGGAAATAATGAAACCGATGTTTGTGGATATGAAGTGCTGGGTAATAACAAATCAGAGGTCTGTTGCTGAGCCTGTTCTGCCAGCCAGCCTTTTTGAGAAACAGACAGCAAGAAAGGGTTTTTTTCTTTGCATTGATGAACTTAAAATGAAAGCAGGGGCAATACATGGGAAGGAAAAGGCTAGACAGGTACAGGGCATGGAAATTATTTGCCTGGGGCAACCACAGAAGTAGGCAGAAAAATGGCAAAAATAATGTCTCCTTATTTCCTTAGCCCTGGTTCCTAAAACTAGTTTGGG
The DNA here is from genome assembly GCA_013400315.1 of Bombycilla garrulus. Taxonomy (NCBI): domain Eukaryota; kingdom Metazoa; phylum Chordata; class Aves; order Passeriformes; family Bombycillidae; genus Bombycilla; species Bombycilla garrulus. Next base: position 480,025 of record VXBU01000062.1, on the reverse strand, counting down.
AATGAACTGGGGGAAGGGGAGGAAGGAGCAGCAATTTGAACACAGCAGATGCTCCAGTTAAACCATATCTTCCCAAAGAGGAACCGAGGGTGGGGGCAGGGGAGATGGCTATTATTAATGTCCTTCCGTATATAGCAAAGCAGACATCCTGCATAATGGCAACACAATACATCAATAATAGCCCAAGAATAGCTTCCTACCGGTTTTTTCCCCCTGACAGTTAGAAACATAAAGAGAAAAATCAAGCTGCTGAGATAAATAGCTGAGTCTCCACCCCCACCTCAAATTGCCTTGGCATATTTTAAGAGATAAATGGTTCTATGAGAAATTTAAATAGCTTTCTCTTTTCTTTTTTGGCAGCTGCAGGAACTGGGTCAGGTGTAGAAATTATTAATTTAGAAGCCTGAAAAACCCATGTTTGAAACTAAGTTTTTTTTTTCCTTTAAAGCATCAACTTTCTTAGAAGCAGAGTTACAAAAAAAAAAAAAAAAAAATTGAGGGGTATTTTTTAAACAGAAGCCAGGTTAAAAATAATGAAATAACAGTGCAAGCTGTAGAAAAGGGACAATTTGTGTAACAGTTTAATGGACATTAAAAGTATCTGTAGTAGATTGTTAATGTTTTGGTGGTTTTTTTTTGTTTTGGTTTTTTGTTTTGTTTTGTTTTTGTTTTGTTTTGTTTTTTTTTGTAGGGTATTTGCTTAATGGCTTTCATTCCTCTTGATCAAACACAGCATTAGGAGTCTGCCTTGAGGAAAAAGTCTGGGGGACACCATTTGGTGGCTTTACCCAAAGTTTAGTGCATGTTTCCAAAGAGACAAGAGATTACTGCCAAGGTGACCAGCACCAAACACTCTCACAAGGAGCCCATTACTCTCCTGCAGGTCTCAGAAATGACACCCCAGGGAGCTCATCTGCTCCAGGCTGTGCACGCTGGTGCTCAGAGCCAGTGAGCCTGGTACTGAACCACCTGTGAATCACTGCCTTCCCCCTCCCACTCAAGCTACTCCGGCTTTCCACATTGATATCAGGATTTGTAACACAGCTTCTCTGCACGATGCCAAAAGCCATCTCCCTCCTCAGGCCATCCCTCTTTGCAACCATAAAACCTTGAATCTTACAGAGAAAAAAGGTCAAATCCTGTAGGAACAGCTCAGAGCAAAGAAATGCTGATGAACTATCTCACAGGAGAGTACACTAGTTAAACCTGTAAAAGGTTCAAATTTCCAGTCCTATAAAGAACTCTGAGGTCTTGAAAGATACTCAGTTGGCAGGCAGCCCACTTCCTCTGCTGCACAGGCAGTAAAATCCTCCTGTTCCTCGTGCTCTGTTCTGTGTCCCCATCAGGCAGACACCTGAGAGGGAGGAGGACTCCCTCCTTTTATACCTGCTGCACCTTGCAGGGCTCACAGCTCGTGCTCTACTTCCCTTAGTGACCAATCAAAAATTTAAAAAGGTGACAAAGAGCCAGATGTAAATAGAACTGCAGTGCCTAGAAAGTCAGAGAACAGATAGGATCAGAAGACAGACTGTAATTACAGGCCCTGCTACTTATTACATAGACCAGTTGGGCTACATGAGCCTTTGGTGGAAACTTCCTGTGCAATTAATAAAGGAGAAACAGAATACTTCTGCAATCACTTTTCTAGCTTTCACTGTGGGGGTCCAATCCTGCCATCCTGGATTAGCTCTAATCATAGACAATCTTTCTCTGCATAAAATGAAGGCATCTGTTCTGTAAGACTAACAAAAAAACCCCAACAAAAAACAACAACAAAAAAAAGGGACAAAACTCTCATTGCAAACCTACACCATGCAATCAAGAAGGAAAGGAAACTGATCCTGATCCCCCCCCAGATCGTAATCTGACAATGTTTTCAAGGCATCTGGTAAAAAGGAAGAAGAAAGAAGAATGCTATGAAATATTTAAAATCCTACTTCTGTCAAGAATACATGAGAGAAGAAAGGTGAGTTTGAAAGGGCTGCATTATTTGTAAGGTAAAACCTGAAAGCACCACCTTTTGCATAGAGGCATGAGGTGCCCTTGGCCTGAGCCAGAGCAGTCCTGAGAACAAACACCAGGCACTGATTCAACAGGGACTGGTGTGACAAAGTCAGGGCTGGGGGTGAGAGGGTCCAAAGCGCTGTCCTGCAGCCCTGGGATGTGCCACGGGACATGGAGGGTAAGGACACGCATTGATAAAACAGCAAAACAGCTGCACCTTTGCGGCCACAACTGATCCTCCTCACCTAAAGCTTCAATCAGATTTTCAAGAGCATGAGAAAGGGAACATCCCCAGGGGAGGATTTCTCCCAGAGGCACTTTTTTTTACTGCTGAGATTCTCACCAAAGAGACTTCCAAGGAATGGAAGACTGCCCTGTGAGATCCGAGATCAAATGACACTCTGCCTTGCTCTGGCATGCAGGATATTGCCCTTTCCAGTCTCAAACCCCTACTGGTATAGAGGCATTTCTGCAGAAGGATCTCAGCTGGGCCTGACCACTGGACTGATCCCAAGCCCATCACGAGAAGCAGGCACAGAAGAGGGCTGGATGTGACCAGCTGGCATAAGGAGGGAGCCCCCAAGCAGATATTCAGGAGTTCCAATGCTCAGCTGAGCCTTTTTCTTGGTCACATCCACCTGCCTGCTGTACAGTCCCAGCAGAAACTGACAGACTTCAGGACCGGTGCTGGGCATACAGATGGGACCAAAATGATCCTGAAACACTGAAACAAAAGACACTTTGGAACGAAACTGGCACAGCCACAATCCCCACAATGCTTGTGTAAGATAGAGAGAAAGAATCCCTAGAATGTATTTATCAAAAGCCATTTTATGCAGATTTTTCCTTCTGAATATTTAAAACATGGTGAATATTAAACTTCAGAGATTCTTAATATGTTCCAAAGCCCCACGGACCTTTGAAATGCTAGCTCATCAATATGCAACATCTAATCTTGTCAGGAAAAAAAAAAAAAAAAAGAGGGGGAAAAAGAAAAGCTATTCATCCTCTGCAACAGAGCTTACAGTAAGACTCCCAAGGAAAATAAAAAAAAAACCCAACCAAATTCCAGCATCTTATGCAATAGGTTAAATTTACTCTGGTTGGGAAAGTTTCACTTTCTGTGAGAGAGAAAGTGCCTGTACGTGCATAGCTACTGGAAGCTTCTTCTGAAGTGTGAGGCTGAAACTGTGTAGCTGGATTACAGTAAGTAGTTTATTAAAAAAAACAAGCCTTGTGGCTTTGCATCCTGTTCCAGTCCAATGCAGTCTCAGGATCCCCTCTCCAAAGGCCAGCAGACAGAGCGCCACCTAAAAACCCATTCTAGTCCAAAACGCTGTGGTTGAAATGGTTTTGCTTGTTTATAAAGTTTAGCGTTTCGTATCGCTTGCATCTGACCTTCAGCAGAAAGAAAAGCTCAGTTAAATTGTGCAAATATGTACCAAATGGGAGCAAGGGAAGGCAGCCAAAAATGCTGCAGGAGCTTTTGCAGGGTTGCAGCCTTTTAGGAGCACCAGTTAGATGAACTGGATGAGAGGCCAAATTGATTTAGGCTCCAGGCAGGAGCTTAAAACACCACGACATCCAAATTCACAAAGAAAATGTTCTGTTACTGCAACCCCAAATTTCCTGCACATGAAAACACTGTTTTCTTTCATCTTTAGGAGATGCTCGTTCTGTAATCCGACATTTAAAAGTGAACAAACAAACAGGAGTCAGCTGACAAAGGATTCTTGCTGGTGAATGGAAGTAGGTCACTCTGAGTATTTAGCCCTTACAGTCTGGCTTAATATTAGTGTTGTACACAGAGCAGTAACAAAACTGCACTGGAGACAGGGAACGACTCTAATTTTGTCTTTTCTGTGAAAATTAGCATTAATGTGCAATGCCTCCCCAGCACCCGATATCTGGTTAATTAAAAGAAAAACCACAACCACAAAGCAAACCACACACTAAATTAAACAACAACAAAAAACCCTTACTGGTCAGCCTGCATTTAAAGACATCTCAGTATGAGTAACTGGGGAGAGAGGAATTTTCCTGAAGGAACATAAAAGAAAATGAAAGCTCTACATACAAGACCAAATAAAATCTGTCTCTCACAAATGCAAATCCTGGCTGCCCTTTTACACAAACATATTAAAGGAATATAACTGGAGGGAAAAAAAATAAAAGAGGAAAAGCTAATAAAATCATTTTTGAGGAAAAAAATATTTAAAAAACAAACTATCCTTCAAACATATTTCTTCATGGTAAATCCCTGCAATCATGTGGTTCTAAATTACATGGTTAAATATGACGGAAAAAGTAAGGCACAATTTCATAATAATTTTAAAAGCAATAATTATAACAATTTTCTTTGATATCCATATGGCAGGCCACTGATACTAAGGACGCACAAAACTACTTGATTAAAGATCTGAACAAGTTTTTCCAACTACTAGCTAAGACTCACAATACCTCAGTGAACTAACTAAGAAACCATCTTTACTGCAAAGATGAGTGCACATTGAGGACATGGAAGAAGTGGGTAAGAGAGAGGTTTGTGGACAAGGGGAGGCAGAGGCGAGAAAGCAGAGACACCCCAAGTGTGATGTTCCTGGGGAGGAACTCTAACCCCTGGAAATGGAAAGGAAATGCCACAACTGGGGCTTCTGTCTTCTTCCTCATTTTCTAAAATATCTAGGGAGGATGAGAATACTGGATGAATAGCAAAATTAAAAAAAAAAAGTTTTAACTGGATGCTCTTGCTACCCATGATAAACCCCATGCTTCTACACATTACATGAAGCCAAAAAAACCAGGGACACGTAGTCAGGAATAAATCCCAGTGGAGTATAAGTAGTAACAGTCAATACTGCAGCCTGTATTTCTACTCAGTTATGGCCCCACAAACACCTGATGTGTGTGTGTGTGTGTGTGTATGTGCCAGACTGCTCTGTAAGGGTGGAACTGTGTCTTTTTCACACCACAGCAGAAAATTTCCAGGCTGAAGTGAGAGCTGTTCTTCAATGTCCACCAGGAAACCTACTGAGGTTATGTTTTTTTCTCTTAGATTTTTAGATGCTGGATGAATGTTATATATAATTTCACAGGTGTAAAACTCTGTTCTCTCTCAGGCTCCAAATGCCAGTTGGGCAACCAGCTGTTGCAAATTCAAAGTTGAAATGCTGAGGAAGACAGGTAATATTTCTAGAAATCTTTAAGGAAAAATATCATTCCCAAGCCCAGGAAGGAGATGAAAGTTCAATCCGCATCTCTTAATTTTCATGGCAGTTGCCATAATGTGCTTATATTCTTCAGTAATTTCACAGGAAAAAGCCAAACAGAAAGAGACCCCTAGATAAAAACAAAGAAGAAGAAATTTGCAGTTGCCACAGAAGAAGACACTGGCAGTCCCTGTAGCCAGCCACTCCATGGCTTTTAGACGGATAAGAAAAATTAATCCAACAGAAGTAACACTGTTATTTTAAGAGTCACATTACTTGGATTGTTTTAAAAAAGGAAATAGTGACTTCAAAATTAGCAAAACTAGTTAAAAATAGGGAAAAACATCTTGTGAAAAGTTTCAAACCTTTTTTTTTATTTCTCTAGTCCAATACTGAACCATTTCCCAAGAACATTTGCTTGGTTTTAAGTAGAATTTTTATCCAAAGAAGTTTTCAAAATTGTAACAGAAACTTTAATTTACCAGCAGAAGAAACCTGAGAACTACAAAAAACTCTGAAAGATGACATGAGTCTTTGAGAAATAAAAATATTTTGTTAACAATTCTGAAATTTATTTAGATAAAAATTCAGTATGATTTTAATTATAACAGCAAAAACAACCCCCAAAAAATGTTGCGGGTAACATTGCAAAAAGAGAGAATTTCTAATTAAAAAAATGGCCCTTCTGATATCACGTAATTTAGTGTAAAAATTGCAACCAGCTCTAACTGGAAATAGTGTTCTCACAGCTGTATTCTTGGTCTGTGTTTTACTAAGCTCTAGGTTACGGAGCAGTTCCTGCCTCCTTCCACAACAAACCCTCAGTTACCAGTGCTGGTGTTTTCTCGTGGGAGTTTCACCACAGTGGGATGGTTCAGCACCCGCTGTCCGACAGCCCCAGCTTGCAGAACTGAACCTGTGCGAGGTGCTGCCCACCAGGCTGCTGAACAAACAGCAGATAAACACTGCGACCCCACTGCAGGAACCAGACACCAACACACACCAGGCAGCAACTCAAACCCTTCTGAGCCACTCAGCACAAGCACCAGGAGTCTATCAGTTATCCTGACACAGGATTTCTCTCAAGAACCTTCTCTTCAGTCCTGTTATCCTTCCAGACTTTCTCAAAATCAAAAGGAACCAGCATTTATCAAACCTAAGCCAGGCTTGAGCTAACCACAGCCAGGCAGCAGCCGTAACAGGTCCAAAGAGATTTCAGACAGACTTGTTGCGTATTCTCTTTAACAACCACCATTTCTTTAAAGACATTTTTTTCTCATTCTTCTCAGGCACATTTTTCTGATAGGCAGAAAGTCAACTTAAGGCCCATGTTTTGTGAAAGCCTCGCTCCTGCCATCAGGATGAACACTACTGTGTGGAGTGACACTCTGGTACTCCCACACCTCTATGATTAAGTCATTACCGAAGTGTTTTGCAGCCATGATAAAAATCTAAGAATTAAAATATTAACAACCCTCCCAAAGCCAAAATTAAAGGTGTGTTATCTGATAAGCTAAAGAATTGATGTGGCTTTCTGTTTTTAAAAGCAATGTTCAATGAATAAAATAAGTGACAATAAAACCATCACATTAACAGAATACTAGTGTTAGCCTTGGGGATATGCTTAAGGATTGGGCTGTAACCAAGGCAACCCCATCTCCTGGAGAAAGTTTAAGTAGACAGTTTTAAAGCCATTGCTCAAAGATTCAGTAAATCTGGCTCTAGGGCTACTTGTGACATATGGAAGGTGCCACAGCCTCCCAACACACAGCACTCATAACAATTCAGCCTCCTGTCATCCAAATGTTACATTTGATCAGCTGTGATGTTCTCCTGCAGTTGGCATAAAGGGTGACACAGGAGCCATTTCCTGTGTTCTGGGTAATTTGATAGAAATTTGACTGTGCCCACATGTTACCCAGATCAAACCTGTATCATCAGGGGATAAAGAACCAGTCTGGTATTAATGGCTTATGTCACACCGTGCAATGGCTTTAAGTCTGCGCTTAAACAAACCCCAGGGACTTAAGTATTTTGCTAAATTAGAACCTGATCCTGGGCCCTGTCTGGCCACACAAATCATGGGATCAGGCCCTACTTGCCAACAAAGGCTAGACAAAGACAAAGCAGCATAAGCAGAAACTGCAAACAGGAACAGAAATGTTTGTGTCATCTTCCAATTCCTTCTGAAAGGAACAGTTTGGACATTACCACAGCCACAGATGATGTGAATTTTTGTCATGGCTAAGAAGGTCCAACTTTAAAAAGCAAGATCTCTTTGGCAAAAATACTCCTTCTTTGGAACAGATAAACATGATATATTATAAATAGGTGATAAATATTGTGATGAAGCCATATCCCAGTGGTTCTTCATTGCAGTGCAATTGAGATAAATCCCACCAGCATTTCCTAATTAAATCCTGAAGCATCAGAGGGGAGATTTCCATATACGTGTGGGTGATGAGAGCCTCTGTGATGTACATATAGTATCTTTCAAACATATTTATAGCAATTCTGGCAAACAGCGTTTTGGACAATCACTCCTTCCAAAAGGCAGATGGTGAAAAAAACCCCATCATAGTACCTTCGCACAAATGTGTCAGGTCTAGAAACCAGCCACAGCACCTCAAACATCAACACTGTTCAATCTTTGTCAATCATATTTCATCCATGAGATATTTAATGCTTGAAAAGTTTGGCTCTCACCTCCCTGCATGCCAGCCCAACTCACCACAGCACTCTCATAACAGAGAGGATTCAGAGCTGGATCTCCAGGCTGGCCGCATGCATGGAAATGGGCTGGAATCCCAGGGCTACATACCAGCAAACTTTTCTGGAAAGAGAAGATAGAGCTCCAGAAATCAGCAGGTTGGGCTAGTCCGTGACTAGTTTAATCCCCACAATGTCTCTGGGAAACTGCAAAGAAGCTCTGTCACGCCGAGGCAGAAGACAAGGAGCCATAAGACTTGCTCCAGCCCAGCCTATGGCAGGGCTGTAAAAAGCCCAAAGGCTCTGAACTTGAGTCCTCAGTCCAAGCCACATTCTGTTGGAAGGCACAGCAGCTTGGCCCCAGCGTTATTCAGGAGAGTCTCATCAGCCACTCACAAGAGTAAGGAAGATCAGAGCTAGGTTTTCTGCCTGATGAATGGCTCATTATGCACCCAAATGCACCCACATTATCACCTGTGCTTGTATCCCAGCACTGACCTCCCCTGTTTTTGTAGGGTTAGTTCAGACTAGGTTTGCTCAGTATTTGCAAGGTTTTTTGGACTGGTGGTGGTGCAGACTGCGCGTCAACAAGCGAGCTCAGAAGGACCTTACATGCCACGGTTCAGGGAGCAGGAGCCCAGGTGGAACCTGGTGGGAGCCAGGGTGCCAAAAAATGTGTTTATGTCTGAGGCAGTAACATTCTTGCAGGCAGGGTAGAAATCCAGTATGAAAAGTTAAACTGCTTCAGCACAGGCCCTATGATGGTGAAGGAAGTCTGCTCAATGATGCCACCCTTCTACAAAGAAGGATTCATTTCAAGCTGTGAATTTTGGGAAACTTCCCCGACACTGGTGAAGTTTGCCAACATATAAACCATGTAAGGAATGGAGGTTTCAGACTGGTATTTCTGCATTTGAATTTACCTCAGACAGCTGAAGCCACTGAATATCACAGTGCTCTTCCAGAAAGGTTAGTGCTAAACTGAAAGGAAATGCACTATTTGCAGGAGCTGGAGTATTACAGCACAATTTTTTTTGTTTCCTATCAGTTCATCTCATCTAACTTTTCAGCATTAGTGGATATAATTATTCTCTATAACAAAAGCCTGATACAAAAAGGAAAGCACCACATTCTTATTGTTTTTAAGTAGGATGCATGAAAAAGAATCTTATAACTTAGTCTTAAAAAGTGCCAGTTTGTCACTTATATGGTCAATCAGCCTGCAACTGTTTCAGTTCTGCTTCTTAATTTAAGTGCAAAGAAAGGTGTTTTCCTTGATTACATCTGCAAATAAGATATTAATGTCAATTCAGTGATACGGAAATTACTCCCTATGTAATTTGCACCTTAGTTATTATGGGTTTCATGAACAAGACTATTATAGCTGCTCAGAATGCCACAGATTTCTAATTTTTTGATTTGTTTTTAATTACACAAACTAAAAAGAAACCCAAAAAAACCAAAAAACCCCAAACCCATGAACATGTGAAAAAAAAAAGGATTATCTGTGCCCAGGTTTTATTTACCTTGGCATATATATTAATTCTGGACTGAAGATGAAAATGCTACTGCTGGCCCAGCACTCTACTGCCATGAATTTCACCAGCGGCAAGTTATAAGTGGCTGGGATGAAAATGGAAGAGGAAAAAATTGCCTGGTTTCTGGAATGGCATAGTGAAGGGCTTAATACCTTCTTCAGCTTTCTTAGGATGAAAACTAAACATGTATTTAGGAGGATTTTTTTTTTGCTGTTGTTGAAACAAGATCTGACTCTTTTTACTGAAAAATACAGATCGTGTGTGTTAGCATCAGAGAAAGGTGTATCATCCCAAAGCCTGATTCAATCCCTGTTACTGTTGAAGGAAAATCCTCCCGTTGCAGTAATAGGAGATGGAACAAGACTTTATTGAATATATACCCAGAGGCCAGCACTGCCAGTGGTCCCGCTGGAATGGGCTGTATGAGAGAGTGGAGTAAGATTTTTTTTGAGCACCGCTTTGCACTGCAGTTCTATGTAGTCATTTTTATCCTTTTTTTTAACCACTGGGATTTCAGAAATGTGTTTCCAGCCCCACATCCTTTCAAGATCTTCTCAATGGACATGACTGGCTTATGGCTCTGGTGATCAAAAGCATGTTGTGTGGGTGTAGTGTGTAGTGTGTGTGTAGTGTACAGTGTGTGCAAGCTCACACCTTTCTGTGATTGCTCATACATTGTGAATTGGAAGCATCACTATTGAATAAATTTATGCAATAGCTAAGTAGACTTTCATGAATAAAAGAAAAACCCTATTGAACTGGAAGGGAGTGGAGACAAGTAAGGGCCTAAGAAATAACCAATCTGTGTGCCAAGGATACAAGATCACACCCACACTCAGGTGCAGTACAGTTGCAGTTGCACTGTTTGTGTTAATGCTGGGTCTGCTCTCACCCCTTCTAGGACAGTGGAGCTACTTCTGCTGGTGACAAAGATCCCATTAAAGTCACCAGCAGACATTGACGTCCCATGACTTCAATGAGAGCTGGTCAGGTTCTCAAAACAACTTGGGAGAAATAAATACCTCAGCCACCTTTCACCCTCTACCTTCATGTACTTCTTAAGAAACAGGAATCAAACACAGAAGCATAGTAAGGACCATGTTCAGACCTCCTTCTACAGGCACCTAATTAAGGTGCTCTGATTATTAACTTGAGCAGCTGCTATGACTCACTCACTGCCCTCCTGAACAGTTGTGTCTAAATTAGATGCCTGTCATGGGCAGTCTGAACATGGCCTCTCGAACTGCCCCCTTGTTCCAAGGCCTTCCAGTTTTACTTTTTTTTTTTTCCTCTTTTTTTTTTTTTTTTCAATAACAGAGATTCAAACCCTAGACTGGAAAGAAATCATGCAAAGCTTGTGCAATATCCCCCAACGGGCATCCTGGGGAGGGTCACAGTTGACACTCAGAGATCAGTGCTGGCCTTGGCAGTCAGAGCCTGGATCCGAGCAGAGTTGCAGGTCTTGCAGAGGATGTGCCCGTCCAGAGGGTAACAGCCCTGATTGTCCCCTTCAGACAGGAGGCCACCACAGTCCTAGGAAATAAGTGAACAGGAAGAGCAAAGTAAATAAGAAAGAGCAAGATTAAGCAAAGAATCTATTAGTCAAAGAAACTGTCTCCTCACTCTCCACCCTGTAACAGGATCCAGCCTGAGTCAGCGCAAAGCATGAAGCTGAGGTATGTGATGTCTTTTATGATTAAGCCATTTTTTGATAAGACACAATGCTGCAGAGAAGATGGGTTCTCAAGCTCTCAGCTGAATTTAATCCAATTGAAAATAAAAGGAGATTATTCCCTTCACATTTCTGAGGAAGCAAAGGTCTTTAGCATTGGAGAAACATCAAACTGAAGCACGTATTTATTAATTCAAAAAAAGGATAAAAAAGAAGCATCACTGAGAAAAAGTTTAGTACCAATATCTGACTATAGGTAATCTCCTTTGGAAGAGTTAATGCCACAGAGTTACAGCCTCCATTCCAGGGGCAGCAGCTAAGCAAAGTCTCTGCCTGCTTCCCCTTACCAGAAACTGTCACCTGTGTTTATATTAGGGTTGGCCAAAAAGGCTGTGGCAAAAAGGAGGATGTCAGACAGGAACATGGAAACCCCACTACAAGGCTCCCAAACCTGCTCCAGAGACCTCAGCCTATAAGCTTTAAGGCTGAGTATAGCTGCTAGGAAAGTTGGGAATTATCCCACACTTGGTGATCAAACAATTGCTTGGCCCAGGACTGCTGATGGATCCATGTGTGTGAAAGTCTGGGTATCTCAGCAGCCAGCATGGGGACATACTGTATGATGAATTAGGCTCTACAAAATGTAGTGTAAGAATGCCCCAGCATCTTAAAAAAATAATGGGCCTAAGTAATGGGCTGATATGTACTGTGAAAGCCAAGGTCAGATTGAGAATTGAACCAGAAGCCTCAAGTTTCGGCCTAGACCTTTAAACCTTACTCCATCCTTCTTTCCAATTAAGGTTATTAAAACCTGCAACTGCAATAAGAAATATATTTGGTCTCATTTTCTTACCCTGCCATCTGGCTGATGTATTATCCAACAAGTAACACTAGCACTGAAGAATTCTTGAAGGTTCCCTAACACAGCTGTTCCCACAAGCTAATTGCTTTAAGGTGATTTTTATTCTCTGTCTTCAGATTCTTACCATCAAAATTACATGAAGTGTGTAATGAAACTGAACAGAAAAGCAGCACAAAAAGCATTGCATAAAACAAGAATGATCATGTTTATATGTCCATTAAAATTCTTCAACCCAGAGCCATATGCTGAGTTTCCTGTACAATCTTGCTCAAATCCTAACATGCATTAGCTTTCATTTTAAGAACATAAAGATGAGCTACGTTTGTGTCCAGGCTATAATTTATGAAGTTCTCAAGTATTAAGCCCTAATTGCCTGAGTCACATTCTTTTGCTCTCCTAATGAACCTGTTACAAACAAGGGACCTGCTTTTCCTCTCATTTGCACAGATATAAATGAGGAAAAATTCCTTGCTTGCTGAAGTCAATGAAGTAATTTGATTGTAGAGCCAGTGTTACAACAGGGTATGCCTGTTGTGTGAGCAAGGTGAGGTGGTGATGAAGTTAAGCCAAGCCTTGCTTTGTGTCCCTGCTGTGACTGGAATACCAACCTCGCACCGGTAGCACTGGACATGGAAGTCACGATCCAGGGCAACAATGCGCACGGTCTCCTCTTGTCCCGGGGCTGGCATGATGGGCTCCTTACACACAGAACACCTCGGGGCAAACTTCCTGAGGAAGCAAGAGACAGCCACAGTCATCTTCCAACTTGGAGCAAAAGTTTTTGTTACCTGGACCAGTCACCCAGAAATGTGTGCATTTGTACCAACACACACAGCACAGGCTGGAGCTCTGAACAGCTCCCTCCTTGGAAAAAAACAGGCAGGAGCACTTTAGTCTTACAAGGCAATTTCAGGCATGTAGGATGTTAAAGAACATTTATTAGGAGAGGACTTATGGAACTTCAGACAGGCAGCAAAGCATTTTGCCTGCCCTAATTAACAACTAAAGTGCCTGCTGAATGACCCTCGATTGTGGCACCTATGCACTGCCACAACCCTCAGCCCCTAAGAAAATCCATGCAAATCCCAAGGTTAGAAAGATGACCAGGATCTTCTTCAAGAGCATCTCTTGAAAACAAAAATCAAACCATTAAAATTTGGAGGTTGGAACAAATAGTTTAAAAGTCTGAAAATAAATGGTAAAAATTGGTAATTGCCTTGCACTAACACTAATTTGTTGAGGTTTATGCCATCCACTTTAAATTTCCAAGCCATTTTGCCCACTTAGGCACACAGAAGCATATTTCTGGCTGTGCTCACTTTTAGACAAGAAGCATCAGGGCAATTCTGACTTCCTGCATTTTCTAGCTAAAACCAACTCAGTTACCCAACAGAGTGTTGTCCAGGCTTAAAAGGGAACAGGTGCAAAGATCCCAATGTTCTCTCTTCCAGTCAGCCTGACTTCCAATTGTATAGTGACAATAACTCACTGCATGAAGAGACTGACTTGAATCAGGGTCAGCTCAGGGATCAAGAGAAGCCCTTTCTTTTCCTCTTCTGTTGCTCATCACATGCCCTTCTGGATAATTCACCCATGTTCTGTACTCCCTCTGGTTTTGCTCCCCTCAGGTCCTGTGAGAAGTGGCCATCTCTGCTCCTAGGCTTGGGAACATTTAGCCTGTATTGAATCATTGTCTGCTTTTTTTTTTTTGTTCAAAACCCACTGGTACCACTTTCCTGGCTGCAAATTCTGCCTGCAAACAAGGAAATTTACACCCACAGAATCTGCTGCTATGTAATGAGAGCCAGGGTCAGGGGCTGTGGAGTGACAGAGGGCAAAGCTTATGGCAAACATCAGAACACAAGGAGATCAAAGGCTCTTCTCTTCTAAAATGCCTAGTAAGGATTGACTCTGCCACCCAGCCTGTCACATGAACCACCTCAGAATTAACTATCTTAGAAAAGAAAAAAAAATAAAATCTATCTGTACTTGGAATAAAGAAAAATATTAATTTCACTGGCAGCAGATGAAAGATGCCTATGTAGCTGTGATCTAATGAAAGAATGAATTAAAGAGTGGCTATAACGAGTGCTCTGAAAAATAACTTAAATGGATCATGATATGACCAGAGCTGTGATGGCAATTAATTATGTGCAGCTTCATGCAGGCCCTTCCTTGTGCCATTTAGCTCAAATGTGGTACTTAAAAAATACTTCAACATTTGTCTGTGCAGGCTACCATGAGTAGCCTGCACATTGTGAGACAAACATCTCCCAGGATCCTGAGATCATTCCTTTCAGGGGATGTGGATCTGTTACTGTGGGGCCTGAGCTCAGGGGGTAGCTGAGTGACAGTGTGAGCATCAGCTACATCAAGAGGATGTAGCTGTAGAACACTTAACCTTCAGATCAGGAGGACATGTCATCCCTCATCAATTAAAACTGGGCTGGCCAAAATGTGTGGTTGGATAAAGACATTCTGAATGTCACACTGGGTCTTGTGCTATTCCCATCACCATCCCCTCAATCCTTCACTCAACAATTTTTATGTCCTTCCTTGCACTGACAGCCTCCCACTTTCCACTCTCAGAGCCCTGAGGCCCATATGCAAAAAGGCTTTGATGTGGGACATCAGCTGTGGGGCTTTGGGAAAGGGCACTCTCCAAATTGTTAAGGGGGTGTGAAGGAAATCCTTCAGGTGCTTGAGCAGTGCACAAAACTCCTGTTGGGCCTGTGCTCAGGACCACATTTTACCTTACACACAACTGGTGGCACAGAAAGGCAAAGCAACACAGCAGCTGCCAATAACCCAGCCTAACTGAGCTACAGGGAACATCCTCCTGTTGGATTCTAACATGCCAGTTAATTGTGTCTGCTTCCCTTTCTGTCAAGTCAGCCAGCTTCTTTGAGCTTTCAGACCCACACACTGATGTCATGAGGCTCTAATTAAGTCTACCCCCTTAGAAATTAGGAGGTAAATGGTTGAGATGTAAACTCACATTTGTCAGTATTGATTTCATGTTTTAATTGAGGGGTGTAATGTATCTGTCTTTTCCATACAGGGCAAACATTTGTGTTCTGATTATATCTACCTGTCTTCCCTAGATTAGTTGTGATGATGGGGGTGGCAGCGTGTCAGTGACAGAAATTACTTGCAGCTATACCTTTCAACTTACTTTAAATAGCAGTTTCACTATAAATTATTACCGGGGCTGTATTTTTAGTAGCTTTAAAAAGGTAATTAGCAACTAGAAACAAAAGGAGCTGTGAGCAGCCTCTGGCCACTGAGATCCCTCTAGAAGGTAAGCAAACACCTGCAGAGTGCAGGAGGACAGGACCTCTCTTAATTGCTCAGTGGAAGAAGCAGGGAGGTGGTGATGTGAAAGTACAGGTAGAGGCACTGAAGAGAAACATGCACATGCACAGTAAAAGGCACGGGGAAGGCAAAGCATTTAAAACAGAGGGATACAGAGGTTATCCCTCAATTCAGCTCTAAGCAAAACAGAGATCAAGCAGAATCGTCCCCTAACCAATTAACCTTGTATGCTACGGCCTGCCTGCTTGGAGCAAAGCTCTCCCTACTCTTTAAGAGCCTTGGGAGGAAGTGGCATAGGGTTCAGAACTTCCTGAAAGCTAGGTCTGAAAAAGGAGAATTTTAAGGGGCAAAAGACAAAGACAACAAGCAAAGCACTGACAGCAGCTTAGGCCTTACTTATGGAAATCCTCGATGCAGTGGATGTTGCCACCAGCATCCACAGTGAAGGGGATCCCATCCAGGCTGCGATGGCACATCACACAGGTGAAGCAGTGGGGATGGTAGGCCTTCCCAGTGGCCCTCAGGATCCTTTCCATGATGGGCTTTGCACAGACGCTGCACTGCTCCAGTGTATTCTGCAAAGGAAACATACACAACAGATGTGAGCACCATCTCAGCGGGGCACTTACAAAGGTCAGCTGGATTGGAGGCTGCTACTGGTCTGCTTGGCAGCTTTTCTTTTCATTTCTTCTAGATAGAGTGCAGTACAGTCAACAGTTATCAAAGAGTATGATAACAGCACAGGGCTTGGGTCAAGCCTTTAGAACAGTGTGAGAACACAAACCCGAACCTTCTCTCAGCAGTTGTGACAAGTGACCAGAGATGGCTCATCAGTGGGTTATCTGAGACACAGCAGCTTCTGTAGCCAGGAATGTGAAGGAGTTGTGCAGCCAGCACTCCTGGGCTTTTGCCTCTGGACTGCCCAGTCTGAGCAAGCTTTTGCAGCTGAGTTCATCAGAGACAAGCCCCATAGAGGGCAGTGCTAAACTGAAGTGCAAACTCCTGAGTCTACACAGAGACCCTCTAATTACTCTGCCAATGCAGATCCCATAAAAATATCTTTATCTGCCTTGTATGAAAATCATCATCCTCCCTCACCACAGAGAATACTGCTAAATCTGGGGAGAGAACAAAGCAGTAGCTGCAAGGAAAGCATCTGCAAGGACAGGAGTTCAGGATGACTTAAACGCTTCATTTATCTCTGGCCCACGATGTGTGAGATAATGACTGTGAAATGCCAGCTCTAAGGCCACGATCCTTGCTGCCTAGGTTTTATATACTAGCCTGCTCCTAAAGTGCTGGAGCCAAAAAAATTCCCACTTTTCAAGTGGGGTCCATTGAATGATTCATCTCATTCCAACCCTCACTCACCCTTGCAGTTAATTATAGAAACACCAAGATAATTTTGTTTCAGATGGTTGTTGGTGAGCTACACCAGCCCTTCTGACACTAACTGGGTAACTAACCATTTCAAAGAAAGACACTTTAAAAGACACATGCCATGAATGGAGGACACAAACCACATAGATACAAACAATAAATCTGTGGCAATGATTTGGTTAATTTCACTGGACTTTAGAAAAACAAACTTCACCTACTATTCTTGCTTGATGCACCTGAAGTTATCAAATCATGTTATCAACCAGCATTTTCATCTTGGGTGAGGTAGAAAAATGTATCATTACACTATTGATTATTATTTAGATAGACAGAAATAGGGAGGTGGGGGGGAAAAAAAAGGAAAATCTAACAGGACAGACATATAGAACACTGCTGAAATGCAGATCTTGGTGACAAAAACAGGAAGGCTAAAGTTCTGCTTCCTCATGCAACAAAAATCCCAGAAAAGTAGTGCTTTGACTGACTGCATTGTTATTTCTTCTTTGAGCCAGTATTATCAGGGGCGAGATCCAGTCCTTACATGTGCAACCAAAATGTAGTGTAAGGAGATGAATCACGCAGGACCTCAGAAGGTTCTACACTCACACATTTGCTCTCAGACATTATCTGGGCTGCACATCACCGGTAAGGTACAAACGCAGGAATACACGAGTTCCTATCATAGGATCAGATGGATTGTTTTTGGAAAGGTCGATACGAAAAGTTCTGAATTTCAACCCGTATGAGAACTGCCTCATGCATTTGTAAGGAGAGCACAGCCAGACTAGCATCAAATTCAGGCTGGATTTTGCTTTATACCTTGTAATAATGGGCAGGAAAGAATGACTGCTGGCCTTTCTGTCTGGTTGCTGTCACCATCATCATCATTATAACAGTGGCTGTTATGCCAGAAAAAGCAAGGTCAATAATTTTCTCCATGGAGAAATAACCTGGCAGATTTACCATTTTGCTTTGCATAAGCAGATCACATCATCTCAGTCCGCATCCATGCGGTTCTTGGTGTTTTTCTGCCAAGGAGGACAGGCAGGATACCTGTGGATACTGATGGAAGATTGTGCCATTCGTAAGGCATTTGCCATGAAACTTTCTGAGCACACACAGGTACGGAGCATTTGCCTCATCAAGTCACTGCTTGCCTCATTTCCAACAGCAGCCAACAACAGAGGCCAAACTATGAGAACAGGGTAAGCAAAACACAAATTCCTTGGGATTTGCTTCTAGTCTCCACTGATTACTGGTTTAGGGACTTCCTGAGTCAGAGCTTGGCTTCCCCATACTTTGCCTCAAGTGGATGCTTCTCCCATAAACTTTCCTGATTGATTTTGCATTCTGATAAATACTGATCCCCCACAACACGACCGGGAATTCTGTGGCTTACTTCCAGGCTGGAGATTGATTTGTTCAGCAGTTCCCCTGGTCTGCTACTGCAGCCCACCCAGGTCTGTGACCAGAGCAGGCACCTACAGCAGCAATCCACGCTGCAGAGGGGTCTGGCACCGAACAGCATGGCCTGGAACTGCTCTCACCAGGGATCCCACGTAACTCCCGCTCACACGTTTTGGGCACGCGGAGTTTAAGCTCACAGGGGATCAGTACAACCATCCTGTCTGATATCTCATGGTAACACTGATTTTGCAGTGACCAGGACAGCAGGCAATCACCCTGCTGGATCACACCTTCTGAAAACACACATCTTCTGCTCCCAGATCTCAGCTCAGTCACAGTTTGACATTCTCACAGCTAAGTAAGGCAAGCATTATAAATTAACCAACTCCTGATTAAGCTTTCTTTACAACCTGAAAATCAGACCTGAGAAATTTATTCTTTTCATCCTTCCAAGTCTGTACCAGTAAGGAAAAACAAAGTCATTAGTTTCAGACTCCAGCTCACTCCCTGTCTGGGAGTGTATTTGCTTAAGCCTCTCTCCTTGCTAGAACCCTGGCTGGCTCAGACCCTTCTCTTCAAGTTGTTACCAGATGATGCCAAAGGGAAAGCTTCCTTCATTCACACCCATTTGACATCAGGTTGCTGTAAGGCAGGATTTGGCCTGTGAAGCTACCAGGGTTTTCTTTGATTCTCTAATCAGGTTATCCCACATGCCTAAGTGCTGCCCCAGCAGCTTACAACCTGCACAGAGGTATTTCTGCACATTATGGGAACAGCATCCCTGTAGGATTATAAGTTTGGCTTCTTGATTTTGCTCTCTTTCACAGTTAGTCTAACTCTCATAGCACCTAGAGCTTTCAAACCTTCAAAAAGCCAAACAAGATGAAGAAAAATGCCTAACAGGTCTATTTTCCTTCTTTTCTCTCCAGCTGTTGTTGCCAAGCCTGCTCTGTAATCAACAGGTAGAGCTGAATGCGTCTGATGAGCTACAGTGAGAGCTAAGGCAAGGCACAAAGAAGATGAGAAACAGCTAGGAAACATCAGACCTAGAGGTTGTGGTTACATTCATGTCATAAGAATATAGACCACAAATCCAGTGTGGGCTGAGGGTAAAGTTTACCATTCTTTTCCCATATTTTTGGCCAAGAGGCAGGGAGTGCCCCTGTGTCTCCAAATCCAACTATTTTTTGGGGGCTTGAAAAGCGCAGGGAAGGAGCCATCCATTCCTAAATGAAAGATTGGCACAATGCTTAAGCCTGAGTCTGGGTCCATGTCTCTTGAGGGCAGAACATCCATGGCAAAGGAAAAGAATTTCACATGGGGAGAATAATGCACCCCACATACCAACAAGAAAAATAACCCCAAGCAAAGATACACTAATGCACAAAGAAAGAACCAGGACATCATAAATCATCTTGCAAGTTAAAATTAAGAGACTTAAATATCAGTAGCAAAGTGGGAACAAGCTGCATGGGAGCAAGCATCTAGCAAGTGGTGGTTGGAGTTGACCTCCCTAGAGCAATACTTGTCCCTACAGAAACCACAGAAACCCAAAGGGAGTTGCTCTGCAGATTTTAGGTTTAAACACAGGACACAAAGTAGAAACTCCAACTGCTGGGAAAGACTTCTGGGTTGCAACAACCACGGGAGACTGGAGCTGGGGAGTGTTTGAGTCCTCTCCCAAAAACTTCACATCCTAGATGGCAAGGTGGCAGGGGCTTTGGGGAGCAGAGGTGCAGCGACAGCCCAAGGGCTGCAGCTCATCCCACTGCCCTAATGCTGCAGATGATAACCCCTCCTAACCAAACCTGGGGTACAGCAGTAACTCACAGCACCCTGCCAGCACAGAGACTCTCCCACAATGACCCAGCAATGAGTGCAGAAGAAAAGCCACCCAGATTAGTCAGTGCTTCTTCTGCATTGGCAATTCATCCCAAGCTCTAATGAACATAACTAATATCTCCTGCACTCTGAACAGCAGACCGAGGAGAGCTCATGCTCAGGGACACGAGCATGGTATTGCTTATTTTGCTGGGAGAGGGGACGGAAGTTGCTGGAATAAATTACACTGGTAACTCATGCACAGGGACACAAACTCACTTTCTGTAAGCACTGCAGAAGAAACACATTTTTCGAAGTGACTGAGCAGAGGAGATGGTTTTAAGCTGCACGAATGAAATGTGACTGTTGAGCTTAAAACAGGCACATGGTCAAATACTATAGTTGAACTGTAACTTAGTAAAGTGTGGTAAGTGACATGCTTTAAATCTTGTGACTCCGTCCTTCATTTCCTCAGACAGCGAGGAGAGCAGAGCAGCAGACATTTTCCCCTTTGTGGGATATTTTTTGAGGCTTAAAAATGTTTCCATACTTAAGTGAAGACAGAACACTTTAATCTCAAGAAGCCTGGTGAATTTACAAACCTCAAATTAGATCAGGTCAATTGAAAAACTGCACTTCAAAATAATTGGAAATGGTTTAATTTAGGTTTTGGGTCTGAAAATATATAGTTGTATTATAAATTAAATATAAAGCAGACAGTGGTGGAGGGGTTAAGTGTCAAGATGTAATTTCAACACTTTCAAACACTTTTTTGGCATTATTTCTAGAAAAGGAAAACCAAGACCTAATTTCCACCCAAGGCTCCCCAGCTGCTATCTCCACAGATGGGTTAAATCTTGGCAAACGTAACATTGAAGTCACTAAAAGCCAGCATGAAAGTCCTTCCTGCAAGTCTGAGGAGAGAACTTGGGCATGAATTAACCCTTCTCACTTCACCTGACCAGCTGCACACAGTTTCAGCAGAGGGTGCTCTCCTCTTCCTGCTGCTGAGGGGTACTTTCAGCAAGGGAGAACACTGCAGCAGCACCTTGGCTGGTGCTTGGACCTTCAGACCATGCTCCATAGCTGCATTAGTGTGTTGGGGCAAGAGATGTGACCCCTGACAGCCTAATTCAGACACAGTGGTGAGCAGTGAGGCTGTTCTTTAGATGGTATAGCTTGATTTGCTGGGAGATGGAAGGGAAGATACAGGATTAAATTACATGGGCAATCCTGCAGCATGACCAGCACGCTGGTAATGGTTCTGAGCTATGCTTACAGCTACCCCATGCACAGAGCAGACTCAGGCCCTGGAGGTTACTGTATTCAGTGGTTTTCAAATCATTCTTCCATTCAGCTCAGTTTTTAGTGGCTTTCCCAGCACAGTAGCAATACCATGGCTGGCATGCTTCTCCTCGGTTGGAATTTGCTTTTCTTGTCAGGAAAACGGAATTCAGCTTTGTAGTTTTAGACTCAGAGCAGCTGGAGGTGAATCTGGCAGAAAGTTCTCTGAGCATACAGGATGGAGGAGTGAGTCCCTTCCCCTTGCCCTGTAACTGTTAGAGAAAGGCTAGATGTATTTCACAGCTTATGTTAGTAGCAAGGATAACAGAGGCATGCAACTGAGCCCACAAATGTGCAGTAACAGAAAGGCCATGATGAAAATGGAACAGTGCTTGAGAAATGCTTCTCAAATGATAAGCAGATGTCAAAATATCCTCTACAGTGAGAAGAGGAAGGAGTTTTATTTTTTTTATCAAGTGAAGGCTGAGGGATGGCTTTGCCATTGTCTGAGCACACCTAAGGCTGGAGAGGAAACTTCGAGAAGGCTGCTGGGCCTGGCAGGCACACACGCTGGCCATGCTATCTGCAGAAAGAATTATCTTTTTAATGCTGGACATAATTAATGTTTGGAGCAACAGAGACAGGGACTGGGTGACTTCTCTGATGCTCAGTGACAGTTTAGATAAGACCTGCATCCCTTTCTAGCACCACCAAGCTGAGCGTGATGAAGGAATGTCAGGGTTAAACAGTTGCTCTACACTGTGCTCGATGTCTGACCGCAGCCACACTGACTCCTTCCAGCTAAAAATCCACATGAAGCCCCGTGTTGGAAATGACTTAACTAATTTCTGGCACTCAAAGCTACTCATCCCCTGTACATTTCTTGCTCTGACAACAGAGATCCTTGTCTCTTTAAAACAGCAGAGCCTACGAATGTAAGAAATGAGGAAATTGTCCTCTAAACTGGTAGGCTTGGAAGATAAAATGCCTGGACTTCTGACTTTTAAACCAAGTAGCTGCCATAGGCAAAGCATTCCCATGCTCTGTGCCTCAGTTGGCCTGTAAATAAATGGCTGTAGTAGTTACATATCCCAGTGAGAAACTGGATATTGTTAGGTTTGATAGATATTTGTGAAGTAGTCTGTGTGCCTAAATGGTTACATAATGGAAACAGGATATTATTATTAGAAAACATTAAATTCCTTTTATCTGTAATGACTTTCACACACCTTTAAAATCAACTTTGGGTGGTGCAATACTGGAGAACAGCACTTGAGCTATTATTCAGAACACTCCAATGGGGCTACAGCCATTTGCAAGAGTAAAGTAGTTTAATACTGGGAAAATGCTTCTATCTTACAGTCAACTTTAAAATAGCACAGAGATAAAAAAGTCTATGCATATGAAATTTTTTCAGCAACAATAATTATAGTTGCATGGAATACTACAGTAAGCCAAACAATTGAAAGCATCCTTAGCAATTGCTATGTAAAAGAACATCGTTAAGTATCTTCGTAATCAGCTCCAGTCCCTTCAGTAATTTTATAGTGAAGCTGCATTTCCAAACCTCCTCAAATCTTGTCTATTGCCACCAGGAAAGGGGAGCTGCACGCTCCCCAGAGAATCGAAGGAGCACATTGTGTGTGTTGGTGAGCAGAGCTCACTCTTGCTGTCAGCATTACCACCACACCACATGCCAGGTATGAACCAGTGTGAACATGTGAAATCTGTCACTCCACACCAGAACTGCAACTGGCCCAGAAACCATCCAACCAGGAAGCTGGGATATGCTTTTGGAGTACTGGAGAGAAAAACATCTGTAAAGCACAGCAGCAGCAGCAGAGCACAGGAGACGAGCCTGCCTTGGCAAGGAGGAATGATCTGATAAGACAGTTTCCATCTCTGATTCCTTCAAATCCAAGGAGATCCTAAGTGCACGACCAGACCTTCATTCCAAGACGTTGCATAATACAACGCCTGGCGCAAGATGCCGATTTTCGAAGATTTCTAATTTGAAGGAAATCCCTCAAAATCCCTCCCAGAATGTCAGAGGTAAACAGTTTGTTCAAGGCTCCCGCAGCTGAGGCGAACTGGCACAGATCTACCGAGGAAATCCTTGGGCTGTGTCGCACAACAGCGGCCACGCCTCAGCAGATTAGTACTGCTTCACACACCAGCCCATGGCTTTGCCCAGCGCAGGACTGAGGATTTGTTAGGACTCTTCTTCCACTAAAGTGAACCTCGGTAGCTTAAAAAACTATGATATTCTATTAGCTTTGCTTCTGAGGGCTGTGGGGAATACACAGCAGGTTTTGATAGCCTGTGCTTTTATCTATTATTAACACCCACACCTCAGGTGAGAGCACCTAGACCATACATAACTCAGGGTTCTGCTGAACCAAACGCTCTGCGGGATAAAGCAAAGCTGTTCCTTATTCCCAAGGACTTCCAGTCTTTGTGCTGTTGATGTAGCTCTGCTTGCCTTACGTGTTCTCACCACCATATTCCTCAAAACATGATGTGCCTGACCTTGCATGCCGCCCTGGGAGTTTTGCCTAAATAAAGGTTCTGTCCTATTGTGATTACTTTCTGCACAGGCAGCAGAATTACATGCAGCTGGGAGATGTGGCAAACATCGAGCAGATACACTCTCCTCCTTGTTTAGATACAATTGTGGACAACACAGAGATTTCAAGCTTAATTAGCAATACCAAGGAAACTGTTAGAGAGGCATTTCAAACCGCTTGCAGTTTAAGCTGATTAGAACTTTGTGAAAACAAAACAAAATTGTGTAGCAAATTTTTAGGCTAAAATTCAAGTCAAACTGAACTGCATCAAAGGAATCAGCAAAGTGACTATCAACAAGAAGTTTTTATTTTTTTCTTTTCTTTTGGTGAGGAATTTAATTTCATAGCCTTTAATAAACCCAATGTTCCAATCCAAACTTGCCACTCTGGCAAGAAGCTTAACCAAAATAACATTGGAACTCAGAGCTGACGAACCAAAGAGACTATAAATTGGTCAAATCCAGGCACAATACAAGAAAAAAAAAAATCACAAATTCCATTCAATTTTCCTGTTTTAGAATTTTGATGTAACTGACCATTGACATGGAAATGTTATCTTGACCTTAACTGCTAAAGCTGACTTGCAGAGGAAAAAATGACTGAGACTCTGACATCTCAGGTTTATTTATAGTTCCCCTCACTCTCCTTTTTCTTGGTATTTTTACATTTGAAATGAGTTCTTGCCTGCCATGCGTTTTCTGAAGGACTGTTCGAGCAATGCAAGAATTTGTGACATGAAAACCATCAAGAAAATGGAACCTTGTTGATTAAAATGGAAAACAAATTTAGTTGGAACCTCTCGTCAATAAATTAGCATCCAGCAAAGCTGGGCTTGCTTTGGTTACAGATTGAACACTACAAGCCTTTTAACTACAACCTGTTTAGAGCTGGCTTTCTTTTTCTGCTTCCTGTGCTCTCCAAGAGAGGTTTCCTGGAGAAACAGAAAAAAAAAAAAACAACCAAATAACCCCTCCCCAAAACAAACAAACAAAAAAGAAACAAAAAAAAAAAAAAAAGGAGAAAGACAGGGCTATTGCTCCTGTTGCTTGAGAGTCTAGGTTCTTCTAGAGTTTGTAAGGAAAAGGAAAAAAAAAGACAGAATCCTTCCTCTCCACTCCTTGAGAATAAAAAGCCTTCATCTCTCTAAGCCACAAGTAAAGGCACACGATGTATTTTCCTCTGCTTATTTCAAGTCATAGATAAGGGCATCTCTAAGTCACTTCTAATGGTTACTAAATAAATTAAATAATCCAGCTGGATATCAGTTTAACAGCTGCTTCTATCTTAATTGCTCAAACAAAGATTGCAAAGCTTCTCCTGAAGATCTCGTACAAGTCACAAGAGAAATTTAATTTTTCAGGGGCAGAGCAGTGGAAACTAAGGGTGGTTGGCTTCTGTCCTTGGTTCACCAGTGACTGAGAATAATTTCATTATTTTCTTCCTCTGTTCTTCATATTATCTATGGAGTGGCTTTAGTCAGCTATTAGGAGGTGTGTGATGCTCTGACTGAAGTCACATCTCTATTGCAAACACCGAAGCTGGCACCTGGAGCTACCAGGAAATAAACACCTCCCCAAACTGAAACAAAATGAAAACCCAAGCAAGAAGGTAATGAGATTTTGCACAGAATTTCATGGAGCTTTCACTGAAACACCTTTTTGAGTGCAAGATAATGTTTTTTTCAGTGTATACGTGCAAGTTGTGAAATACAGGTCATTGCAGCAGTTCAGCATAAAAATAGCTGCTTTTAATAGATAACGTAATCCAGTATAAAGCTTGGAAAAAAACTCCCCCAAAACTCTTACAGCACTTGGATGCTGCTGCTACCCGAACTGACAATGAGAATATGATTTGCCCAATCCGTGATGTGTTTCCTAAAGAGTTGCCAAATACATTTATGTCCCTGATGTGAGGAGAACGTCTGGGAGCCTTTGGGGCAGTGGGAGACTTATCTGTGCCTGAAATATGAAGGCTGAAAGCTTTGTGGGTGCTCTGAGGGCTTTCCAAAGGGAGAGGAAGTGGGAGTTCCATATTTCTTGAAGAAAACCTCCTGAGTAAACTGTCTATTTTTAAAGACTCTGAAAGAACACTGGAAACCCACAGACAATCAGCACTGGCCGCTGTCAAAAATAACAGAACCCAAAATTTAGTGAGTCAATGTAAGGCAAGAACTGTACTGTACTCTCTCTCTCCCCTCTACCAAAAGACTACAAATTCCATTTTTTGGGGGGGCAGGATTTCTTCAGAGGTTTGAATTGAATTATTTCCTGGAACAATACCCCTTCTTCTATCTAGTCAGACTTTAATTGGAAATAAATCCAGGCTGCTGACTAAGTCCAGGGTCAAATATGTCACCTACCAGGTACTGAGATTATTTTTAGCTGCAATGACATCCCTATTCTTTTCATTCAGTTGACCTGGATGTTTGATTCAGGTCCTTGTCTGGGAAAGCAAGTTTGAGCCACCTGCTGAGATAAGAGTGACAAAGAAGGAAGGGATACAAAACCAGAAAATTGACACAGCTATGTATGAAGAACCCAGGCAAGGTGCAGCACAGAAAAGAGAACATCCCCAAAGAGGTCAAGTGAGGTGTTAGAAAAGCAAAAGCTGGAGACTGATGCTTCACCCTCAGAACTCGTCCATCACTTTCCTTCCTCCACTGTGAGATAATCTCATCCACAGAGACAGAGAAGATGATTTACACCAGTCCCTCTGCACCTCTTCCCCACCTCTGAGGGCGCTTCTGCTGGAACTCAGCTTGCTGTACAGTCGGAAGAGAAAGGATGGCACATTACTCCTTCTAACCTTACAAAGAGATACCCACGCAACAGATCAGACCCTTCCTTGAGTAAGTGAAAAGCAAACCAGAAGGTTTGGACTACTCTACTGTTCAAGATACTGCTGTGGGAAGTTGGGCAGGAGAGTCCTTGCAACACAATTGTCTGCTGAGTTGATTAAACCTCTTGGCACTGTTCCTTTGCTCTCAATCTAGAAAAACTAAGGCTCCCTGAAAAATAAAAAAGTTTTTCCTATTTTGTACAGACAACATACAGACTTGGATACACAGATCTTGGATGGCAAAACCATTGGAATGCAAATAAGCTCAAGAGTTGCATCAAGAGCAGACAGGCATGTCTGAGTAGGTGGTAATTCTCTGGTGTCTGTAGGGTTAGTCAAGGATGTTCAGAGCAGGAAACATGCACTCTAAAGTAATTTCTTTCCCTTTCATTACCATGAGAAATTTTGGATTAATTTGGAATATGAAGGACACTGGTCTGAGCTGTCAGAAAGGTTTATGTCAGAGCAGAGCAGACCAAAAATCAAGCTGACAGTTGGCATTTCTTTACCAGGTCTTTTACATCACTTGAGGAGGCTGCCCTGGATGTTATTTCAAGTTGAAAAGCTCAGCAACTGAATGCTGTGCTAGTCAACTGTCAGTCCATAGTATTTACTAACCGGATTACTCCCATGTTTGTGAAAGCAACACCAAAGGCTTTCTGCCAAATATTACATTAAAAACAGAAACAACAGTTAAGAAAAAACCCAGCAAAACCCAAAGTGAATGGAGCGACTGAAATGAAGAGATTCACTTGGGCACACACATCAGCAGCACAACCTGCAGTGTCTTGTGTGACAGTGCTTAAGAATCAACAAGCGAAGCAGAGCAGCAATGGCAGGAGAAACCAACTTGTCCAACCTCACTGTTTTCCTAGTGACACAGTTACATAAGAGATACGCATTTATATAAACATACTGAATGTATAATAGACGTTATATAACATGTCCATTCTCAAGTCGATAGCGTCCTCTCAGTGTATGGACTCTAAGGCTGAAATCACAGCAGTTATGGAATATAGAGGAAAAAACAACATTATTGCAGGATCATTCTGATCTGTAACTGTTCCATTCCATTATGGGGATTTTCTTTCCATAACAGTGGAAAAGACCATGCTCCAGTGCTTCTCACAGTCCTTTAAAAGGTCTGAGATCACCTGCATCAATGGTTGTTTCCCAATGTAACTGCTGAATTGCTCATTTCCATCCTAATACAACTTCCAACTTTCCTCTCTGAGAACCAGAAGTTGCCATTTCCCCAGCAAGAACATCTGAACACCCAGAGTGATCTGACCCTCGTATTTTGCCAAGCAGTTTATGCAAAGTAACACTGGACCACATCTTTCCATACACAGCTTCTGATTTAATGGACGTATGAGGAACAAAAGAGGGAAGGGCCACTCTTCATCAGGCTCTAACTAGAGACCAGATCCAGGTGAAAACAGACAAGACAGCCTGGTATTAGCAAGGGGCTCATGTATCTGAGTGATCCAGCTAATGCAGGCCAGAAGGACAAGGGCTGGTGGTCTCCTAATGTAAGGACCACATTTTATTGCTGCACTGGTGGTGCAAAGTGGTCACTCCCCACATACACTGCCACACCAGCTTCCAAAGATACAACGGACAAGGACAGAGGGACAGGGAGTGGCAGCGAGGAGTGGGGAATTAAGAAGTTATCCCATGTTCTCTGAGCAATTCTCTTTCTCAAAGTTTGCTGCTGGAGCAGCATAGTCCAGCTCTGCTCTACCTGCAAGTTTTCCTATGGAAAAGTTACTGTTGGCTCCTTCACATGCAGCATAGGTCCAGTGAGTATTTTCCTGCCAGTTCTGCAAGGGCAGCTAAGGAGTCTTGCTGGAAATCTGGCCCCAGAGAGAAACAGCAGAGGAAAGAAGCCATTTCAGAAGCACATTATTAAGCCATCAGACCAGTAGCTACAGGATCCCCATGGAAAAGTTGATCCCAGCACTTTGTATAATTACTTGAGCCCTCCCAGTCATTTATTCCCCTTTGTGGTTGGCAGGGAAAGTCATATCTTCTGGAGCTGCAAAGTCATAAGGCTTTTTAAGAAGCCAGGTTTGTAGGTGAAGACATTTCTCTTTGCAAAACCTTTGCTGGAGCACACACACTGCTCAGCAGCAATCCAGGCTAATGCAGCGAGTTCAAATGAGCATGGCACAAAGGCAAGTCTAAGCTTTCCATTTGCTTTACCTACATGTGTTTTAACACTCACATTTTTAGATGAAGTGGCATAAAAATAGCTTAATTGTGCATATTGCCTCCAGTACTGCTGGACTCCACCTGTGGGAAGGAACTGAAGTTTTATTAAAGTTTCACATGTTTCCAGGAGGTTGCTAATTATCCTGCATGTTTTATACAGTATTGCTGGCTCCAGGGTCTTTCTGCACTTTTCTGAAAGAAACCCAACACAAAAATATTTGAGCTGAGATGTGGAATGTGTGACTGAAAATAAGGCATTCACTCCAGGGTTCATCTAACCCCACATATCCTTGTTCTTACCAGGCTTTGGAAAGCATTTTGAGATCTGCTGGTAAGAAAATACTACCTGGATACCAAAGGCCTGTCTTTGCCATTCAGTTCTCCTGCTTCCATGCACTTTAAACTCCACTGTTTGCCTGGCATTCCTGTGACTACAGCTGGGTGTAGAACTGATCTTTTTAGGGCCTAACGCAAGAATTAATTCACTTTGGGTATAGCCCTCCTTTGAATGACTAAACGCTTAACAGTCACACACTGGAAACTATCCTCAGGGACAGGGTCTTCTATATTGTAGGGTGGTTAATTCAAACCACCTTTTCTTAAAGACATTTCAAGCCTGCAGCTTGAGTTGGGGTATGTTCAGCATCCCAGAAAAAAATAAAGCAGCCCATATTCTCTCACAGAGAAGACAAACCACAAGATAGCTGGAAAGAAGGCCAATTTTTGAAAACAGCAGCTTTTACCTCTTCTGACCTAGATAGCTGACCACCCCAAGCACAACCTCTAAATCCTTTTTTGTGCTCCTTGAAGAAAGGCAGAGAAATCTCCAGTGGCCATAAATCATCATTCTTCAGTGGTATCAGCTGGAGTTACTGACATCTGGACCTGCTGTGGCAATGGTCTAACAGGAGGAATGTGTTAGCTAGTGCCATGTACAGAACACAAGGATCTTGTCAGTATGCTATGTGCATGCTTCCCACCATGCTTGGGCTCTCTGCTCTTTTTGGGAACGTGACAAAAAGAAAACCAAACAAGGCACCACTCATTCTACCCCAAATCCACAGTTTGTGAGGTTGTTGGTGCTATAACAGCATTGTTTCTGTACAGAATCCCTGGCAACTGATCCACTTAGGATTTTTAGCACTTTACAGGTTTGACTAAATCAAGATTTGCATGGAAGTGCCCAGGCACAGCCTGAACACATGAACAGACACAGACTTACCACTTGTTAAGGCTCCCTCAGCTGGCTCTACAGAAAGCTCTGATCCTTCCTAAGGAAGGTACTTTGCTGGATGAACCTCAACGTGGAGATAAAGCTGGTGAGCCAGAGGATGGTTTGTTTCCTGAACAAATAGATGGCCTCACAATTCAGTGTGTTAAACCAATTTTGTTCATCAGGATGTTAATCAGTCCATGCCTCTCCATTCCACTGCTCTGACATCTTACTAACCCACTAATTTTATCAGCACTTTATTTTTCCTTTGTTATTAATAATAGACTACAGGTAAACATCAAGTATTATCAGACATAACAGCTCTGCAGTAGCACACTAGAAATCTGTTTCAGCCACGCTCATTCACATGGTTTCTCTTGTAGGGACAGTTGCACTAGTCCCAGAGATGGGGTTGGGGGACAGATGGTTTATCCTAGGTTAACATCACAGTGAGTCTTAAGCAGCAGCCATTAATAAGCTGTGTGATTTAATGACATTTCAGGGTTTGTAATGTGTGGAAGTTACTCCACACTTTTATTATCAAATAAAAACTTCAGTGTACTATTTTCCAGAAAGACTTAAGAATTGCTTCATGGAGAAAAAAAAAACTATCTTACCTTACCACAGTACAAATTGATAATTACTCCACCAAGTCCCTGGAAAGCAACCAGCTCACTCTGGCTGTTATTGTGTAGATGATAGAAAATGCCTAAATGACATTTCTAAAGCTACTGGTCAAGCCTACATCTGCAGTAAGTAAAAGGCTCAGAATCACCACGCAGAGATGATCCTAGGGCTAAAAGCATTAGAGAGAGCTTGAAGTCTGACGATTCCCCAAAAGACAAAACTGCAGTGTCAAAGAAAGTGCAGTCCTAATGTTAGATCTTTCACAAATAGAACCAGGAGAAAAAGATGTGGAGGTTCCCTTGGGAACCAAGTGGGAAGCATCTGCAACAGCTGATACTGAGCAAGGGGAACCTCTGAAACTAATCTGAGGTAGTTATGTGCATCTGTAAATCCATTTCTGTAAGCTTCAACTTTATAAAGCTTTTAAATTATTCATTGTCTATTGGATGTTACAGTTACTTGCTGTAGTCTTAACAGAGTTTGAATTAATGTGGATGATATTATATTAAGGTACTTGAAATGGAGTAGCAGGAGTCCCTAATGATACCCTCTGTCAATAATACACTGCTGCAGAAAACAGAAATGTTCTCCCTTAGCTGTCCTTGCTAGCCTAGGAGATGGGAAGGTGCAGGAAAGAAATCCAGCTGGAAGCTCCCAGCACCCCAAGCCATCCAGTCAGCCAAGCTCTCTGAAGTCACTCCATGCAAGTCTCAATAAACAAACAATTAACATCAACCCATTTCTCAGGAATGTATAACTAAGGCGCAGTGAAGCAACTCAAGCAGAGCAAAACACAGACTTAAGGCAATGAAGAATTCAGGGCCAGGGCTGTGAGATATGGACCCAGAACTGTGTTCAAATAGCTCAGGCTCTGCTACTTTAAGTTAATCAGATTTCTTCTTTCCTTCCTTCTCCTTTAGGGTACACTCAGCTGTTTTGGCACATTTGAGGCCAGCAAGACAGCTTCAATTCTGGATTCTGGATCTAGGAGCTAAGGAAGCACTAAGGGGAAGGAATGCCAGGCAAGAAGAGGAAAAAGGCATTTCCCAGTTGGCTCCCAGAACCCTGACACTGGAGTACAAGAGGTAACTCAGGGGCCAGGAAAACATCTCAGGGGAGTGTGGAAGAAAACCCAGTGTTGAACACAGCTCTGGCAGCCCGGCCATGCCACCCTAAATAGCTGGTGTCACAGCGAAGCTCACCTGCCCATCCATACCCTATTTGGGGTAAAAGCAGCACCACAGGGCCGTTTTTTACACCAGGACTTCCTCTCTATGAGGCAAACCAAGAATTCCTTCTCTTGGCAGACTTGTGAAGGACTCTTTACATTTTCCTCTTCCTTTCCAACAGGTGCTGCCATTTGGCACACACAGCTGACACATCACCCACACCTGCCCCTGAGCTTTGTAAATCCCATCTAGCAACATGTTAGCTCACACATGCAAGATAGAACTCAGTTCAGAATGGAAGGAGAGTGACCACAGTAGAACCCCGTTTTTAAAATCTCTGGCAAGGATTTCAGAGGGTAGGGTAATCTCTACTGTATGTTTTTATAGGCAGGATATTTTCTGAAATTACTTGTGCTTTAGATCCCATTCACTTACTAAAAAAAGATATTTTTTCCACCAAAACCTGCTGAAAAAGAGATCTATTGCAAAAGGGGCAGCTGCACCTTGCAGATATGCACAGCTGAAGATCTTTTATGTAAGACTCCCCCTGACTGTGTGGAGAGCTGTTAAGATGTCAGATCATGCTTTGTTGCTCACAGTGAGGCTGCTGCAGCACTCAGTCAGAACAAGTTTACGTCTTGGAAGAATTAATTTGTCTGAATAATGTCATCCTGGTTAAACAAAATGTTAGGGAAAATATTGCAGCGTTCTGGTGCACCTCCCTGAACTGATGCCTATATATGGGGATTAGCCAGCGTGAAAGGGATCCTGCTGAGTCAAACTGGATTATAGCAGTATTATTTTATAGAGACAGTAGAAAAGAGGAGGGAGGAAGGAGCTAGGGAAGCCTTGCAAAAACATCACCTATTTGACATGTTAAAGCAAACAGCACAGATGTGAAAACGCTGCCTGCTTACCCAAGTGCATCAGAGCCAGGTCAGCTGACAGCAGTAACCCAAAAATAAGTTTTTACCCCTTTTAGCCCTTCAAGCAACACAGCTCCCAGAAAGCACTCCCATGCTTTCTCCAAGGTGGACTCCCATGCTTTCTCAGGCATCAGGAGATGTGTTTGTGTTCCCATGGTGGCACCCTGGGGGTGGTGGTAATGTTCCTTACATGGGGAGGATGTCCTGCAGAGCCTTGCCAGGCCTTCCCAATTGCCCAAACATCACGTAAGGGGGCAAATGAGCTTGCAGACTCAGCTCTCAGAGCTCTTGGGGAGCTGGTGCAGATTGCAGGAAGGGAAAACATGTAGGTTTTCAATAAAGTCCCTGAGGTGCCTCCATTTATCATCACCAGGCACTCACACAATCGTTTATGTGGTGATTGTTCAATGCTGGCTGGAGACTCAGGGCTGGTGGCAATTCACAAATGGGACATGTCCTTATACATCTTGTTTGCAGAGCTGGATCTGCAGAGTGTTCTTAGAACATGCCTGGAGGGCTGATGTCCCCTCTCTCTCTCCAGCTAACAGCTTGGCCTTACAGTAATGGCATCAATTCCTCTGCCTGTCTTGCTCTGGCCAGCAAATATTTACCTGTGCAAATAAGAGATGCCCTACACCAAGTCCCTGCACCCTGCAGTGCAGGGACAGAAGACTGGGTGAATATCCTACAGCTGCAGTCTGTGAAAAGTGCAGAGGACTCAAGGGTGGGAAAGAAGACCCCTCCACAATTATGCCATTAAAGGACAGAACCTATTTAAGCACATAAAAGCAGCAAAACTCAGGCAGAGGAAGAGGTGGCACATTTTAAGCCAGAAAGAATTGTCACAGTCTGAGGCAAGGCTTGTGCATCTCTTTGTAGTGCATCTATTCAGCAGTGCTGGTCTTGGTGGATCAAAACCCCTGTGCCTGCTCTCCCTGGGAAGTGTCAGTCTAACTGAGCGTGGTGGATTGTGCTAAAAGTCGTGCTTCGCAACACTGAGCTGAAGACCGCTGTGGTAGCAGTGGAAAAACACTCCTCCATCCTCCACTGCCCAATGCCAGAATGTCCAATGCAATGCTATGCTAGTCAGAGCATACAAACACATGGTTTGAAGGAAAAATTCAAAAGGATTTGAGTCATGGGAGTATAAAAAAATTCTCAAAAAACCAAATAGAATATATCAGTCATGTTGTAACTTGGGAAGCCAAAATTTCCTCCCAAAGACAGCAGTGAAACAGTTTCCAAGATTCCAGGACACATCTCTGTCTGGAGCTAATAAAGACATGTTTTTTAATCCAAGTTTCAAGCCCAGTAAAATCCATTTCTGACAATAAGAACCCAGACACCTGAAGAAATCACACCATGCTTTCCTAACCCACCTTTTGCTCACACGTAGCACTGTAGTCCATCCAGCTCTGCCATGCCCATCGTGGTGCCCACTGCACACCTCCCATGGATTAAGGCCCTTTCCCACCTCCTTTTTGCAGTCACCTGTATTAGCTTTGTGTTTTTCCAAGTGGGAAGGTGGAGCAAGCTGGAAGACAGTGGTGGGAAGACAAGTGCAGTCCTGACCCCCATCATCCCAATGAACACTTCCATCCCTGCCTTGACCCTCTCTGGTACATCCCAGGGTATTCTCTGCTTGCTGGGTTCAGCTAGAGCTGCAACAGGAGCTCTTCTGGAGCAGTCTTCTCTGTCATATCTCCCCTGCATCTAAGAAAGAGTGGTTTTGGTTTTGCCCTCCAGCTGAGGTGGTTTCAGTGCTTGGGTCCACTCATCTCCAGGGCCCATTTCCTAACTAGTTAAAACCACCTGGGCATATTGCAACTCCACTTTCTCTTCCTGGCTGCATCAGAGAAAATGGTCAGAACTGCCTTTTCTGGTGGAGTCAGTCCTGAACAGGAGTGAATTAGAGCATGACTAAACAACCAGGCCATGTGGGAGCTATAGGTGGAAGAAAACCTACTTTCTAGGTACTCAGATGCTGCCTGCCTTAAATACACTGAGCAAAGGTGACACCGGCACTGAGGTGATTGCAAGAGTTGTTGGTAGGGCTGGTACCTCCCTAGGAGGTACCAATAACTCTCCACCATCACTCCCAAGGCACAGGGATGTCAGCCCAAGCACGTGGCTTGTAGCAAGATCAAGTTATCTGGGATGAATTCCACCACAAGCATCAGACCCATTTAACAGCAATCCCCTTGCGCTCCCTTAAAGAAATAGCAGTAAAAACCAAAACAACCCCCTACATTCCCTGTGTGTAAACATCAGCAAAAACTAAGTAGTTTAATATATTTTGCAAAAGTAAAACCAGAGTAAGTGCTTTGCCTCCAACACATCAGGAACATATTATTACCACATTGTCTTCAGTGATTATTCAAGCAATGCATTTAAATGTTCAGGGAGAAGAATGTTTGCTAAAATATTGTTATGTAACATGGGGAAAATGACTAATTCTGCCCTTGATCTTTCCCTATTCTGCTCCAAGTAAGAGTCATTAGAACTCATTCTCTGGTCACAGCAGCAGCACGGCCGAATTCCGACCCAATTCCCCTGGTGGCTTTTACAGTGGGCCGATCCCATCCCAGGCAGCTGAGCTGTTCCAGAATTACTGAGCATAACTGTCTTCTGAATCAGTCCTCCAGGGCTGCTCTTTTCCAAAGACAGGTGGAATAAACAATGTACATTTCTCCATGCTCCCTGCTGACGGAGGTCAGAGATGATTTACTTCCCGTTCCTCACGACTTGCGAGGAGTCTGGAGCCTTACACATGAGCCAGGAGGGGCCAGCTCCATCCAGCACTTGTGTGCATACTTCAGCAACTGCTGATTCAGAGTGGGACTGCTGCAGGAGTTTCTCTCCCGACAGCAGATGAAGAAGATGAAGACGTGTTCTCTGTGTATCCTTATTTCCAGTCCATTTGCATCAACAGTACACATATAAGATAAATATACCTGTCTGTTCTTACAGACAGCTGTGAAAAGCTGACATTTTCCTATCCTAGTGGAAAAATAAAAAGAAAAAAACCCAAAAAAGCCAACAAGCAACAACCATAAAAAAAGAAAATCAGAGGTTGAAAATTTTTGAATAGCCTTTAAGTTGTGACCTAACCCAACCTGTATTGGACTGAAACCTGTCCTGTATATACAGAAAGAAGGTGACACTGACCCTGCGCTGTATTCACAGAAGAGTTCTAGTTACAGCCAGCAAGAAAAAACAGTGTTGTTTAAAGCTCCAGAAATGCCCCTGACTTCCCAAGCTAAATGAAAAATTTGCATAGGAAACACCTAATCCTGCTATGCTTTTGAGAATCAGCTTTTTACTAGTGGGAAGAAAATAAAAGAAGAAAAATCTGTTCTTGGGGTTTCCTTTCAAAGCTTTTAGATTCTAGCCTTCAATACATGTGATTTAAGATTTTCATTTTGGGGGATAACTAGGGTGAAAACAGAAGTTCTCAATGATCTTCAGCTGAAATCCATTTCTTGGGCAACTTCCTCCTTAAGTCCCTGGAGAGGCAGGGATGGGGTTTAGCTCTCACAGGGCTGTGTTACCCCCTTCAGATGATCTATCACAGCTCAAGTATCTGCATTCCTGATCAGGCTGGGATTGTTTTTGTATCCTTCCTATAACCTCTAGTGAGGAGCATAATACTATACATGATTACTAGGCTGGACAAGTCAACATCTTGCTTAGCTTGGAGTTAAGAGGAAGAAAATTTATTGAAATCAAGTATTCAGGATTTATCCAGATATTTCCACAGCCAAAATCCAGCACCTTGGGGCCAACCCTATAATACTCTCTCCCTTTTCCTAAGACTGAGGTTCAAAGGCACTCATGAAGCTCTGTCACTGCATTAGCCCATTCCAGTGAGATTTACCCAATGTGCCACAGAGATCCTAATTGTCACCCACTGGACACCTGATACAACACTTCTGTTATTTTTAATTAACCACATCCAAAAGAAAATTACCAGCTCAGTCCTCAGTGAGTCTGACTTGAAACCATGTCCGCTCAGTAACAGCAAGGGCTGCTCTAAGTGGAGGAAAATGCATCAGCCTGCTAAGGGGTGGCGAGGCAGCAAGTTCCTGACCATACCAGGGTGTTCTGGAAGGCAAACAAGGCTCCTTCTCCAGCTAGAGCACCAGGGCTTATTTTGCAATTAGGCAAGAGAAGATAAAGGGACAGGCAAGTTTCCTGCTGTGATGGGGCATTTGCAATGCAGTCCCTATAACTGCATCTCATTCCTAGCTGTACCAGTCTACACAGCACTGGGTTATTATGTAGTGTCTTGGACTGCTTGGAGGTAATAAGCATTCACCGAAAATGGACTGCTATTAGCCACTGGCAAAAACTGATTATAATAGTGCCAGCACTGGAATATGTTTTCCACCCATTTACAAGAGGAGTAAAATAACAGAAGGGAAAAAAAAAAAAATCACATTTGCCAGTGTTTGGAGCGTAGTGTGCTCTACATACAATTATCCAGAGAATGACAGGAAATTGACCCATTTACTCAGAAAAGTTCCTATCGTGTTCTGCACTATTTCATTTCATGCCCATTTGAGAACAAGTCATTTCTCTTCAGGGCAGAAGATAAATTGTCAGCTCGTACACACATCTCTTTCCATTGCCAGGCACAAAAATATCACAAAGAAACATTTTCCTGCCCTCTGCTTAATTTTCTTCTTCTTCATCTTCTCTAATAAATGGTGCTAACTATAAAAGTCAACAGACTGTAAATAAACTCAATTCTATTCCTTCCTTACCTTATGATTGATTTTTGGACATAATGTATTCCACCCACAAAGTCTCTTGTCTGATTCAGCTGCTTTTCTCAGCACCAAAGAAAAATCAGATAACCTCGGTGGAATAGCTTCATGCAAAAACAGAAACATTTGGCAACTACAGTTTTCCTAATGGCACATTGCAATACAGACTACAGAGCACATCAGTGCTCCGTGTCAGCGTGGGGAGAGCTCTGGGTATTTACACAGAGGGGCTGCCAGCAGGGCCATTCCAGGAACAGCAGCAGGAAAAGGTGCTGGGGTTATGTACATACACCTTGGACACGGCGTGGGGAAGCCCCAGGCAGCTTTCCCAACTCTGCCCTTGGACCTCCCCTGCTCATTCGAGCCAACCACTTCTCCTCTCACTCTGAATGTGCTTGACAGAGGGCAAAAGAGTAACTGGATTACCGTCATGGACAGTAATTCACACAAAAATTTCTGTCTTCAGGACCTAGAGACCTGAAGACAGCAAGGTCCATGGGGAGAGGCAGCATGTGCATAGAATAAGAAAAAAAAACACATCATGGAAATGTCTCTATCTGCATCCTAAGCTCAAGTTTCTAGAGCACTGAGCTTGCTGTTCCTGCTCCATTCAAGTAGCAGTGCTCAGCTCTGGATAATATCAAGGACACCAATCAGCAGAGAATTCCTCCACGGCATCCCTGGTGGAAGTGCCAGCAGTCTGGGCTTGCAAGAACACAGGTGTCTCCTGTGCTGTACAGCTGGAGAACTGCAAATGTAAGGATGAGCCTTAGGCACAGAGGAACCAGCATGGCAGTAATTCTGTACTCCCCAGCTCCTGTCAGAGTCCACAGCTGGTTTCTTTGTTCCCTCACATCAGTTTCTTGAGGTTTATATTAGAGCAGCTCCACAAACCCCCAGTTCACATAACTTTTCCTGCAACTGGCACATTGGCCAGTGCCACCCCACTTATCCTCCAGCCATTGCTCTGCAAGGAGCAACTTCTTTCACATGTCCTTAGTGCACAACAGGCTGAACAACACACTGTTCATTTGCTCTGGAACTTTGTATTCAATCTGATCACTCAACACTGTTCTTTCACCTGAATAGTAGCTTCTCTGTGCTCTTCCATCCTGGAGCATCATTTCTAGGAGTGAAAATTACCAATCATTTGGAGCAGGAAATGAGATGGAGAAGGGAGCTCAGAGCCAGAATCAGCCTTAGTAGTTGCAGCACTCCATTCTTGTACTGAGCACAGCAAAACTCATGTTTTGCACAGAAACCAGTCATGGAAAGTGCTATTCTGGCTTTGACTATGATGGAGATAGGAGATGGAAATATACAGAATATCAGCTTGGGAAGTGCAAAGGAAAGAAGAGCCTTTCTTCGCAAACAAAATATTCAAGGTTCTGCTAATTCACATTTGGACTACTTTCCCCTCTCCCCCCCAAACCTGTTCCCCAGGTAGTAAAAGGGATTAGCAGAATAACAAATGGAGGAATTTCCAGGTCAAGAATCATATGGAAATTATCGTCAAAACCAAATTGTTTGGACCTGGTCTTTGTCCCAAGGAAAAGTTGTCTGCTCCTGCTTAGTACAGAGCCCAGCTGCCTCTGAAATCCAGAGTCTGCACATGTCTACAGGGAATGTGAAAAACAAGGAGAGAAATAAAACAGCTCCCTGCCTCACAGTGAGAGGGTTTTGTTCTTCTCTTGCCAAAAATATGGACATCTAGACGTATGCAAGAGAACAGCAGAGATCATTACCTGCTGGGGAATAGGATTGCTGTTCCCCTCTGTGATGGCAGCCAGATTCACTCAACTCCCTAGGAAAAACAGTGGAAGCATTAAGAGACACTTTTTTACCTTCCTGTCTTCATCAGTTGAGGAAAGAATTTCCTGTGGCTAATTACACATTTTAGCACCAAGGTAGTGATTGTCCTTTAACTGCAAACATCTGCCTCCAGCCTGGGGGAGAGCCCCGCTCTGACCACAGTTCCTCGGGCACTGGCTGCAGGACAGGATGGTGGTCCCTGCCCTCCTGCCGTGGAGCACACACAGTCGTGGGAACGTGACCATTTCTGAAATGGGATCCAGCACTGGAGGTGCCAGCTCCCAACTGTGTGCAGCCTCCTGCTATGTGCCAACCCCATCCAGTCCTGCACCCAGCTGCTCACCCTGCCTGATCAAAGCCACAGAGGCCTTTGGATCTGTTAGCAGGAGCTGAACTCTTCCCTTAAGGTCAGATTCAAAGCCCACCAATCCACGTATCTGTGGCAATTTTTCCACTGATGTGATACAGCGTTCAATCAGGTAACAGCTTGCTGCTTATCCACAGACCAGGCTTGCTGGGCTCACTCTTGGTCCCTTAGAATTCCAAACAAATTCTTCCTAACACTGAGAAAAAGGAGACAGGGCTCTTCAAATTTCCCGCTCCCTCACCTTTCTTCCTATTCCTTTGTTTACAAAATGTTGAAGTAGGAGGTTCATAATAATTCCATAGCCCTGAAGTTCTGTTGATTGCCACCCAAGGGTGAAACCAGGGATGTCACCTGTATGCAGGAGGAAACTCCCTTGCACAGTTGGAGGAAAATTGCCCCCATCTCCCCACCTCACTTCATACATAAATTCACACCTTCTTTCTACATGAAGAAAGAAAAAGAAGGAAGAAAGAAAATAAATATATTCCTCTGCCAATACATACATGTGTACACATGCACAAATACTTAGGAAAAAAATGAAGAGTCTGTAGATGGAAGGGTTAGTGCCAGATTTTAAAATTATTAAACATTATGTACAAAGAAAACATAATGAGCTCCTACGGGATGTAGAAAAAATTACCCATGAATGAGAGGAAAATGGATAACCACTCCTGGGTTTGCCACTGGTGAATTATTTAATAATCACTCCCCAGCAGATGGAATATATTTATCTACCCCATTGGAGCACACTTTGCAATTTATTTACACTGCTTTAAAATATGATTATTTATTTAAAAAATAAACAAGGTAACCATATGGGAAAAGGGAAGGAAACAAGTTTAGAGGGGGGGAAAAGTATGTTTTGAGCTTTTCAGTTAATTTTAGGGAATTTCCACTAAAAATTACTTGAATCTTCCTTACTTCTACTTTTGAAAACAGAAATTGAAAATTCTTTTGATCAAGCCAGTCTAGATTCTTCACACACTCAAGAGGATCACTTTGTGAGATGGGGTTTATGTCTCATGTCTTTCATTAGCCACATTGTCTTGGGCACCACAAATCGGATTCAGCTATTCCTATTAATTTTAAAGAAAACAGTTAAATTGAGATCAGTGAGAGCAGGCCCATAACTTAGACTAATTTGTTTTATGGGATCTATTCCCTTTAAGTTAGAGTGACTCTAACCCGTGGCTTACAGCACTCAGCCTTGCCATTTAATTAGCTACTTATTCTAAAATGCAAAGGGTGCCATTTAGCAAAGTTTGAAATTGCAAAAGGTACCTTTTAGTACCGTGTAAGTGCACAAGTGTACTGCCTGCTCCCAAAAGAAAAGTAGCAGTTGTGATCAAAAGGCTTTGCCCACTCAACAGCAAAGTACACTACTGATAATTGAAGACTGATTTGGACAAACCTGAGGGAAGGTTCACAGGAGGAAGGAATACCTTTCCCAGGCAAATGCCAAATAATTTCAGATTGAATTCAGGCTTCCAGACTCTTCCTGTGCAAGTTGTGTGTATGTACAGGTGTACAGTAGCCATGGAGGGCTGCACAGAAACTGTTACCCAGCTGGGCACAGATGTTTTCAGGAGCTGAAGTCATCTGGGAGAGGGGAGGTCAAAAGAAACTCTGCAGTGTAACACAAGCTTCCATACTTGGCCCAAAGAAAACAAAACAAAACAAAACAAAAAAAACCCAACCCCAAGCCTTAAACCACTGTTCCCTCACCAGAGAAGATCTAGTTGCTGTTGGTGAAACCTCTTCAGAAGTTTTCCAACAATCCATTCTGATTTTCTTTGAAACCAGTGAAGTTTATTTATAAATCTGAAATGTGAAGAGTCCCATGGTGAAGCCATCAGAGGTCACTGGAGACATAACACTTTCTACAGTGATTAAAGAATTCTAAGAGTTTAAGTCTCATTGTCAAGATTGGGTTAGCAAACCAAAAGCAGCCAAATCCTCAGTCATTTATGCGCTTTTGAAAAAGTTTCTCCAGGTCCTGATGATATTTTTCTCACACCTTGCTTCCCTCCCCAGACCAAGAAAATCTGCAACTAAGATGAATCAAGAACAGGTATTTTGTAAAATATTTCACCTTTAAAAAAATAGAAATCTGATAGACTAAAATCCAGCTGCAAGCATGGATGTCAGTGTTTTACCAGCTAGCTAGTTCAGCAAAAGGGCTGCTCTATAAATAATCTACTATTGTGAATACTATACATCTTTGAACTAAAAATGGACTATTAGAATACTTTTACTTAGCTCAGGTTGAGGAGAGCAAATCAACATGTCCTCCTTACTAGGAAAAGGCTCAAACATAAGCAAATCCTGTCTTGAACTGGGACTGCTGCACTTTCAGCAAAAAATCCAAACTGACCTCTACAATCTCAGCATCCTGGAAGAGTAAAAGCAAATTCAGTGCATATGATTTGTGGAAAGAGAGAGATCAGATTTCAAATATTACTTCCACCACAACAACCTAACACATGAAGATGTGCATGTCTCTGGTGGGATGTGGAAAATAGAAACAAGGGAGCAAAATGCTTCCTAGTCCTCCTGAGAAGGAAAGATGGAAATGTCAAGCACCTTGTGTGGAGTTACGCACTCGTTTATTTTAAAGACAGAAAGGATTAAATACATCTACATAAAGGAAAGAAAAAGTGTTTAAACAATAATAAAAAAAAAAGATTTAGTGGCATTAATAAAGAACTCCCTTAAACCAGCATGTCACCATTAAAGTAATTAATAGGGCATGCAAGACATTTCAGTGGAAAGTGAGCACTGCTCATATTAAAGCTTTTTCAGTTTTCACATGACCTCAAGACAGACTACGGCATTCCTGTGCAAAAGTACCCTCTAAAAAAGAGATGGGGGCATTCAAGTCTATAAAGGAATGATTTTAAAATTTAAATTATATGGTCTAAGTCTAAAATGCAAAGGTTAAGGGAATATTAGAAGGGCAATAATTCTATCTGATTAAACTTTTATCCAAAGTGACAATAAAGTGTTCAAAATGAATTAAGGACTTTATTAACAGATGCAGGGGCTCTATAAA
The DNA here is from genome assembly GCA_013400315.1 of Bombycilla garrulus. Lineage (NCBI taxonomy): Eukaryota > Metazoa > Chordata > Aves > Passeriformes > Bombycillidae > Bombycilla > Bombycilla garrulus. Next base: position 437,270 of record VXBU01000062.1, on the reverse strand, counting down.
AAGAGTTTGAAATCTAAGTACCAGTGAAGAGAGGTTTAATTTTTTTTTTGTCTGGATGGAGGTGATATTACTATAAAACTTTAATCTTATTGCCATGCCACAGTGAAAGTAAAACTGTCACAGGTAATAGAGCAAATCAGGATTGCCTTCTCTCCCTGCTCTGTTGCAAGGGCCTCTTTCCAGAATATAAGAATTTGTACATTCTAGGTATGGCATTGATCCTACAGGTGACAGACATGTGGACAGGTTATGGGCTGATGATTCACCTGGGCTTCTTCTGGTTGCAACAGCCCCAAGGTGGTACATACAGGCAAATTATATGGACCATTTCAAATGAGTACTGAGCAAAAATTGGTGCTATGCTGCCAGGGACTCTTCAGAACATTTCAGCCTTTCCAAAATGGAATTCACTACTTCAGGACAGTTTTAGACATTTTACTTGTTTATTAGTACCTGTATGTAGAAAGAGGATAACACTGATTTCCAAGCCCTTGAACAAAGGCATTTCGCCCTTTTAGAATGATCAAGTTTAAGCCAGCCATAAATCTGTGCAACAGTATAAAAATATAAGACTTTTTCTGAAAATTATTGCTAAATGCTATATATGACTTAGAGCATGGCTCACCTCCATCAGGGCATTTAGCAGCCATGATTTTGGCCATCACTAATTTTTCCTTCTGTTTTGCTGCTGCTAAATTCTGGCAACTTGGTTGCCTTGGTGATGGCTGCAGCGCCTGTAACAGATGCACTGGAAGACATCCTGCAAAGTGGTTTGGCTTTTCCAGGAACTCTTGAGCCTTTTGCATGTTGGCAGGAATGCTGTGATGGCCACCTGTGCCTGTTGCACCACCCTTCGACCCACCAGTGTCAGCACTGGGCACAACCTGGCCCCCAGGCTGCCCCTGTCACACCCTGCACAGGAGGACGCAGGGCTAAACCTCTCTCAGTCCCCACAGAGCCCCATCGTGTTACAGCTGCCCCCACTCCCTGCTGAGAAGCCCAAAAGTCACCTTTAGGGATTCCACATCTTCCTTTGGCCCTGCAGCACCCACGAGAAAAGCACAGCTCCTCAGAGGAGCAACCGCCTGCAAATTGCCGGGGAGACTAGGATATCAAACAAATATTTTTCTTTTCACAACAGAACATAAATATTTGGCAGCACATTTAATTTAAAAAGTCTAGAAGTTACTCAAAGAGATTGGCGAACGTTGCTGTGATGTTCATTTGCTTCCTAAAATATGACCAGTCACAGATGGCTTGCTGTAGGAAATATTAAATAAATTTTTTAAGTGTTGTCTGGCTTGAACACAGATTGCATTTACACAGATACCTTTGCTGGTGGAATGCCAACATGGTGTATTGGTTCAAACACGACCTTAAACAAAAAAACTACCTTGTCAGGAGCTAATGGAATAGTCATACTTAAAATCTCAATCCCTGATAACATCAGAGAAATAATTTACATTTCAGCACTGTTATTTTTCTCCCTCTTGCTGTATTTCCCTTCACAAACAAGGGAATATATCTGGGTTTGGTCAGCAGCAACTTTTAGGTTTTGGGAACAATAACCATTACTTTTCACATCTTCAAAGCAGTTTGAAAAAACACCTACCTAAAGAATGTTAAGTGACAGGAGAATCTGGAAGGCCACTCAGTGTTGAAGAGTCAAACAGCAAGGGTGCAAATACAATGAGCTGCGACATTAAACATATTAGTAGATTGACTTCAGCAAGAAAATAAAAATCAAAACAATACGAAGACTTTTTTTCAACAGCCAGCATCTGCAGGAGCACATTCCTACAGTGACTAAAGACTATCGAATCTGTGCTTTATAACCTCAGACTAAAGATGTCACAAAGATTCTTGGTTAATTTCTTTCCATAAAGCTCCATTTTTAACAAGAACAAAAGCCTTTGAAACATGGGCATGTAACATAAGAACTGCAACCAGTTTCTAACTGCCTGTGCTTCCTGCCCTGCCTCAGAGAGCTGCGTGGTAAGTCTGCTTTGGCAGTTACAGCATCAGGTTGGTGTGGAAAACCTACACAGTGCTTCTGTGGCAAGTGTTTGTCAGGAAACAGGAGAAGGGAACAGCAGGGACAATGCTGAGCGGATCTCATTGCTCATTTTCAGCAGATGCCCCACGAGTGTCATGCTCACCGATGTGGTGGTGCCATCCCTGCCTAACCCTCAGAGGCCTCGCAGAGATGGGTGCACACCCCAGGACTGAAGGGCTCACTGACCACATCAACCTCTCTGCTCTGTGAAGCCTGCTGCCTACCAGTGCACAATTATCTGTTGTCCCCAGCAAATGCCACAGCATCAGAGTTGAGCTGGTTTTAATCTGGTTTTCCTTCTGTCCAAAATACCCAACTGGATGATTTATTTCTTCCGTCAATATTGTACTTGGCCCATAGCTTTGTAATCAATGCAGATGAGATGAAATAGTAGTCTTACAATTTGTTTTGTCCCTACGTGAGTAGCAGACACTCTCCTGAATCTTAAAATCAATAAACTTTTTCTCCTGTCACCATTCCCATTTGTTGTACTTTCCCTAAGATGGCACGATTTTGGTTTTTTGTTTTTTTTTTTTTTTTTTTAACCAGAAATCTCCCAAGCCCACTGGGGTTTCTGTGTGCGTGATGGCGAGTTAAAACAGTTTCCCCCACTGCAAACAAACATCACATGCGTGCAGATCATGTCCTGGAGTGAAGAGCAGAGGCAGACACTAGAGGGAGGATCGACTCACAGACTGAGCTTTTGCCAGAGCAAATTCCTTGGAGTGTGGCTTCACCAAGGAGACGGCTCAAGTGGCATGCTGCAAGAGCCTGCTGGGCTCCTGGCAATCAGGCTTGCAAATCACTGTCTGGACTGAAGGAAGAGGGCATCTGGAATTGAGCGTGAGCAAGACAAGATTTTGCTCTCTTCAAGGCTGCTCAGGGAACCATACCTGCTAAATCCATACACACCCATTCCAGGACAGACTCAGCTCTGTTACTCACAGGTACTGCAGTATGCCTTGCCAGCAGCTCTGCACATGGTAAAAATAACCAATACTTAATGGTTTGTTTACTTCAATGAGTTCCAATTTTTTTTATGTCTGGACACTGCAGCACTTTGATATTACTGCATTAGAAAGGACAGAGCTCCGTAATACGTGGATCTGATGGAAATACACACCTAAATTACAGGCCCAATTTCAAATAAATCACGGCTTTTTCAGAATAATTGTCTTCAGCAGTTTGAATTGACAAATAACTATGCAGAGTTACAAGCAAGCAGTAGGACTACATGGAAAGGAACATCGTCATGGTACCTTCCACCCTCCTGGGTTTTCCAAGAGCCCTCACTCAGCTTTCAGATGCTCATTCTTATTCATGTCCAGTCTCTAAACAGCAGTGATTGCAAAAGGGGAAGAAAAGAAAGGTAGCACCTTCACCTCAAGATCTTGGCAGGCTGAACTACAGACAGGAGAAAATTGTGGAGTGGAAAACCTGAGCTGTACAGTGCAGGATGTGTTTGTGGTCCTGGACAGGTCATTCAAGCTCAGAACTGGAACAAGCAAGGCTAGGAAACACCCCTAAGTCTGCTCATGCCTAGACCTTAACTATTCCTAGGAGGTGTTTGTCCCATCTGTCCTTGAAGGCTTCCAGCAATGGAGATCCATGATCTAAACAAACTGCATTGAAAGTTCTCAGGGTCAGATCTCCATCTGCAATATGGAGATTATGCTGTTGCCTTTTCCAGAGACTTGCTGTTTACCAAGCTTTTCAGAGGCAGAGATTTCCATTCCCTGAAAACCACAGGGAGAGTTTATTACAGTGGTATCTCCAGACGCTGCTCGGGCAGCAAAGGGTGAAAGCAGCAAGCAGTTCACTGAGGAGGTGGTGAAGAACAGTTGAAAGAAAGGAGATGAACACTGTAAACACTGCATGTAACTTGGCAATACCCTCTACACTGGACTGTAAATGAGGAAGATACTACAAAGATGTTATTCTTTCCTTATAAGCCATTTCTGCTAACTTGCAAGGGCAGCAAGCTTTGGGATACGTTGCATAGGGAAAGCTCAACACACAGCTAAAATCCATTGCTAAATGACTTCGCCATCCCCTCTACTTTAGCATGATCCATAAGTGGATCTATAGCCAGGAGCCAAAAAAATCCCATTAGTCCTGCAGAAAGGAAGACTATTTTCTTCCAAAGAATATACAGTTGGTCAGTGGAATTCACCCCATGAGGCAAAAAACTCACTGAATGGCAGCAGCTGGTTCTTCACAGTATCATCCTTTCAGTCACTAAGAACTCTTCATTTTCCATGGTATCGTTTCTCTAGATTATACATGTCAAATCAATGCTTAGTTCATATACTCAAAATATGAAAAATGCTTCTAATTATAAAAGCACAAGGCAGAGGCAAGACTACAATTCAAGCTGTTGTGGCTGCCAACACACACAGGAGGAAAGATCTGAATTCTAGCAAGCCATCACACAAATCTCAAGGAAGCCCAGGTGTGGAGGAGGAGTCGTCACTTAATATGGACACGTTTTTAAATAGGGGCCATGAAAAGGAATGAAAAGTGATCCATACCTAACAAAACTTTGCACCACCAAGACATCAGTGAGTAGTTAATCAGCACTTCATGCCCAATCTTCCAACACAGATGTATCTATTAAAATTCTGTCCAACACTATGATACTTTTCCAAAAATACCCCACTCATGACACTGTTCTCATTGGTAGCATCAAGTTGCTTTACCTCCACAATTCATAGCTGGTCTTCCTCTAAAGCAACACTCTAGTCAGCTTTCTGGAAAGTCAATTACACCAAGGTATATTGGTCTCAGAATCCATCACCAAGGTGAGCCCAGTGCAATTCTTGGCAGGGCTCACTCTCATGTCTTCCAAGAACACTATGAATTTTCCTTCTTACAGGCTTGGTTTGCAGACTTCTTGTCCTGTCCTTGTTGGACAGCAAGATGAATTGGCCCTGTCTTCTTTAATATGAGCCTCGGGGTCTCTACAGATGAGTCCCTGTAAAGCATTACCTCATCTCATGGTACACTTTCTCCCCTTTCTTTCTAATTCCAGTTTTGAAAGGAGGTTATTGACCTCTGCTGACTCCCCCATTCACCCACCCCTGCAAAGGAACCTTTTCCCCTGCCTTGTGACAAAATAAGAGGCATGACCCATCCCCTGTAACAGCTGGTAGGCCACTGAAAAAAACAGATGCAGTCTTCCAGAGGGTCAGCTAAGTTCAGCTGTCCCAGTTCTGACAGAAGCTGCTTCATCAACATATTCTCTCACACGTTTTGTACCTCCTAGACCTGGACTCCCGGAAGCTCCAGGTGTAGCTTATGCAACAGCATCCCATCCTCCTCTATCTATGCCCTGATTGCACAAGAACCTTTACCACTCAAAGCAGTAGAGTTGAGCTTACGGCCACTCCTCCTCCAGCTTCTGTCTCTTTTTTATCAATAATATTTTTCCATCATCTAATTTTTCACTTTTACAAATAATCAGTTTGCTAGACATAACAGATTTCCCTTGCCATCATTTTTCCCAAGGAATTACCAACTGGGCGCAGACTAGCAAAATTACCAACGCTAATAACGAGTAGGAATAAAACACACCTGTGAGCAAACCAAACCTCTGGACCTGTTTTGTGGCTGCTATGCCCATGCACCACTTCTGTTGGGGGTAAGAAATACCCAGGGCTGAGCCTGCTGCTGCCTGGCCCAGCCCAGCTCCATCTCTGTGCCCCAGGAGCTGAGCCTTAATGCTTTTCGATCCACGGGTCACAGGTTCAGCTCCCTGCTGCCGATGACTCACACAGGAGCTCCGAACTAAAACTAGCAACACCAGCTTTTTTCTAGCAGAGGATTGAAGAGCAGCATTGATCTCAATGAAATATTTCGAGGGCAGAAAAATTCCACCATGCAAAGAGTGCGTGACTTCTCTTTAGTTTATTTTATATTTTTGTTCCAGTTGTCATTTTGAATTCAAACTCTTTGGAAAGCAGGCATAATAGTCTTAATGATCCCATTGAGCAGTTTAAATTCAAATTGTGGAGCACTTGCAATACCATGCTGGCAGCACTTTCCATAAATTACCCTCAAATTCAATACGTTGCTTGATAAAAACAAGAATAAAGGGCTTTTTACTTTAAAAAGAAGAAAACTTGTATCATAAAAAAATCTTTAAATTATAGTTTCTCTTTTCTGGTCCAATTTAAATTGTTACATAGTTGCTAAATTAGTGCTGTAATCCCTGCTTACAAATTGCAGAATTATTTTTAAAAATAGATGTAGTTTTACTGCAGGGAACAACCTTACACTTTAAACCCTATGTGCTGCAGGAAGCTGCTCTTGCACAGCTTTCAACCAACCACACTCACGTGCACACAGGGTGAGGTTTACAATACCAGTCACACCAAAGCCAATAGTAGTCTCACCAGAGATTTCAATGAGCACAAATTGAGTTAACACTGACATTTTAGAATGATTAGCAAATTTAAGCTTTCCCAGGATGCTCCATGGCACCAGTGTCTCTCTCTGTACCATTTCTTAAAACATCAGCATTTTTCCTGTGTTCTGTTTGAACTAATCTTCTACTAAACTACAGCCACTGACAGGCCAGGAAGTTAGAAGATTGTAAGAGAAAAAAAAAAACCTCTAAGATATACTTTTTTTTGCTCACAAGACAAGTAATTGTTGGGGGGGGTGGGGAAGGAAAAAAAAGGTGGAACACTATGATCCAATTTCAAAGCTGGGGAACAGCAATAATCAGGGCAAGACTCCCATGCATAATTCTTCTTCCTTCAAGAACTTCCACAGCTTAGTACTATGGAAAGATGAACTTCACCTGCAAAAAATCCTTGTAAGTGATCTTTGGGGACAGGTTTAAGAACTGTCCTCAATATCTCTCAGTGCTCAACAGAAATAGGAAACCTCCATCCCTGGGTCTCCACAGGGCTCTGCAGAGCATACCCACCATCTCCACTGCTCTAGCTTGACAGAAAAGAGTTTCTTTCTTCTCCTTCAGTCATTCATCATTTCTAGCCCATCACTTCTCTGAAGCCTTTAATCTCTGGTTATTTCTGCTTTCTTGTACCCTTCCCAGTCCTGCCGTGGTCCTCTCCTCATGTGGGTCACATTGACTTGGACACAACAGAAGAAACCCTGAGAGGCCAGGAGCATCAGCAAGATCTTTCTGCTTTCTGCATTAACTGCAGGAGCTCAGCCCCTCCCAGCCCTCACCTCAGAGTGCACATCTCCAGCTGCCAACCACCAGACTGCCAGGAGAGGGGGAAAGAATGGAGGAAAATCTCCACATCCTGGAGAAAGTTATGTGGACATCAAAGAGCACCCCATTCACAAAACAGCAGCATCGCTCCTGCCAGACTGGTGTATCTGGTTAACCTTGTGCTCAGTCCTTATGATAACACGGTATTTGGACAGCAGACAGCTGGCACTGCTCAACATCTTGCTCTTCAGTCTTTTATAACAAAGTTCCACTGATATTACACTTGGCCTTTTCCCTGCTCTGAATCCATTGTTAAAAATCATTTCAACTACTTAAAGGAAGCAAACCCAAAGTTCTTTTGTCAGTAATTTGCCCTGTAAGGGAGGGGGGAAGTGTACTGATAACATACTGCAGACACGGTGTTCACCATGTGCACAGCAGTGCACTGCTTACACTGGAAACCCTATCACGGTATTTCACATGTTAACTTGACTGTCATAACGACTGGGAAACATCTGTCTCCTATTAACACTTTAGTTTTTACAGTTGCTTTTAGTTCAGCAGAAGTGTCTTAATGGAGAAGACTGGTACTCTTTTAGAAATAACATCAATAATGAAAGAATCCTTGGATGCAGAGCAAAACCAGCAAACACATTGGCAACAGAACTCGTTGCACTCAGGAGATGTAACAGGAAATTATAGTGATGGGCTTTTGGGGGGAAGGATTTTTGTGTGAAAGAAATTAACTCTGGTACTCAAATTCTCATTAAGAAAAATATTTCTTTTCTATCAGGTGATTGATTTCCTTAGATGTTAATTCAGGCTTTTGGGGAATTTCATCTTAATTGGATCACTGATAAATAAAACCAGAAACAAAAACAACAAAGAAAACCCCTTCTGCAGGCTATTTAGGCTTGGTACTGACTAACCAGTAATTAAATACAGCTCTTCACAGTAATCTTAATTATGGCTTCACTACACCACAGCTAAGAAGAGTCACACAACAAACAGAAGATTAGCCAATTCTAATTGTTGAAAAACATTTATTTTTGTTTTTGTGCATAGTTTTTGTGTGCATAAGGCCACAAGTCACACCACTGAATTATTAAAAAATAATCAAAGGCTTCAAGAATTTTTATATCACAACTAGGCAAGAATTAGTTTAGTTTCTTTATATAAATGAAGCCTCTATGGCTTGCATAAGAAGTCAAGAGATTTTGACTCAGGAAAATAGGGATGTGTGCTAGAAATCAGTGTGAATTAGGTAGACCAGAAACAAGTTCCACTGAATTACTCACACTTACACCATCTGAGAACCCTGTTTTCTCAGCTGGCCACTGAATTAGCTGTGCAGTCTTGGGCCAGTCACATCTGCTGCACCTTCCATGGGAATTCAGGTCCAGAGGAATCTGAGTCAAGGTTCTTCAGTCCCATTGACTTTCTAGAGATCTAGGATTCCTCATAGCAAAGCTGTTTTCTGATTACAGGGACTTTGGGAAACAAAAGATACCCCACCCACCTTCAAAAACCAAACACCAAAAAGACCCCCCAAAACCAAACAACTAAAAAGAAACAGAAAAAAACCAAATTAAAACAAAAATAATCAGAGGCCACAATTCAGCAGAGTGTGGCTAGACAGGCTAGATTTTAAGCAGGTCATTAACTCCCAGAGTTCAGGACAACTGCATCACACATCTACAAAAGCAGTCAGACTGTGCCTCATCAATTTAAGGGTCTCATTCATCTGCAAGAACAACTTGCAAGCCTAGCTCAAAGCCTCAGTGTACTTAGGCATTCATTATCCTACTGAAGCCACTGCAGGCTTCATTCCACTGAAAAATCAATGAGACATATGCTCTAGGACACAAATTCCTCAGGCCTAAAGCCAGTGGCATGGCAGAAGCCTAGATCCCTTTAGATCTGGCTTTCAACACAGCAGAGACTTGAGCTTTCTGAATGACACTGCCCCAACACACACATAAGCTCCCAATACTTTGTTTCTTCCACATTTAAGAGTTTAATATGTGCTTGGGTTTTTATTTTTTTCATTGCTGCATCAGACTGCCAGATTCCTTGTCCCCATTTTCCACTCACAGCTGTCCAGCTACATACATGTAGCCCCATCAACACTGCCATCCTTTCCCCTGCATATGCAGCAGCAGATGGATCCAGATGGGTTTTGGGTAAACTCCATAACCATGTTTTTGTGGACTGCATGGATAAACATTTTAAGGCCCCTTCTGGTTATAAAAAGGAAGCTATTAAACGTTTACTCTTTCCTCTGTACTCAGAGCTGCAAAGCCGTATCACAGAACATACAAACGCAGATGCAACCAGGCAATTATCGTTCCTTTATCCCTTAAATAGATAGAAGATAAATTTGAAAGAAAATGAGGAACAGAATCCTTCTCCCTTTCTTTTTTTATCCTTTTATCTCCCAATGTAGGAAGTTTACTGAACCCTTGCCAACAATTCACTCAGGCTAATGAAGTGTATAAGTAATGGGATTAAATAATCTTAAACCATTACTACAGTGGCTAATGCAGATGTTTTCCCAAGCTAAAGCAAAGTGAATGGTGTAGAATGCATGCTTGATTTAAAAAAGAAGAAAAGAAAGTATCAATCTGCAAGCAGATGAAGTCAATTCCAGCCTGAAGTCAATGAAAAGTTTAATTCCAGTTACATAAAGTTGTTCCAATTATATTATGAATGCACCTTCCTAAAGTCTTCAATGCTTTGCATGTGGTTAAACTTGCCACAAAATGAAACTTAAATTTTTTATGGTGCAATCATTTTAGTGCAAACAAAAATAGAAATTATTTAAAAGGTACATATTCCACCAAAAGACCATTTAGCTTTTTAAAGCAAATTAACAAGGCTCATCTATCACTGCCATTGTAAATAAGACACAATCCTCCTTTTTATATTCAATATTTCAGTAACTCCGTAGAGAGAACAATGAGATACTGGTGGCATTTTCAGAAATATTATAGTATTATTGGTCCATCACTAGAATGACAGAAGTTTCATTAAAAACATAAATTTTTATTTTCAGAAGTATAAACCCAATTCTGGAAGGGTCTCAAGTCCAATGTTTGTAAGAACTCCAAGTTCTTACAGAACTGGAAGCTTAGAGAAAGATCTGACAGTGTTTTAAAAATGTTCCAGTGCTTTTCTTACTGTAAGTTACAAGGATAATCCTTATATACTGGATGTTAAGGTCAGACCAAGGTAAAGCCTCAGGCACATTGTGGGATGTTTCTTTAATTTGCACCTGTGCAACTGGTTCCAGCTACTTGTAATGGGAGCCTCTTAAAACACGCAGCTCCTCAGAGCAACTGTTAATTATTTGCTTTAAGACCTTGTTGGAGGCATGAAATGAAATTTTAGGGTAATGTAAGCTTCAAAAGATATCTAATCCAAAGACCCTTAGTTCAGTAGAAAGTCTTCCATCAAGCAAAGCAAAAGTCTTGATTTTAGAAGTATTAGTGCTTTCTTGCATCCCACCTCCTTAATCTTATTGAGCACCACAGTGTGTAACCATTTTGGTATCAGGTTTCTCCACACAGAAAGCTGAGAACCACTACTGCTAAAAAATGACTGCATAGTCTGCTCCTTGCAGAGATAAAGCAATCACAAACCTAGCTCTTTGTCCTGCTCTGTCCACTTCATTTCAGAGGCAGGTCAGACCAGGAAATGTAATTCATCCAATAAGCTGAAAAGACCAGAGTTCTTCTGAAGACCATAAAAAAACCTGTTGCTCATGGTACTGCCACAGGGCCGTCAGATTTTAACTGTAAGGCAACTCCACAGCAATGAAAGAAATAAATGTTTTCTATGTCTGTGCATTAAAATCAGAGCACAAAGAGGAACAGGTACTCACAATGTAGCAGGGTTCACAGTAGGCTTTCTTCTCCACGGCATAGAAAGGCTGTCCCCTCAGCTTGTTGTTGCACTTTATGCAGGTGAAACACTCCACATGGAAGACTTGGTCCATGGCTGTGCAGCCGGTGCCTTCCCCAATGACATTCTCCCCGCAGCGGGCACAGCGTCCTGTCAGCAGGGGGAAAGGACAGCAGTCAAAGCAAGCCCCTGGTCCCAGCTGCACAGCAGGTCCCTCCACTGCCACTGGCTGCAGACCAGGTGAGGGGGAGACAGCAGCTCAGTCCACAGAAAAACAACTTGTGCCACTGCTGGCAAAGATCCAGTGCCACTGGAAGGCACTCTGGTGCTGGTCCACATGAAAAAGTCCAGAAAGGATTGAAACTGGCTCCCAAGGCAGCACTCGTGTCAGTCGTGCTGCTGCAAGCCAGCAATCAGGATCTTGAACTCCAGATACAAACCACGCAGCCATCACCTAACCCTGCTATACAGTCATCCTCAGCTCAAGAGTTAGATGGGATAAACCTGTGCCTTAAGCCTTGCTTCCACATGAAAGGACTTTGTCATAGGAGGCCTCATAAAGCTCATTGTGGCAGCACAATTTAAAGAGAAGTTTTTGCTTGTACAGCTTAAACCAATTCTCTCAATGGAGCCAACTACTTTTTTTTTTCTGTTCAAAGATTAATACAGATTAAGATATTCTGTCTATTTAAAGCACAAAAACTATTCCTAAAGAAATTGATTTGTGGATACTTTATTCTTACCATCCTTGAAGAAAGGTGTATCAGAAACTGCTGGTAAAGACTCTAAGTACAGACAAACCTTAAGAGATCAGTCTGTTTCTGAAATAGGTCCTTAATGTCAGATACAAATGCATAACAAAAAGTCTTTAGACACACGTGTACAAAAGGCTTGCTGCCTTCTTCAGATTGTTGCTAAAGATATTATGTGGCAGATGGATTTAAAGTGAAGACAAGATTTCCCTACCTCATGGGAAAAACATTTCCCTAGGGAAGGCTGTGGTGCAGAGATGATGGAAAAGGTGGGTGGAAGGCACACCTTTGCCATTTTCTCTGCCATTTGAGTTCTAGAAAATAGAGATAGCCCATGAAGTTCTGATGTCCTTACACAACAATTGATGTTGAAAATGAAAGGCATTAAGGACAAGGTCAACCACACTACACAGGAGAACCCCAACAAAGGTAATAGAGCAACTATGGTCTGGAGCATTATCCCACTCAAAATGGTACTCTCCAGTTGAAGAATAACTGTGGTGACCCCAGCCTTGGGGCCCAGCACTTCTTGAAGGCTTCATGGGTGGAGTGGTGTGGTCAGTGAGGGTGGGAAGCGAAGCAAGAGCTGAGGTACAAGCAGGAAAGCAGACTGAGTTCAATATAGAATTATCCATAAGGGTATATAGAGATAATATGTAGCCAACAATAATTACATAAACCAGTAATGATACAATGCTGTCTCATACCGTGGTCTATTTATTGGTCTTTTCATGCAAATACTGCACAGCATCCTACAAAGACTTAGACCTGTCTTGTCATCCCAAGAGCAGGACTGCTGCCCTTCACTGTGCACTGTCAGTATCCCCAACTCATGACTTCTTTCCTGCCTGTCCCACACTCCAACAAGCTACATTCAGGGAAGAAAGCATGTAAGCTACTTTTGGATCCCTCAGGATGTGGCAGGATGATATATATACACATTTGAGATATATTAGGAAAGCTTGGAAAAGAACCCAGATCATTACAATTTGCTACAATGACATAACTGTAGTTGGCTTTATACAGGACAGACAGTTCCTGCCTCAAACAGCTCCCAGCCTGAGCAATGTGGAAGGAGAACTCACCAGATGAATCCAGACAAGTCTGGAAATCCCCCAAATGGAATTAATAATGCTGTATTTAAACTTAACTTTCCTTAGCATGTGTTATTAGGATTGTCACTGTTGTGCTTTAATCACTCCACTGTAACACTTCTAGAGAGGACTCCTTTTTTATGAGCAGAAAAGGAATTCAGGTTTCCCAGCATGGTGGTGAGGCTACAGAGCATGGGGGAAGAATGGAAAAAAACCATGAGGGCTAGGAAGGAAAAAAACCAAACCCACTGGAGGGAACCACAGGAGTGAGCAGTGCACTGAGAAGGAGGCAGAAGACACCTCCTGTGTACCACAGGAGAGCCCTGCTCAGCCCTACATGTGGACAGCACCGAGCTGCTCCAGGGCCTTCTCCAAACATCTCGTGTAGCTGGGCTGTAATACAAAGAGACGTCTGGGGAGCAGTTAATATCTCTATATATAAAACATGAAATTGAAAGCCATTAGTGTATTACTTTACACAGTGTTTTTCCAGAGGGAATATTCCGCTGAAGAATTTATTTTCCCTAGTGTGCCATTCTGTGATCATCCGGTATTATTTTTATGAGGCATTTGGACATGGAATAATGTAGTGTCTATGCAAACACTTCTCAGCTTTCTTTGTTAACATCTGAGCAGAACATGTGGGAATCTTTTCTACCCCTCCTTCTCCTCTCACATTCATAATTTAGGCAACTCTTGTGTGCTTCAGCATTTATTTTCCTCTTTGACCAAGGCATCTCTCCATTTGCTGAAGAAGCTATATAGATAGAGACCATACTTTTGGCTGCACTTGTGCCAGGAGACCTGGGTCTGTTTCCTGACTCAAATACCTACTCCTGTAATCTCTGACGAGTCACTCAGTGCCTTTGTACCTCTGTCCCCTCTTCCAGCAAAGGGCACAAAGACATCTTCTCTGTCTCCCAAAGGTGCCCTGAGCCTACAGTTCCCCATAGCTCTGAGGTATTCCTCAGCTACACTGCTGGTGGTCAGATACAAAGAGTAGCACAACACAAGTATTGGCCAACTTCTCCCCTTTAAGTTGGTTTCCTGAGGCTTTCCTTCCTCTTCCTGGGTTTTTCCACAGAAGATTTCCATTAAGGCAGCAACAGACTTAATCTGTCTACATTTATAAGAAGTCCAGTTTCTGCTATTAAGTACACAGGCAGAAATACTCCTATAAACTCTCACAGGAAAGCTTAAAGAAACCTTCCTTTTTAATACATTTGTATGCAAATTATAACACCGTGGCCTTGAGCAAACCATGTTTTTCATGAGACATGGCCACTCCAGTGAGAATCAAAACACAAGCTCTGTGCCTAAAAACTCTCCCAACTGACTCACTTACCCAAAAGGTAAAAGCAAATAAGCCAAAATATTCAAATTTGGGAGCTGACAGTTGCGTGGCTGGATCCACTTAAAGGCACATGGGCAAATACACAACCAATCTGGTTTGCAGCAATATGATCACCTTTTGCAGACCTTGGTGCAATCTGGGGACTCCCAAGACTTCTACAAAAACCTGTCTCTTCTTCCAGCTCCTGCAACTCACTCAAATGTAGTTGAAGATGGCTATTAGTTTCAAGTGTTGCTGAGGGAGGAACTGACAAGCAGACAGGCACATGCACACACAGGCAGTGCGATTGCACAAGCCTCATTTCCTTAGAAAACCAGAAAAACCCCACTAAAAACAATGTATCTATCATTATGCCTGATAAAAACAAAACAAAGGTTTGCTTTTCCTGTGTGCCAGTTACCAACGGCGAAGGTATTTGCGGTTGGGCTCACCACAATTAAGTGCCCACACATGTTCCCCATTTTAGTATTTTCACACTGGCTCAAATAACCCAGTCCGTTGTGTGCAGAATACCCATGAGTGAACACTGAACAAGTTGCACGGCTTATTAGGAAAGAAGTAGCAAAGGCAAAGTTTGCAAGACTCAAGAACAAACAGATTGCACAAAAAAGATTACACAAATAATCTAAGAGAAAAATAGCAGGCAGTGTATTACAGTAGAAACACAGAACAACGTGACCCATTTGCTTTCCACAAACAGCATTTAAAAGGCAGCTTAAAGACAAAGGACAAAATTAGCACTAAACTGCATGAAGATGAGAAACTATGTCATTTCAACATTCTTCTTTTGCCCCTTCAGCCCTTTTTAGATCCTTTTTCAAGATCATTTCAGCAAAACTAGAAGGCGATATGTTGGCAGCAAGCCTGGGAGTCTGGAGTCCTCTATTTTTGCATGAAAAAGGTTCATAACCTTGGCCATGCTGTGACCTTCCTTCAGCCCAGCCTGCTGCCACAAGTCTTACCTTGGGGGGATGTACAGAAGTGCCCACAGAGGATTCCCTGCTGAAAATGCCATCACTAGTGAGTGGATCACACAGAAACACTTCAGCAGCTGAAAGTGTACATCAACTACTATAAGTTATTATGAAACCTCCTCACTTCTGTCTTCTGTTGTGTAAAAAATTTGAAATGTTGTGAATCTGAAGAGGGGGGAAGGGAGAAGAGGAGCTCATACTGCACATGATGCCATGTTCTAACTTCTTGTTATCTCGTTACTATTATTACATGGTTTTTGCCTGTGCCACCACAGATCCTGGCTGCTCAGATTGTGGAACAGATCTATTCTGCTGGATATTGGAAAAACACAGAATTCAAAGAAGGGCCCAGCTGCAGGAGCTTACAACCTAATATGAGCATTAACAACCAGGTAGTGATAGGAAATAGAAAGAGACAATCAGACAAAACCAGTCAGCAAGGGAAGCTGTGGTCTCAGCACTCTAAATGTTTTACTGTTGACAAGGAGCCTGTAGACAACACAGCAAAGGAAAAGGTTAAGGAATCATTTGAAAGAGGACCCGGAGGGAGTTTAAAGGAAGTTTAATGGAATGCTTCTGAAGAAAGGACAAAGACAACACAAAAGAGAATGTAAGTGCTTGAAGATTGAACATAGACGCCTTCAGATGGGAAGGACAAGTTGTTATGTCACTGGAGAATACCAGAGGAAGAAGGGTGGGAATAGGTCATTACAGGTCATGCAGGTAAAGACATGAAGGTTCTGTTTGATATGAGGCAGAAATGAAACCAGAGGAGAGATGTTTAGGAGTTGGATTCAATGGTCCTTGTGGGGCCCTTCCAACTCAAGGACTATGACTACGAGGCAGAAATGATCTGGCCTAAGTTAAAAGCCAGAGAGTTATTTCTGCAGATAGTTGAGCGTGAATAGAGAGAAACTGTATTTTTTGAAAAGGATGTTGCAGCTATTCGAGGTCACCGGAGTTTGGATGCGGGTTTTAATTGTGAAGATGAATAGAAAAGCCATAATCTGAGTTGTTAGTCAGCAAGATTCTTAAGATTTGGCCAGAAACTGGCCACAATCTGGAGATGAGGAATTATGCACAGGGTTTCCAGCCTTACCTGGGACATGCATCACTTTTAAATGCCGGATTAGGAACATGAGCAAATGGGACAAACATCCAGCACTGAAGATGGATGATGGAATAGGTACATGTCATACTAATGCTTAGGGCAGTAATATTCTGATAGCAAGCACACTGGAGCCAAAGATAAAGGCACTGTAACTCCGCACAGGTGGCTTGAGATGCTCGTGTTTGCACATCTATGGACTTCAGCAGCCTCTTCTAGGCTACAGCATTATTCTTCTGTCATACCTACTTAAATATTAAGCCATTGGCAGAACCACTGTGATGTACAGTGCCTAACACAGACAATTCAGGCAGTAACTACAGATGCCAAGAGCAGAGAAAGCAGAGAGAAAATGTGCAAACCTCTCCACAAAAGGCTTAAATTCTTAATTCAAAACATGCATCTTTGTAGAGAAGAGATAGGGGATAATTTTCTGATAAAAGCATCAAACTAGGGAGATTCTGCATTTGCTGAAATGTGGGGGGAAAACGTTGATATATCAAAAAACTCTTCATGATGGAAAAAACTGTTTCCCACCAAATTGTGATGTGGGAATTCATCACAAGGTCATATCCTCTGTGCCTATCAATTACACAATTTCCCTTGATCAGCTAACTGTATTCCCCGGCTCTCACTGCAGCCCTGATATACAACGCAAGAAAGAACTAAAAAAATACAGCATACTGCCTTTTCAAAATGGTACCAAGAGCACTTTTAAAATATATAAATATATTGAACAGAATAGCTCACTAAAAGTTCCCCTGGCAGCCTCGAGACACCCAGTATTTCCGCTGCGTTATTTTTCTAATCATCTCTGTTTAGAGTTCGCCAGTGAATGCATTTTAGAGATTCATGACACATTCTGCTTTTGGATGGCTTTGAATCAGCTGGCAGTAAATGTGGAAAAATCATTATTCCTAATGAAGAAATATTGATGACAAAACAGCATTTCGAGGACAACGTTGACCATAAGTCAACAATATAACAAGACTTTTCCCCTCTCTCCCTCCTCTTTCCTAGTGACTTTTGTCCAAGGGTTTTCAAGCATTTCAAGCATTTCCCAAGCACGTGGGATTCCTCAGGACACCTATGTAAGACAGGAAGAATTACTCAATTTTAAGGAGATATAGGGGCAGAAATTGATTATTAGGATAACAGTGTAACAACACACCTTTAACTTAGTACACCCTAATCAAGGTGAGTCCCAGTGTCAGAGCTTCTGCAACTCAGAAGTATCCAACAGGTCCTGAGTTCTTTGATTCATCCAAAGGGAACAGAAGAGGGATCTCTGATCCACAAGGGAGCGTTTATGTCCTTCAACAGTGCACGGGATGTATGTGTCTAACTGTTTATGCTAGACACAGATGTGTTGATCATATTTGTCCCAGAGTGATTCTGACATTTTGGCACTCAGGGCACTGCGAAAATGGTACAAAGGGAAACCTGGAGGCAATTTGTACATTTTGTAGAAAACTGTATTATTTAGCTCGTCTTACCCTTGCCTTCCTTACCTACCCTTTTCTTGCTTTTGAACTCCAGACTTTTCACTGAGTGGGAAGCCCTTGGCAATGGTTTATTGTGCCAGGATCCAAGCTTGAAGTGTCACCATTTGACAGTAACAGGCTGTATGCATCAGTTGTCTTACACAGCCTTTGGACACGAGACAGATCAATCTTAATTCCCTCGTCTTCAGCACACATCAGAAAACACAATTTTTCACAGTAAACACAGCTTTATGCTGCAATGTGTGCCTGAAACACTTCATAAATTAAATCCAAGGCCATGATTTAATTACTGTGTCCTGGTTATTCTGCTTTAACCGTGTTGCACTTGTACTCCAGATGTACAGGTCCCTGCAGTGACCTACTTGTCATTTGTACTGTACAGCACTGTGCAGTAGCTGCACTCTTGTGTTGTTTGCATCCCTTTCCTCTGACCACAATACAACTTCATATTCTCACTCTGCTTGGCTGTAAAAACCTGACACATTCTCAGTATGCCCCGGAGGTCCCATTCCACACCACAGAGCAAACGCACTGCAACTGTGTGGGCTCATTCTGCCAACACTTTACCTTCCCAAACATTTCTTCATGCTGCTCATCACAAGATTGCTGTCCTAGCTGATCTCTGGCCCTCACAGTGAACCTTTCCAACACCCCAGGGAAGGCAGAGGACCCTAAGGACACCCAACATGCAGGCAGGGAACTTGAGACCCACACAGGTTAAATGACCTCCAAGGGTCACACAAGAAGTTTATGATGGAGCCAGGAACTGAAACCGTATCTTCTCAATCACAGTCTGGTTTCTTTAACCACAAGGCCATCTCTGAAAAGGCTTGATGGTAAGAAGGATCTGTGGCATAAAAACTCCAGAGAGAGCTCCTAGCACCAGTCTTGCTAAAATCCCCTCCCCAGGAGGAGGAATTTTCACCTTATGTGCACCATGGCATCACTCTCTGGCAGCCTGGCTGAGCCACACAGCAACTGAGCACTCAGAGTTCTGTGCCTCTGCTGCTGTCCTCAGTTTATTGACAGAGAAAGAAAGGCCTCTGCTTCCTTCAACACCTGTGTGGTGGCGATCCTTTACCCAGCTACATCCCCCTCTCCTCAACATCCTGGGACACAAGAGACAATTTAGCTTGTTTCTGATACAAAGCAGATTACAATGAGAGGTACCTCCCCAAATCATCGCAGCCACAATTTATTGCCGCCACAAAATGTAGAGGACCACTCCTATTTTCAAAAAAAAAAAAAAAAATGAAATTCAGGTTGAACAGGACCTTGAGAAGATGTGGAAATGATCTTACTGCTTCAAAGGCAGCACCAACTCTTCTCTACAGCATTCTGTTTAACCCGCTCCTAAAAGCCTCCAGCAATAGAGGCAAGCACTTGGCCAAAAAAATCTCAGCGAGTAGCTGACGGTAGCACTAGTGAGCCTTTCTGCCGTCCAACCACAGTGCCCCTCGCAGCAAGCCAAGGCAATGCCTTTTCACTCCGTTCATGATGGACATAAAGAAAGCAGATGGGCTCGGGTGGGCCTAGACCGGCCTAAGGACGAAGCGAAGATGCCCCCCCTCGCAGGGCAGTGTGCCCCTGAGCCCCACACACCGATGAGGCGCCAGTCCACACGCCGGATGATGTGCAGTGAGTGTGCCAGCCCAGTGGGGGTCAGTGATGCTCTACAATATTTAAGGTCCCAGACACCTTTTTTGCAGCATGCTTTTGCCTTTTTTTTTTTTTTTTCCTCCTCCTGTTGTTGTTACATTGTGTCAACTTTTTGGCACGTGTTTTACCATGTGCGAACGGCTTGAAATAGAGCCCCGCTTACATCTGGAGACAGAAAAAAAAAATAAAAGAGGGTGAAAAAAAGAGTGGGAGAGAGGCAACATTCCTCCCTTTACTAATCGATCAAGGAAATGCGAGGGAGAGAGTAAAATGTACTCTATTTCCCTTAGAAATGTTTCCTTTAATGCCGATGAAAGCTGCCAGATGACAGAGACGAGGGCTGTATATCCAGGGAAGCGTCGGGCTCGGGAAGCAGAGAGCGAGCTGTCAGCGCAGCTCCGCTTGGCACGGGGGTGTCCCCGGCAGCCACAGCAGCTCCTGCCGGGCTCTCCGGCTCTGCAAACACGGGGCCACGTCCCCCGCTGTGTGCCCGGCACTCCCTGCTCCCCCTCCCCACTGCTCCCAGCCCGGCCTGCACGGGGCACGGGTTTGGTAAAGTAGCTTTAAGCTGCAAGTGTACAGTTGGATTGAAAGAAGTAATATTTATAATTTTTCTTTTAATTAAAAACGTGTTCATGTTCAGAGGCAAGAGTTTCAAAGCACCAATTTGTACAAAAAAACCCCAGCCAACAAATACTTAACTAATGAGTACAATAATTTCATTTGGTAAAAAAAAAATATAAAATTTTGTATTTTCACCGAAGTCCCTCACATTCCTGTGCCATCACTCCTCTCTGATTGCATGCAGTAAGTTCAAAAAGCAAGACACATAAAAGCATCTTTTTTTTTTCAAAATCAATATCGGGCAAAAATTATAAAGGCTGTAAGAATGTGGGCCTTTCCCATGTTTTCAAAAGCTGATAAACCTCTCATTTTATTTTACTTTCATAGGAAAATAGGATTTTCTAAACCAAAAATTCTCCTTAGAACACATCACTAATGTCAAAATCTTACTTTTTTAGTGAGATGTTACCAGTATGTGGCATCCAGGGAACAACCGCAGCAGCTCTCAACTAAAGCCCTGGTGAAGGTGAGGCTACCAGCCAAGTCCTAGTGCAGCTGGCAGGAATCCTCTCTCTGGGCAATTCATCCCAAAACTGAATCTGTGGGGGTTTACCCCTCCTAGGAAGGGCCTTAGCAAAGGGGAACAGTTGCTGGCTGAGTTGTAGATCAGACAAGTTTCGGTGACCCTGACAGCAACAACCACTGAGCCACTCCCTTTGCATTCATATTTGCAAAGCCATATTGCATGCTAAACCCTGGGCAGTGAAACCACCAAATACATGACAGCACACAGGGTGAGCCAACCATGTTTGTATGAATTTCCTGCCAGGGAAAGGAAGGCAGGATACCAGGCAGGAATCACTCCTCCTCCCCCTCATCAGGGGCCATGGGCAGGGGGGCATTTCCTCAGCTATCCCCTGGCTCACTGGGCTCGCTCTGTAATGCTTCACCGAATTTCAGGATGCTCTTTGGGAAAGCCACAAAAGCCCACCTTGTCATTACAAGGGGTGCCAGTGGCAGCAGCCTCAGGCAGCAGCTACGAGGGGCAGCTCTGGCCCGTCTGAGTCCTTTGGCAGGTGTCTCTCTGGGCACTCTGTCCCAGCCTGCTCCCTCCCCAGCTCAGGACACCAGCCTTGCTGGTGGAGCAGTGGAGGGTGATTGCAGGGGCTGCTGCCCCTGACCCCGTCTGTAAGCGATGGCTGTGACACAGAGCAGAGCTGGAGGCCACACGAGCTGCTCTCCACAGAGGCTTGGTGCTCACTGTGCAGAGGTTCATGCAGCTCCTCCAGCTGGGGAGGACCAGCGACCAGCTGTCCACAGGCTCATGCTGCTGCTCAGTGCAAGCACACCTTAAACACAAATCAAATTCTTCTGAGCTCTCAGCTTTCTTACAGAACTGAACCAAGAGTGCAGTCAGAAGGCACCAGCTAAGACACACACTGATACAGCAGCCTTCACATCAAAAAATGAGTTGTCTTTTACCCCATTTCCAAAGGACTGTGGTTAGGTTTGCCATTTCCAGCACAAAAGCAGGCTCAAGGAGCCCAAGCAATGGGGCACAGCTCTGTGATGTTAGGTGCAGGACAAACACAGAGCAAACAACGTCCCCTGTCCCTCTCCAACTGTGTCTGTGTTGCACAAGGGCACTTCTGACCACTTCTGTCCCCCTGCCCAGCCAATCCACTTCATAAGCCCATGACAGGCATCATCAGTGTGTTAAGCAGACTCAAGCCCAGCCAAAAATCACATCCATGGCTGGCATGAATGACACAATTCACTCTTCCATATCCTGATTGTGCTCCAGCTGGTATTCCGCAGCTCATCTCTGCCTCATGGCATCACTGGGAAGGTGATGGCATGAACTTATTTTTACCAAAGGCTCTGTTCAGTGGTGAAGATGAAATTGAAAGGCAAAGTTTTGAGTCAGAGATGCCTCGTGTGCCATTGGCTCTGGCCTACCAACCTGGAATGCCTCCTGAATGCTTGCCTGAGGAAAAAACATCTGACAAAACCCCAAAAACAGGGAGGGAACCTATCTCCCCACTGCCAAAAGTGAAGGAAAAAAAAAAAAGGTGAAGAAAGGCTGGATCTGACAAGGAGTGGTGTCCTGACCAAATGGCAGCTCTCATAGGCCCAACAATGTTAAGGCCTGAGGTTTTCAAAGGTGCCTGGCTGCTTTAGATGTCACACCGAATTTCAACCAGCACCTCATTTATTTCAAGTCTTTTGAAAACCCTGCCTTTCACAATCCAGCACCAGCCCAAAGCTTCCTGTTATTTTGAAACATGCTCCGTCTGTGTGTTGACAACAGCCCTGCCATAAATCACATCCCCCAGGCATTGGAAACCACCTCACCTGTATGCCGAGCATCCACTGTTCCTTGCAATGAATTCCATCACTCCAAATTTCTCAGTAGATGGAATCAACTAATGCTGGTTTGTTTTTTTTTTCCCTCATTAAAGCAACCTACTAGACAGAGGTTTCCTTCTTCACCCAAAATCTGAGACCTTTCCAACCAGGTACGAAGTCCAATGTTTGTTTACTCTCTTGGACAAGTAACAGGAACTTTACAACCAGGGATGGAGAAGCACTCTGATTCCGCAGGAGAGGTTCAATATTTTTTCCTTCTCAGAATGACCACACATGTCATAATCTTAAAATGTGACATTGGTACTGAAAGCAAAGTCCTTTTAAAATGTCATTTGATGTTGGTGACACCATGTTTATTGGACTGATCTAATTAAGCAATAACTATAATGCTGCTCCTCCTTTGGGTCATGAGACCTGCTTTTACTGGCCAGGGTAAATGGAAAGTAATACTGATAACTGTCTAATTTGAGAATAGCCTCCCAGTGGCACATGCCTCATCTAGAGTCCATGATGGAGCACTCATATCAAGTATCCACATCATTATGCTCACCTGATTGCCACGTTCTCAGAGTTTGGTGCATAAGGATATCAAAGTTTTCTTGCTTGGCCTCCATTACAAGTGAATTAGTGCAAAATATGAGATGCATATTTATAACAATTATTATTTTATTTAAAGAATGTATGTGGAAATCCATCTGCACAATTACATGTGTCACTCTCACACATCCTACAGCTTTTGATTCAAAATTAGCAAGGCTTAAAAAATAATAAGTTAAAAAAACCCTCACACCATAAGACTAAATTCTTTAGTGGTATTCAGTGTCTGATCTGTTTAAGGTGGTGGTTTTGACTCTAGGGCCTGTTGACTAACAGTAGGAGACACGAGAATTGTGGGTACTGACCCATTTATCATGATTAAAGACTGTCCTGACATTTCACCTTCAGTTCTCTATGAGGAAGCTCTGATGTTGACCGGCATCTACAGAGGCGTGCTCAAAGTACTACTCATCACTCATCACTCATCTTAGTTCTACTAAGATGGAAGATTCTTCCCAAATTGGCTTCCATGCTAAGGGCTTCCATGCTAAGGGCACCAACCCCTGTCTCCTGAATTATTCACACAATTCATGACCTGAAAATTTTGTGCCAATGGAAACTGAAACCACGCAAGTTTTCCCTCCTCCCTCCCATGGCTGAACCAATCGGAAAGGACTGATTCAATATCCAGAGCTCATGATGAGTTCTGCCAGTCCAATGCCCTTGAGCAGGCATTAGAAAAGGCCATCATCAGCAGGGATTGTAAGTGTTTGCCAAAAACTTGGTGTTGGAAAACGTCCTGAACATGCCGTACCAGTGACGGCAACTCTGTATGAGGAACGTTGACAAATCGTTGTGCTCTGAAGTTGCAGGGTGCTCTTTATTGGTTTCCTGCATTCATGGGAGTTCACTGGGAAAACAGTAAGGGTATCTAATCCTCATTAAACTCTTTGGTGTGACAGTAGGGAAAACTGATGGACTTGTTTACATGTGATAACGGAATCATTTGAAATCCACGAGACCTCCAAATTTAGATCTGAGATAAATGTAGGGACAGTTTATACCAAGCCTGATTTTAGCTGATGTAAACTTAGTTGACTTCTTTTGAATTTATATGACCAAACCCAGAAAGCCAACACTTGTTTAAATCAATTGGTTTCCATTTGCACATAAAACGATGCAGCTTTATTATGTTGACAAAGTCAGATGTGATGGGTAGGTCAGAGAAGTTATTATTCCCACCCCAGCACAGGAAAAAGTGTGGGAGACTTTTGTCCCAGTGGAAAGCTGTAACTTAGAAAAGCCCTCAAAACAGAACCTTTTGGGACTTCAAACATTTTAGAAATTGCTGTCATTGTTTTCCATTGTTGTAAGCATTTCTGTGCAGATGAGGACCTACAAAACAAAATGCATTATGTAGCTTGTGGGAAGTCTACAACCATGTTCTAGACCAGATGACTCCAGAAGAGTTTCCAATAACCTTCAGATCCATGTCCAAACATTAGAACACCTGCAAAAAAGTCAGAGTTCCAGTATTGCTTCATGAGAAAGTGAAAGGAACCTCACCATAGCAAAAAATAGAGAAACTGGCATTTTGGAAATCACAGACTAAAGTCTTATGAGCTCCTTTTCATGCAGATGAGCCCTGTCTGAGGTATTAAGAGCCACCATGCAATATTCCCAGCTAAGAGTGACACAAAATTAGTAAATTACCATGGAGGAACAATATTAGCATCTCGTTTTACAGTCTTATTTGTGCTCTGTTCACCCCTGTCCCCAGAACACAAGAATGAAGCTGCTGCACACACTGATGTCCTAAGAGTTTAGGCAGTATTTATTCAGCCAGTCTGATTTTACTCTAGCCAAGCTGATGTCAGCTGCAGCATCTTCTAGTCAACTTATTGAGATATGAGCCACTATGTGCCACAATTAGACCATGCTCCAAAACATCATCCTGTGAAATGTTTGTTCTTCTGAACACATTGTTCTGCAATTTCCCTAGGCCAGAACAGCTCTTCTAAGCAGACATTTGCTGGATACACACCATTCCTACTTGCTACCTAACAGCTGTTACTATTGGTACCAGGACTTCTGTCACTTATAAAGGACCCAAGGCCACAGGTCAGCCACCCTGTCTTCCCTGAAAGTTGCTCCACAAAGGGCAGCAAGACTGTGTGTGCACACCATGCAATTGCACAAAAGA
Source organism: Bombycilla garrulus (assembly GCA_013400315.1). Taxonomy (NCBI): domain Eukaryota; kingdom Metazoa; phylum Chordata; class Aves; order Passeriformes; family Bombycillidae; genus Bombycilla; species Bombycilla garrulus. The sequence continues at coordinate 412,006 of VXBU01000062.1, read as the reverse complement.
GAAGGAAGCAGAGTGTGTAGACTACAAGCAACTTAGTTATGTCTCCTCACCCAATGTCCTGCTGTAATCAGAGCAAAGAAATTACAGAAAACCCACCAAGATCCCAAGACTAATTGGCTTTCTGTGAAGTGTTGTTTTTGTTTAAAAGACCAAGCCACACTTGGATCAATGGGCCTTACTAATAAAAAACCCTTTACTCATGACCAGGCATGACCAGAGCTGGCTCAGGGCACAGATCTCCAACCCTGGATTAGCAATGTCCCTCTGGCCTAAGTTTGAGGGTGGCCTCTTTTCCAAAGCCTGTCTCTGACCCTCCTGCTGAGGCTCCTAAAACTTGTATTATCAGTGCGGTTTTTTGCCTAAGCCCTCAAGAAAGTATGTGTCTCTTCCCTGTGCGAGTTCCATTCCTCACTCAGTTTAGAGAAAGCAGGGCAGAAAGAGACCAAAAGAGTTCAAATGACAAGCTGTCACTAGGAGCTGGCCATGTAACTGACACAGACCTTGTGGCTCTCCTCAGCCGCCTTTCTGACAGAGTGATGCCATGCAGATGGCAATGCACCAGCTGTGCACATCTGCACTGCACATGCTCCACTTCCTTCACCTTCTGAATTCTACCTGTGAAGAAACAGTAGAAATAAATCTGACCATGGGCAACCTCCATTTTTCACTCCTCTCCCCTTTTTTGTTGCCATGCATGGAAATTGAGTATACAGAGAAGAAGAGGTTATAGTGGTCTTAGCATCTGTAGTGGCCTACCGGGATTACACAAGCACAGCCCACTGAAGCCTGTGCTTTGCCATTTTATCTTTAGAAGAAGACAATGGTTTTAGGCATATACAGATAAATGATGTAGTATTTTAAAATGTTCCACCCAAACATCCAAACACGCGTTGTTATTGTAGCCATACCTTCCCCAGCCCCGCCCTTCCACCATACCTGCCTCCCTCCTCTAAACAACATCAGATTTGCCAGTGCTGGAGAGAGTCACACTTCACATGACCCATGTAAGCATCAAAAGCTGGATCAGTTGATGTGAGATGTTGAGATGGAGAATAGGAAAGAAAGGACAGCCATTAGAATTAGCTTCCAGGTAGTATCCTGCACTATATATATGTGTACACACACACATATTTATTTACGCATTTTCGGATTCTCACTAATTTCAGCCACGGGACAGAAATGAGAAGCAGCTGCCCAGCTCGTGGAGACGACAGCAAAAACACATGACCAGAATTAGCTCCACGTTGGCAGTGACGCTCGCTAGGACTTTTCTGTCCAGAAGAGCTGGCTTCATATGACAGTCTTCTGCACAGCATAAAGGAACCACATTAGAGTCCTTTCTAAATGTCTCCCTCCAGCTCAGCCATACACAATTCCTTAGCTCATGTGATCACAAACTCTGCACTAAAAGGAGTGGAAAGTCAATATTGTCATGTCCCAGCCATTCATCAACACAAGTGAAAATTCAAGGTAAAAGACTTCAACCTTTCTGCAGTTTTTTTGACAGTCACATGCTGAATTCACTTGTCTTTCACGGCAAGCACAAAGTGAGGAAATAAAGACATTTTAAAAGCTGGATTTTTTTCAAGTGTAATTTTAAATGACAACAAAAGCAACTAAAACCCCCACAAAAAATATCCCTTCTTTCAACCTGCACTCACAAAGAATGCAGCACATCATCTGCCCAGCCTGCCCCTGACAGTACAGACAGAATCAGAACATGTACTGAGCAGATAGTAAGTTATTAACCTCTCAAGATATTGTCTGGAGCCAGAATTTGTTGAGGAAATTGTATATTAAAGTTCAACAGTGCTGCTAACTGAACACAGCCTGATTCACAGCCTTAAGGAGACAGTTTAGCATGGCCAGGACAGTGATTTGGAAGAATCTACAAAACAAAATAATTCACATGCCACATACAGCTATCTGTCTTTACCAGTGGACAGTGCCTTAGGGTGTGGAAGATGGTTGTACCCGTACCTCTAAACTCTCAACAAAGGGCTCTGCTATTGCCATGGTTTTTACTGAAGCACTTGTGTTCAATGGGGAGGGGAGATACATTCTGTCAACTGTCAGAACTCATGTCACTACCTGTGCTGTCCCCTTTTGACCCTGGTGTGTGAACACAGTTTTTCAGAGGTTTGGCTCTTAGCTCACACTTCCAGAAGTAATTATTTCTACATCTCTGTGCATGTCTTGGCAGATACACAAGGGAAAAAAAGCAAAAAAAAAGCAAATGAGCAAGTTCCTAAATGAAAGCTGGTGACAAGATATCAGATGTAGTCTCCCATCTCTGCTTGGCACCCACAGTGATCCTATGGCTACTGACATTGTCTGCTTCTCTCAATGGGGCTGGCTTAGGCAGGGCCATGGGACAGGCACGGTGCTTTGCCACTCTCTGCTGCTCAGCTGACACAATCTGTGCTGGCACAGTCCAGGCTGAGGACATCTCAACTGCAGGTTTCACAAATCAAAACAGGTTTACTCTTGGCTGCTTGTAGCATCCCAAATGTCTGCCAGGGCTGGCTTCTCGTGATCTGCCTGCCAGTTTGAGATGACAGTCTCCTGACTTTTGAGCAGCAGTTGCGACCTTGGCTTGTAGCCAGAGGCATGAAAACGTGTTCATGACATGACATGGAGAACAGCAAGGTGCATTTGGAAACATGAAAACAGTGCAGCTTACTAAAACCAGCAGGAAAGTTTCACTACTTTTGATTCTTTTCATTTTTTAATCCTCCCCTACCTCTTTGCACCCCTGAGAATCACTCTGTATTGATTATGCTGACATCGACAGCAGAGCTGGAATTTTTTTTTTCGCATCTCAGATGAGAAAGTGGGTTATGATTCATCTCACAGAATCTGAGTCAAAGCAATTCCTTATAAAAAAACCAAACAGTTTTGATGCATTTCCATCAGAAGAGAAGAGGCCAGAGAACACTCAGCAAATGAGACAGTCCTGTTTAATTCTTCTTTTCAACACATTTCACTCTTAGATAAAATCTGTCCTTTACCCCCACTGGAAATAACTCATTTTGAGTTAATGATACTAAAATACCCCCAAAAGCTACTAGCAAAAGACAAACCACCCTATCAAAAAAGACAGCATGAGACAAATGCCACCAGAAGAAGAAATAACAAATGCCACCCTGAGCCCCACTTCCATGGAACAGTGATTGCTAGAGTGGAAAGTAACAGATTACTATGGTGAATTATCAATTTTCCTAATAGCCTTGAACTATCTAAATGCTGAAGTGTGATAACATTAGTGGGTACATTACATTAAAAGCAGTTAAAATGATCAAGTGTGATCCTGGAGTACGTTTCCCCCTTTTTCTTGTTTTCATAGCCTTGTTACTAACCCTGGAAAATAGGGCTTCTGCTTTGCATGCTGGGAAAAGCCTTCAGACTGGTTGTGATTTCTTATCAGACAAGGCTCACAAGTCCATTTTGGTTGATTTTCACATAAAATAAAGAGTGTGGTCACAGCTTTGGGTAAGGCATGGAACTTGAAGGAATTCTAGGCTCAATTCCCACTTTGCTACTGGATCTCAGCATGTCTCTGGGTGAGTCATCTTAACTCTGCCAGTCAGCCCCTCATTTGTAAACTAGGGACAGTAATTTCCTGGTCCTTGACATATTCTCAGTTTCAGAACTCTGAGGGATGCAGCCTGTTCCTACCCTATGTTTAATTTGCTCATAGTACAGTGTGACCACAGCCTTGGATGCCCCGGCAGCACAATGAGCCATAGCAGAACATGGGAGCAAACTGCAAATTTAGTGCATCCAGCTTCAAAGAACAGGTGAGCTGGTTTCAGTTTTAAAAAGCAAAGAAAGGGTTCCTTTCTGTCAGGTCATGTACACAACTAACTCGAAATAAAGAAATTAAACTAATTTCCTGTTATTGGGACAAAGATTTATCCAAGACTGCATGGCTGGAAAGGTTTCTAACTCTAGCTCCAAAACTGAATGCCTATGCCTCACTCAACAACTTAGCTACAAGTCATGACAAAAGAATGTCTTGAGGCTTTAAACACTCCAAAGCTCTATCTGAAGTGAAAATTATTTCTATAATATTACAGTCCGGAAAAACATTCTCATTCATTCACAGATACATGAATACACACACCCCCTCTCAAAATACTTGTATGTGAGAATTTACAGCTTATGATATCCCCCAGATGGAGGAAACTCCTGGTTGCACTCATCTCCATAAAACAGGAGAACCAACCTTCTCCATCCTATATGTCCTAGACTAACAGTCCATCTTCAGCTCCTGGCCTCATCAAGGAGATTCCCAGCCAGGGATCCTCCAGGTGCCACAATTTGTAGGTTTTAATCAGGTGATGACATCCCCACAGAGAACCCAGCTCATTTCATGTGGAGCAGGAAACAGCCAGCAGGTAGGTCCCATTTTTGCTTCTTAACGATCTGAGTTTGCTACAGACTAATGAACTGCAGCTGAAGATTTGATGGCTCGCTATCAATTCCTCAGCACTTTTAGTCCACTGAGTTTACTTTACTTTGTAAGTTCATCATGAACAAACTGGATTGCCTTCAAACTGTTTGTCAAATTCAGGTAGAAAGATTTAGTTTGTTTCCATGTAGGACTCTTAAATATGGGGGTTGGCTAACAGCCTCATCATTGTTTGAAGGTTTTTCTGAAAGAGGATGAACTTTTCTATCCATCTGTAGAGTCCTATGCATCCTGGACACTAAGGGCCCTCTCACAATGAAAGAAGTATCCACCACCCTTATAGATTTTTTTTTTTCACTGCTATGTTAATTTTTAAACATGTTGAAGAATCATGTAGAATACACTTGTACTTTAGAAAGACACATCCCTGAATTTCATTATCAAAATTCACTTCTCTTAGAAGACAGCAGGAAAGTATCAGTTTTTATTTAGTAACCTTCAGGACAAACCTGATTTCGTTCATGGCCTGAAATTCACCTCTCTTTCACAGTATGCAGGTGATCATGGGAATCCCTTTGATAAAGTGCTACTTCATTATTCAGAACTTATTCTCCATTAAATAACTTCTGCATCAAAAATCAGTTCTGTTTAAAAGTAAGAATATGTCTGTGTTGACTGCCAGCAATTCAAGCTAAACCAGGGAATTAAAAACACAGAAGAAGTCATGCTGCTTGCTACCTGTTCCAGCTGGGATTTTATGACCTACAGTAACAAAAGGTAATTGTGGTTTTGATGCAAGATTTAGATCCCATCTGTGAACCAGCAGTGGTCTCTGAAGAGACTGTGCTTCAGAAACACTCATGATGCAAAGCCTTGACCACTCTTGTGTGGACAAGAAGAGGAAAATGGAAGGTGAGTCTCTGTCTCCTGGTCCACGTGGATACCAGGTCCTCAGGACTTATAGAAGTGCAACCTTCTCTCATTCCTGACTGCTACATCTGCTGGATATTCATTTAAAAGATGTGCACTCAAGTCTTTATAAGGCTAAGATCCCTGGCATAGAAAGATCTAGGTGCTTAGCTTCATAAAACATGTTTCCCAGAATTAATACAGAGTAAGATGTGGATAGGATCAACATAGGGAAGAATCAAACTTTTGCATCCATTTCCAGTCTTTCAAATGCTTGAGAGGCAACTTAGACCAGCTCACAGTCTCTTGCCTTTCTCATGGTTGGAGATAAGGGTAGCTAGATATGGTATGTTTTGCATTCCAGCCACTCACTGGCCTACTCTTTCTTTCCTCCTACTTGGGAACTGTGGGCTAAAATTCACCATGTCTAGGTTACACTGAGATTGCCCTTATAAATTTACTCTACCTCCACTTGCAGTGCAAGGATGCTGGCAGGTAGACGACTCCCCAAAAAGAAGCTAGACGAGGGTGGCAAGTATTGGCAGAAGTGAGAATGAAGAAACAGGCTCTGAAAGCCATTTACCAAGATAATTAAAGCCCCTGGGGAGCAGAGGGAGGGTGACTCCCCTTGCGGCAGGCCACAACAGGGCTGCTGGATGTTGACGATGCTGCGCTGTGACCTCCCTGAGCAGAGGTTGCTCCCAGGCTTTGTAGCCTGTGTGCAAATGATGGAATATGGCTCGGACATAAAAAAATAATGACTTGAACTACAGTGGAGAAAAGGGTCCCCTTTATATGTCTGTTCTTCCTGCTTTTGTGAGTGGTTACATAACAGAAAATGACTGTCGGCTCATCAGTTGTTGAAAGTCTAACCTACTATTTTCTGACCCAGATGTTCAAATGAGGACAGACACCATCTTGCAGCAGAACCCCTGCCTTTAGACAAATGGCACATCACATTACATGGCAAAATTACAATGTAATTATGCTCTTGTAATAATAATAATAATAATATGCTTCTTTTAATGATAACCTTTTCAGAACAGATCTAAGAGTACAGGCAAGATATGACAACTTTCAGTTTCTTTTTCTGGTAATAATTCAGATGAAACCAAATGGCTACTTATGCCCTTTAGAGGCTGCTGATATGCCTGACCAAGACTGAAACGCAACACAGACCATGTTCAGTTTAGAGCCCCTAGAACTGTACAGTACTCAGAGCCATGCCAAAGGAAACAAAGCCAACATGAGCCAAAGGAAGTCAAACCCAGACCATCCAGTGTACCTCCTTAGCTAAACCTCCTACTCTACCACACTCTCTCCCATACTTGATTTGGACTGCTATCAGTTGTGTCCTGACTCTCAAGAAGTAAAATTAGGGAACACATTCAGCCCTGCTTGGATACCAGGTCTCTGGTCCTATTGAAGGAATTTTAGCTTATGAATGGAAGCCAAAAAAGCCAGTGATGGGAAAGATTGACAGAGCCTTGGCAGATTCAATACTGGAGTCACATCATTCTTTAATATTAATTGTGACATGGCATCTCAAAGAACCATTGGAGATGAAGGTTTCTCCACGGGGGACACAAATATGACTGCTGCTGCTAATCATCTCCACCAAATTCAGTGAAAAAATAAAAAAATTAAGTTTGAAAAGGTAAAACAATCTGCTACAGGTGAAGACGTCCACAAGAGAAGTAGAAAATAAAGTAAAGCTTCCTTTTTCTTGGATTTGTTCTTTGACCCAATTCTGCACCACCTCTCCCATTGTCAAAGCCAGGGTACACAGAAAATACACATAAAAAACCTATATATCCTGAATTATCAGCTCAGTTAAATCAAGATTCCCTTACTGCACAAACTGAGTATTTCCCATAGGATGATTTCAGCATCTCTCTTCTGCCCCTGTGCATCCCTACAGCACGCTGGAACTACAAAAGGAGACTGCTACATTATCCAATACATAAAACTGGTGGTTCCTTTGGTAGCTCTGAGCATTTATGGTAAAATACCAGTGAGAGTTTCTTCCCACCAGTCAGGGAAACGGCTGTGGGGAGTGACTCAGCTGGGACATAGTCCAGAAGGCAACAGGAGATGAGGGGCCCCAATGGCACTTTTCCAGTCTTAATCAGCACTGTCTGCATGGTGATAGAGACTGATAAGCTGCCAGAAGTAATTTCTTTCTATAAGACTTGAAACAGTGGTCCAGAACAGTTGTGATCTTTGTGTGTGTGTATTTGGTTGGGGTTTTTAAAATGCAAAATCAAGGGCTGTAATTTCCCATGGCGACCAACAAACAATTTTGATAGTTTCATTTTAATCTCCTATAAGTATCCATTTCTCCTCCCTCAACCTTACCCAATTTCCACTCCACTAAGTATTATTTTTTTCCAAACAAATCAGACATGCCTGTCTACAATAGCACATCTATCAACAGGGAGGGCTGTGATAGAGAGAAACTATCCCTACTGCATAGAGCATAAGACATTTGGGAATCCTTTCTAATAAAAAAGGATTTGATTAAAGACAGCCAACTACCACAGATCAGCAACTTAATCATCAGTAAAGAAGGAAGAGCAGCTTAGACATAAAATACTCTAATTTGCTGATCTGCCAAGGACTTCCCAGGAGTAGTCACTCCACAGGTTACTCCAGAACCTACAACTGGGTAGGAGAGGACATACACCAAGGACTGGGGTGCTTAGACTTATTATAGTAGTGTGGTGTTAACAAAGTTAAGTTAGGCAGAATACACACCACACATGTTTAACTCCTAACCATTCACAGGAATTTTTTTATAGTTCTTATGCCTAGTGATGTTTCCACGCTTAAGCACTGTTTTTCCAAAGGCAGCTAGAGGATTTCCCAGCGACTGGATCGTACTGCTGTGGTTAAGTCCGGGCAAGACAAAGCTGCCAGCTGTGATCTTGCTGGCCCAAAGTATCTCTAGCACAATGCTCCTGGCTCCCACCACACTCCCAGGCTCCCCAGGAGGGCAGTGTGATCCATGCCCTGCTGCCAGCTGTGTGTGCTTGTGTGAGCAACTCCTGCCTAGAACAGTTCCCCCAGCTCTGAAACCACGCTCAGTGGTTTCCACCTGGGAAGCTGCAGAGAGCTGCAGTGAGCACAGACTGGGTGGAAGTGCTGACCGTCCTGCTCCTCAGCTCAGCTCACTGGGTCTGCCAGCAGTGTCCACCAGACTGCATTTCCAGGGCAAAGACACAGCTTTAGTGACTCCTACTCCTCTTCCTTCCCAAGGAACCTTCACCCTGCGCACTGCTGGGCAGATTCTGCTGACTACAGAACCAAGGTGGCTTGACTGAAAACCAGAGATACAGTGAGTGAACCTGCAGGAGAAAGTTACAGAGAAGATCCCAGAGTGCTAGTGGACCAAGTAAAATGACCTTTCTCCAGCCTGACAGTTCAAATATAATTATTCCAACAAATTATTTTCATGACTTAATATAACGCCTTGTAGCTTTCTAGCAAGGTTAATTAGATTCCTCAATTCAAAACCTATCTGCTCTTAACCAACTTTTAATATGCTGAAATCCAGTTTTCTAAATTCAAACTAATAAAAGTGATTAGCTGACAGTTATCTGGTATGCTACAATTACCACGGCATTTAGACCTCAGGCATAAGAACTTAATGCAAATGAGAGTCAATGTCTCTGCCCATTTGTCCTTTTTCGTATTTTTTGATCAATGTGCCATATGAATCCTGTATTGTCCACACCACCATGCTAAACACCTAAAGAACAAGGGCAGAGATATTGGTTGAGACAGTTAACCAAAGCTGAAAGACTCTTTTTTCCCCTCCCACACTTAATTTGTTCTTTCCACATGAGCACAACGTTACTGAAAGGCACTGGCTGACAGCTCAAGTAGAGATGGGTATTTAGTTCTGACATAGCCAGAATTAGTACAAAACTCCCAGCCTGCACTGCCATATCAGAAAGCTTCATCCACTGTGACTCCAGAGATCCAGGGAGGAGCCTGGGCTGGAGCAAACCTAGGAAGATGAGGGCAGCCTACCTCCTTCACTGCACCTAAGCATAAAAAGCAGTTGTGCTCCAGCATTCCATATGTTATTAGCTAGAAATGCTCTCGGGAGGCTGTATGGGGCACAGCATGCTTAGGGAGCTGAGGAGATGTCCAGCCCAACACATTGGCACATCAGGAATGCCAAGGCTGGACACCACCTCAGAGATAAACTTCAGTGGCACACAGCACAATTAGATCAATCAGGCGCAGTTGTTAATTACACATGACCTGCCCAGAGTGGGATGAAGATTGTTGCTTGATTTTTCCACTGTGCATCATGCAAGATTATTCCACCTTTGATTATGCTACTGTTTATATAAATAACACTGGCAAAACTTCTGAGTGCTCTGAAGCCTCCTTTCCATTTTCTCGTCTCCTGCTCAATTAAGAGCTATTGGAACGGCATTGGTCTGACCTCCCATCTGAGAGCCAAACTGATGACCTAACACTGAAAGACTTAATGTTCCCACCCTTTCAGCTACACATCCCTTTTGGATGAAGAAACCTTGATGTACCACCCTCTCAAACAGAGGAGAGCAATCTTAGTCATACCATATTAGTCTGCAAAATCTGAGCTTTGCAGCTTCATAAATACAAGTGGTAAACAAAACTAAAGCTTCACTTCAGGAAGCAATTTCCGAGCTGTGAGGAAAATTAATCACTAGAACAGCTTATCAGGGTAGGTGGTTGACTCACCATTGCTCGAAGTTTTTAAGATAAGATTAGATTTTTTTTTTTAAAGTCATGATTCAATCATGTTTCTGGGAGAAACTGAGAGTAGGACATTAGGCAGTATAATGGCAAGGTCCTTTCTGACCTTGAAGCCTGGGAATATTCTTTGTTTATCTGCCTACCTTCTTGGGCTAAAAGGAAAACTGAACGGGCTTTGGTCCATCACCCAACTCCTGCCATACAGTTCTGCATTAAGAAAATTGCTGTAATCAGATCTCATGCTTCAGGGCTTCAGCCACTTGCCTGAAGAGGGCAGGAAAAAAGTTTCTCCCTCTTGCCTGCCCAGCTAATGCCTAAATACATGTTATGTTTATTTGGCTGTAGCTTCATGTTTAAAACATCTGAGAGTGAACCCAAATTTCTATGGACAGAGATGAATTCAAAGGCAGCAACACAGAAAATGCTCCCTAACTATTTTCTATTCAGTTAGCCATTTCTGCTCACACCTCAGATCTCTGATAGTCATCAACTCTGATGACTATCAGTGTTTACAGAGAAGACATTTTGGTTATTAGGGCGCAGCCCACAGAAGGTAGAAGGTACTGACAGAGAATTGGGACTGATACTAACCCCACCTACAAGGGCAATGCTTCTTTGATGAGAACACCTCAATCTTTTCATATTATCAGATCCTTGCCACTGCAAGATCCTTGTTTGTTAGTGAAACCATGGTCCCACCTGCTTTTTATTAAACCAGACCACAAAAGTTTCTTTAAGACAGAAATGTTTCGGTCCAACTAAACTCCATAGCAAATAGACCTGGGGGCAATCTAAATGAATTTTTAAGAAATGATGAAGTAAAGGAAGATAAAGAACACAAAACAAATGGCCTGCCCCGGTCTTTAACTCTACAAACTACAGCAGTTTGTTTCATAATAACATTATTACCCAAGCCTGTAAGAAAATAAGCACATAGGCAGATCCCTCAACAGTGCCCAAGACTCTTGATTTCAATGCAGAAATCAGAGGCCTTGTCACCTATGTTTCATGTAAAGGCAAGATAGAATTCTACACCTACAGATGCATAAGATAATTGTATCACTTAAGAAGGAAATTGATGCTTATCTTTTTCCAGCTAAGGAAGATGACACCGTTATGAACCAATCAGTCCGGATTTGTCTTACTTGTATTTGTTGGACCCAGTTCTGGTCCCCACGTATAACCAACCTGATTGACTCAAAATGGATTTCCTTTTAATCTGTGCCAGCATGCAGAAAATGAAAATCCATGCCTTGGAAGCAGAACACATTTACACTGCCAGATTTTTTTGCAGCTGCAATGAGAAGGGATGGGGCAGGCAGGCACGACAGCGACCGCACCTGAATTCAGACTGGTAGCCTGGAAGCTGGGGACAGATGGTGTGAAAATGAACCAGACACTGAAAAATTCAACTTTATATCCAGTAAGACTATAAACATACAGTGAGTGAGCATGAGATTTATGCTGAAATTACAGAGGAATTCCTATGGATGATTACACTTCCAGCCCAAGCATGGAAAGCGCATCCATCAACACGAGTGTCACTGCGTCACCAGCGCAGCTGTCAGGCCTCCCATTACTGAACCCGGTAAATACAGAACAGGGCCACAGCCACTCGTGACATGGCTCACCAAAGTAGTCATCAGAGGGAGGATTCTCCATGTCATACAGCATCTTCTTGGTCAGATGTTCCAGCTCATCCTCAGGCCTGAAGGCAGGAGTGCTTGATGCAGGTCCAGAGCTTGGATACCCACTCTGAAAGAAAAAAACAACCTGTGATAAAGCATTCACACACAGTAAGGGAGTATTATGGGCTGTTCAGTGTTGAACTTCATTCTTTGACTCATTTTTCTTTTTTTAAGACCGAAGGGATTCAAGCAAGTAAACACCTTATTTATGTAATGAAAATGGACTCTAAAGAACATCCAGTGAAGTACTATTTATCCTCCTAGAATGGGAAGTATCCTGTGCATCATAATTAGATGTCTACTGAGTAGCACATAATAATAAATAAAGCAGAAGATTATTCCAAGAATAACTTGATACAAACGTTCTCCAAAACTGAAAAAGGCTTTGGAAGCACTTAAGTTCGGACTTTGTAAAAGTCTCCATAACTTCACAACATAAAAGATAATTCTACAGTGGTAGAATATATGGACAAAGACAGATAATCCCAAGCTGCTAGTTATGTTCCCTTCCTGTTTGTTTCCACACAAATCCTGCTGTTAACATTAGTGAGATCAGGAGCTGGTCCACAGATTTTTAGTACTAGAGATACAAAGGTACGTGTGTAGAAACTGAGATCTCTTGGCCTTCATAAGCTAACAGCTGCATACAGTATTTGCAGCCTGTCTCAGAGAGTCTTCTCCCTGGAAAACACCAGAAGTATGGCATATTTTTGAGAAGCACAGAAATAGTCTTATGCCTAGAAGTTTCTTGGAAGAAGCTAAGTTTGGTGTCCATAAGGAGAAACTCGGTCATTTCAGGATTAAAAAATGCTGACACCAGCTCTCCTTGTATGCACTGCTTTCTTGAAAGACTTGCTTATGAAAACGAACTTATTTATAAAACACAACATTTCAGTAAAGCAAATTATTTCATTGATTAATTGCTGCCTACATCAAGGACTGGACCTTTGATATAAAACAAGGAAATATTTTTCCATATTCTATAACTACTTAAATGGCAAGAAAATGTAAAATCACTGGAGAAACAATACACTGACAACTTCTAGGGACTCCATCTGACATGATGAATCTTTACTGAGCCAGTGATGTAGAACAGAGAACAGCAGCTTTAAAGCACTGCACTTCAAGAGAATTAACTACATGCTTCCATGATTTTCTTGCAGGGAAGAAGGAGATTTCAAATGAGACCTCAATCAATGTAGAGAAGGTCTCAGAACGGCACCTTGCAATAATACTTCAATTATCCACTCCCAAAACCCAGATGCCTGCATGTTTCTGACCCCATCACACTTTCATTTCTAGGGTCCATGCTAAGCTGTACCATCACCCATCTCACTTACTGGCTTCAGCAGGTGCCTGTGCTCCCTGGAAAGGCTGGATTTACTGTGCACACAATGCAGCAGCTGCACCCACTGCCTGCCCAAAACTCCCTCTGTAGCAGAGTAGCAGCAGTTCACAAGGGAATGGGAAAAAAGTGTACCTGGAATAAGCCTCAGGCTGGATGAATTTCCCTGAAGGGCTGTGCAAGGTCTCTTTGCCACACATTCAGCCTCCCTGACTGAGAACATAGATTGGACCTAACATGCATTCAGGTTTCTCCACAGATTTTTTTTTTTTTTGCTTATGCATTTTTTTCTGAACAACACTTAAGGATTTTGTGCATTTCTCCAGGCATTCTAGTTGCCTAGCAGTTGTCCTGAGGAAGCTGTGGAGCATCTTGAAATGCTGAATGTCCACATAAAGAGCAGTAAACTTTTTTGTACAAATAAAACCACGCTGATGTGTTTTGGTTATCACAACTTAGTTTTTCACATGGGAAGGCAGGCAGTATGGTGCACCTGCATTTCCCTTCTAAGTCATGTAAGTGTCATCTCTGTGGGATACATAATTTTGGTGTGGATAAGGCCATTCATATGACTAGAAGTTCTAGAAGAAGGTATTTGACCCAGAACATCCAGAGTCCCTTGGTCAGAGCTTTGTGGCTTTTTTTAGAAGGGCTAATCTACAACTACTTCATTAGAAATAATACACAGCATAATCCTAAAAAAAGAAAAAAAAAAAAAGAAAGAAGTTTATTAATAAGTCAGTTAAAGGTGTCAAATGTAAGACAATCTTGGAACAACCTGTTTTTTCCCTTTGCTCTCTTGTTCCTAAGAGCCGATCACGAATCTTGCCTGAACATATATTTTAACACAGCAAGTGTAGCCAAAGATTTATTAGCTTGAGAAATCAATCTGGCAACTGAGCTTCTCAAGGTTCTGTTCCAGGTATTGTACCTATTTCAGTTTCCATGCAGAAAAGAATGGCCACTGCCATTCCACCATCAGAGACTCCTTTCCCAGACTTTGCACGGAGAAGACAGCACAGTCTGAAGCTGATGATGGCCCCCATCCTTGCATTTCCCATTAGGCATCACCAACCCCTTCTGCTGGGCTCTGTCCCACATATCAGAAAAACTGCCTTTACCCTTGGGCCCTGTAACATAACTGGACCAAAAGGACCAAAAGGAAGTGTGTGGAAGGCACAAGGTACAGTCTGTTCACAGAAAAGGGCAGTGAGATACATGGAGCTGAAACAATTTGCCCAGCATCACAAATGGGCTCTAAGGCAAAGAAAAATCCTGCATCCAGGCTGCTGGGAGCCCTACACCTTCCAGCCTCACACACAGCTCACTGGGCTGTTCCTGGCGTTGCAGACCTGCACTGAACACTGTGCAACCCAAAGCCACTGCACCTGCAGGGCACCACAGCCAGGCTTTGGCAGCAGGTGAGTGAAGCCTCTCCCTCTTTTCCATGCTGGCTTCCCACACCTCCCTTAGTTATGAGGAGCCCTCCATAACTAATTCATAAGGGCTTGGACTAGGCCCTTTAAATTGAAAGACCAAAATCTGCAGATTTTCAGTTTTGTCTGACTCTCTCTGGTTTTGGAGGCCACACTGCCTCATACACACAATAAATAGGCTGCTCTCGTATTTTATCTACATTGCACTTTTCCAAACCAGGCAGATTTCCTATCCAGTACCCAGTGTCAGCAGAAACAACAAATACTAACCACAACGTTATGAGACACTTTAACTTATTTTGACTAAAATGCTATGCCTTTTTGAGCATTTAAGTAGTGCTAGGCACATCTTTTTCCTCCTCCTATGGCACATGCTGACTACGTGCCTCCAGGAAAACGCATTTCGTGCATATGAACATGCTGTTTGCTGGGACATGCTCACACACAATCATAGAGAGGAAAGTGTATCCTTAGTCCAATATAAAATGCTTGTTTCAGCAAAAGAGTTTCCTTCCTCCTCCTTTGTTAGGCCAGGGTAAAAATATAACTCTGGCTTTCCTTACAAAACGGAGTTGTGGTGTTGTTGTTTATATTAAACTTCCTCTGTTTTCTCCTGATCTGTACAATAATCAAGCCTATCTAGAAATTCAATTTGCTGTCTGATCTACCAGTTAGCTTCACGCATTCTCTTTTCTCCATGATGCCTCAATGCACACAAATATCCACTTCCTCAGCTGGACACGGCTCAAAGAAAAGGACTTCATTGACTTGCAGCCCTTGAGCACCACTCTGTCCGGATAACCACAGAAGCATCAGGGATGATAAAATGACCCACAAAAATGGAAAAGAGCTCAGCAAAAAGCTGGCAGGAGGGACTATGCTTTGAAGCACAGGCACCTGAGTGCCTCCTTTGCTACTGCCATCAAACACAGAGCAACTTCAGGGAAGAGAAGATTGCAGGAGCAAGCTCAGGAAGAGAAGAGGATTGCAGTAGAATGTGCAGGTGCAAAAGCATTCCTAAATAAACACTGTCCTGCATACTTAGTTGGGATGTTAAGGAAAACACCAGTACTTCCCGGGTTAAGCCCTGTAGCAGAAAGTATCTTCATGCTACAAAGGAAGTGAGCTAATTGTTTGTGCCACTATCAAAGTGCTGCAACAACAGCTGGCTCATCTTCCTTATTAAAGTTCAGTTCCTGAAAAGCCAGGTCAAAAGAAGCAGTCGTGTGGAATCACTGCATAATTATTCTGGTACACAAAGCTGATACTTGTTTCAGTGCTTCCCTGGTACACGTCTTCTGCTCCAGACCTGTCTCAGGCGTAAGGGCTGCCCAGAAAAGGGAGCTCTGCAGTCAGTGTGGTGCATTTGTCAACAAGAACCTTCCCCATCCCCATATAAATATTTACCCATACAGATAAAACTGCAGTGCAAAATCTGCAAAGACATCTGAAGATGATGCTCTGATGAATGCACCATCATTCAGAATACACCGTATGTGGTCATTTTTCTTGTCCATTTGCAAACATTGTAGAGGAAGCTTCATCTCTCTGGGAGAAAATAACTTCAATTACGTGTTCCCGGTTACAGAAATGTGGAAATTATCTTCTTTTCAGAAGGTAGAATTAGCTGAATTTGGAATTGAAAGGCAGCCAGGAACATCTTTCAGTGATATTTACTTTCTCTTCATTTTTTTTCCCTCCTGCTTCAACTGCATAAAGTTAGTCCTTTCACTTCACTCACCAAAACTAATCATCAGTTAAATAGTAACGCAGCATAATTTTTTTTTTCAATGGTTTGACAAAGACTGTTTTGTATTTTGGGGTTCTTTTAAGTTATTGGCTGTCCAAAACAATCAAAAACTTTCAGAGCAAGAAATCCAGCATGGTGCCACATCTCTCATGAATTGTGCTCCCAAGGAAGTATCAAGATTGCCTACAGCTGTAATTCAGTTTATAATTAAGGCCAACTCTTACAGAGGAGATGCACTAGAAGAAATATTTTTATTCTTGATTTATTTTCCCAGTGAAAGGTTACAGCTGCCAGAGTACATAAAGATTCCTGAAAAGAGGATTCTGCCTGGAATC
This sequence comes from Bombycilla garrulus, assembly GCA_013400315.1. NCBI lineage: Eukaryota > Metazoa > Chordata > Aves > Passeriformes > Bombycillidae > Bombycilla > Bombycilla garrulus. The sequence goes on along the minus strand of VXBU01000062.1, from coordinate 395,374 downwards.
CTTGCAGCATGCACATTCCTGGGTTTACTCCTGCTCAGAGGATAGCTCATCAAGATCCTCTGAAGAAGCTGCCCTGCGTGAGGAGATACCCACCAGCAGCGAGTGCCCTCCAGCCCACCCCAGAAGAACAAAATTTCAAGTTCTGGGCTCCCAGAAGACAGGGCTCTTCTGGGACATGCCAGAGTGGAACAAGCCACCGGTTCCCTCGCTGCCTACCTGCCCTGGCACCCCACAGCAAACCAGCAATCCAGAAGGTGCAGTTCTGCCAGCAGAGCCCTCGTTTGTTTAACACTGCCTGGCTTTGAAATAGGACAGTTTTGTAACTGCTTCAAAGCTCGAGAGGATATTTTTCTTTATTTTTAAACTTCATTATTGCAACTGTATCCTCACTTAGCTATCCATGCACATTGTCTGTCCTAATCCTGCTAAGCTCTTAGTTTCAGTGATCTCTTGTGGCATTAAGCTACATGGAATTTGAGTAATAATAACAATAAAAGTATTTTCTCCTGTTTTAACTTCACAACCTGCAATTTTGCACGACTGTCTTTTTTTTTTTTTTTCTTACACTGTGAAACTGGGATGCAGACAGGTAGGAAGGGGAGGTATCTTGTTGATAGTTATAAGAGACAGTAGAGCCAGAATGCAAAATCACTGTAAAATTGAGAAGTTTCCTGGATTTCTGAAAATCAGGCTGCTCATACAGATGTCTATTTTGACTCACCAGAGCAGAGCTTTTAGCTTACAGTCACAAACCCAAAATCTTGGTCTTTGTGTACAGATACTGAATTCAACAGGCTCACCATACGTGCACCACAATTACTCTGTAATATGGGATTAACAGTATTTCTGTCTTCATTAATCAGTGCCACTGAGCTGTTCAAGCTTCTGTGATGTAAGTGACTACACAGAGACAGAGCATTTTATTAAACAACAAGCATGGTAACAAATGAACATGACTGTTTTGTCCTTGGATTGTTTTATGCTGTTATATGTAAACAGACTAAGTAGCTTTTCTTGCTGTTCTTCATATTCTCACTAATGTTTTGAATCTGGAAGGGCTGGTTATTTTTGCTAGGTATTATAAAAGCTGGATACTCTGTAAACATCACCATCTGCTTCTGGCTTCTGCACTGAGCATGACTGTGTTAAATCACACCTTCCATTGCTGTTCTGGCGAGTCCTTGCTTCTGCTGGACTCTGTGGACTGTTTATATATTCCGGGTTAACAGCAGATGTGCAAGATTTTTATGGAGCAACATTGACCATTTCTCATTATAAAATACAGAGCAGTGGCTGGTTTTCCAAGTAATAAATTTTTTACATGTTATCTCAGGAAACAGCAGATTTAAGCTATATTTCATGTATAAAATACTACATTTTAATGTCCCATTGGTGCTTAAATGTATATAAAGATACAAATGCAGTAGTGCCTGATCTTGCCTGGGGCCTCTTGGCCCTATCATTACACAAATATGCTTTACTTGTCAAGGCTTATCTCATATGAAAAGGGGAGCAGGCGGTTTTGTTTTGTGTTTTTCCACTAACTCCACTTATTTTGGTAACAGACATTTTAGGCACTTAAAAAAAAAAAAAGGCAAGAACTCAAGGAACAGCTGGATGGTACCACTGAGAGAGAGAATGAGGCACCATTATTATAGCCATAAAGAGACTGCACCATTTTCGCCCTATGTTTTTGGCTGGAAGAGCTCAGCCTGTTCCATAAAATTACATCAGGAGGTCCTATGCTTACTCATCTATTTGTTTCAAGATCAAAGGCTTTATTCTGCTCTAAGCTGCTTGCCTTGCCACATCTCTCTGGGCTCAGAGTCAAGCACTCTCCTACTCCCATGGATCATCACCAGCAGTAAAGACCCTACAGGCTGCTTATCAACTCTCCTCCTCTTCCCATCATAATGCTGTGGGCTTCCAGGATGACCTTCAAACCACTAATTAATTAAGCATTATATTTACTGCTATCAACAGGTCAAAATCTGCATTTCATAGTAGGAGCCATAAGCTTCCATAGGAGATAGTCTCACAGCTTTGATCCTGAGCTGCGCAGCAAACTGCCATACATGAGTCTGAATTCGCTTCTTGACATCTTGGCTGTAGATCCTGGGGTGCACAGTGCATCTAGGACTCCATGCTTGGGCAAGTGATGAGCCTCAAGACCTGTACAGGGCTCCCTTGTGCCAGTTCAAGGCGGCACTACTGAAAGACACCAAGCTGTGGGAGGCTCCAGTGGCAGTGGCTGGCACTCCAAGGGCTCACGGTCTCACCACCAACCAAGCCATATTCCCATCTAATAGGACAAGCACAGAGGCAAACCTAAAAAAAATGGGAACGCTTCAATATTCCTACTGATGAAAAGAGATGTTTGCTGGCACAGTACTCAACTCGCCCAGATGATTCACTGCCACAATGAAACGACCGAAAGAAGCACCTTCCCTCCAAAGTCTACCCTTCCAGAAGCACCCTTAAAACCCGAGGAAATAACTGAGCATTCCCCTTAGGTTTTTCATTGGCCAAGCCCTTCAGAACGGCAGAGCTGAACCGTTCCCACAGGCACTGGGGGGTGACACGGCGTGACAGGCTCACACATGGGTCCAGCACAGCGGCTGCAGTGCCCAGGGAGCTGCCCAGCACCCCTGAGCACCACTCAGCCCCGAGCTGGGGCTGGACCCTGCATCTCTGCACCAACCAGCACCACCTGCCCTGCGGTTCAGCTTCGGCACCCAGGGCAAAAACAGGCGGCCCCAGCTGCGGGGCCTTAGCAGGGAACAAAACCAGAAGTGCCGGGGCATCACTTATTTCAAAAGAAAAATAAATCTCACCATTTTAATGGTACTAATTTTGCATGTGAAACTTGCATTCATACTGTATTAACAGTTTAAATATAGCTTTCTTGCCAGAAACCTGAATAGGCTAGAAAAGATACTTATAATATGCAAATTGTGTTTCTGTTTTAATACACAAAGAAACCTAAAATCACATCACTTTCCATTACCAAGACAGGTTTTAATACAAGGTTTTTTCATGTGAAAACTGTAACAGCAAACAAATGGTTAACCAAGTGTGTTTAACCCACTATCTGTAGTCTCACTTTTAGTCAACTGTGACATGGGCCATTACACTTCCCAGGACACCAATGACTTAAATGAAGACTACATATTTTGCTTAACATTAAAAGATTATATATATAAATTACAGTAAAAAAAAAAAAAAAAGTTTCTCAGACTGGAGCGGGTGTTTGATTCAACATCCATAGCATTGGAGGGGAGGATCCCTGAGCTTTATCCTCAGCAATATTCTTAACCAGTCTGATCCTGCACCCTGCTGTTATAAATGGTGTTCATAATGCTTGGCTGTCTCAAGAGGGTTTGAGAGGCTCAATGAACTCTTCATTACAAAATTCTTTGAGATCCTTGAATGAAAGATGCTGAATAAGTACAAATCATGACTTTTAATAATTACCTTTACTAGCCAAAACTGTGCCTCCTTTCCCTCACATATGCCTACATTTTGTCTTTTAAGATTATAACATCTTCATAACAAACACTGGTCTCCCAACATGCCCTCAGCGGTCTTGTATAAATAAAAGTGATAAGAGCAATATTTGAGGAAACAATAGTGTGGTAAAAGCAAATTATATTCCCGCTGGACTCAGAAGCTTTTTCCTTATTTCACAACTGGGAGATTTCTCCATTTTACTCATGGTCCAATCCCAAAATCACCTGTTCTCTTTTCCCTATGTGTAGCTGATTTCATTCTAAGATCTTTCCTGTTTTTCCTTTAACTTTGCACAGACCATGTTTCTTGAAGAGATTACTGGAGGGCGCCAACCCCTTTTAACAAAATGGGCACAAGTTCCTTTGGAAAGAAGACAGGGAGCTCCAAACATGCCAGAGTGTAAGCACTGAGTATGATCCTTCATTTGACTTTGAGTCTCTCAGGTACCTGAGAAAGGGAAAAGGAGGCAGAAATTTAAGAGCCAGTCCAGACATCTGGATTGTGCTCACCTCTCGGCCAAGGTGTGCTTTAAGGGTAACAAAAAATTTTCAAAGTGACACCTTTTCCAGTGATGCAAGAGAAAAGAGAACTTGCAAATAATAATGAAAAGATTGCTACTCATCAAAGTCAGAGGGAGACCTCATTTGCTTGCACCTTCAGGTCTTGTGGTGAAAGACTGTAGAGAAGATTGTTGAAAGGATACCGACACAGCTCAAGACAATATGTAAGCAGTAAAGATCAGAGTTCACCTCATCTCTACCTCAATTAAAGCATCTCTATTTTTCATACTATCTATCTATATGGATGGGTTTGTTACTGAATTGCTTTATTGACCTTTAAGCGACTGAAGCTTTACTGCATTTAAAACAACTAATTCTCCCCATGAGGAGCCCTCTGCAGGTATCTGTAGGTCTCCTGGATCTCAGCTCAGTCATCTAACATCACATCAAGTACCATTTGCAAACACGTGTTATTTAATTCACCAGGGGCAATCGCCTGGCCTGTCAGTGCTGAGCAGACCACACTGCTACCAGCAAGCCCTGGCCTCTCTACCTCCAACCCAAACAAGGACAACAGCCTCTTCACAAAATTACCAGGCTGGAGTTGGTCATCACTGGTGATTAAAATGTTAGAGAACTCTTCACCTTCCTTTATATGGAGTTCCCCAACAAAAGCAGGCAGTTTGCTCACAGACCTGATGCTGCTCGCTCACAGGAGGGTCTGGGGAAGGGTTTGGCAGCCAGCTCATGGCACAGCTGCACCCACAAGGCATAACCTGCACTTGCAGGGGCTACTGTGATGCTGAGCAACATCAGGCAGAGGACAGGACACACTGGCAGTAAGGAGAGAGGTGGTGAAATTAAACAGTGCCATCAGGAGCAGAGGGAGTAATACACAAGAAAAGAAGGAGAAAAGAGTGAAGGGCTGCAGCCTTGAGTGAGTGTCATCTTGATAACCTAAGCACTGCTGCTTTAGAAGAGACTGGTACATGTTTCATTATCAATTATTACCTCAGAATAATCAGAAATAATATTTTCAGAACAAAGCAGTGCCAAATTCTATACTGCACTTGGAGGGAAAAGGCCAGGGTAAATGCCCGCCATCTAGAATATAATTTATTTCACCCAATGTACTTACAAAAATGATCTCTCATTTGGCTCACAGCAGTAGAAATTTCTCAACTAAGTCATAATTCTCCTGTAATAGAGTCCAGGGCAGTAAAGTATTATTCAAATGAAAGCTCCAAGTCTCCCTTGAAAAACTGTCCCTGCTCAGGAATTTCCCACAATCACAAGGGAGGGGAGCTGAGAAAAGAGCAGCAAGAGAAGAGAAATGATTTTTCCTCAGAGAGAACCATAGCCTGAAGACCCAGCACATCTCAACTGGTGGCCAAACTGTGGCAGGGCGGCAAAGAAGCAGGGGTTATGGGCTATCAAAAAATACTGCAGGAAGTTTCACCATAGCTATTCAATATTCAAAGGGACACAACCTTTTCCTTGAACCTGCTGGAGCAGGAATGAGTTGGCTATTCTGTTCCCGTTGTGGATCCTATGAATCCTGCCTGTGCAGAAGGGCAGGAGATGGCCCTTGGAGGAGAAGAGCCCCAGAGCAGAGAGGTGGAGGTCAGATCTGGAATGTGGGGAGGGAGGCAGGGGAAGGAGCAAATAAGCATTTAGCAACACAAATACAGCAATTAAAAAAGGCAGAACTACAAAGGCAAGAGAGAAGTGCTGGTAGGAAGAGGAGAAAACCACTCAGAAGGCAGCATGCAGTAAGTGATTTGAGCCAGAGCCCAGCATCAAAGGGGAGGATGGGATGAGGCAGAGAGGAAGGAGAAGAAAGTGCAGCCTGGCTCGCAGCTTCCAGAGCTGGAAAGAGTCCATGCAGAGAGGACACATGGAGATATGCACCCACCACAAGGAGAGTGGCCTAGGGAACACTAAGATGCAAAGGAGCTGCATGAAAGGGAAAGATGGACTAATTGCACCCTCAGAGCAGGGAGCAAGCAGGAAAGGGAGACCAAAGGAGAAGACATCAGTGTCAGCTGATTTTATGGAATAATTTCCTTTGTACAGGAACTATCCCATGCTAACAAAACTCGGAAGTTTCAGTCCACGGGATGGTCAGATGCCTCCAGACACACACATGTGTGTTTTTGATGGGACAACAGGCACCCAGGGCAGAGCACTACACCCTCAGTGTCTCTTTTGATTCCCTCATGGAAGTGGTAAATGGGGTTTCAATGTCACATGATCCTCCTTTCCACTTCCCCTAACACTTGTAGTGTGCGATCCCACATTTGTCACAGGCACACCTTCCAGCCAAACAGAAAATTACTTTTACAGCCATGATGCTTAAGATGGTAAATGCCCAGGGGCTTGTGCTGTGGGGATCGTGCTGTGTGCTACAGAAGTACCTATGGAATAAAGGGCAGGGAGAAGGAATTCTAGAGCCAGAAGGGAATATGAGATTTCCTAGATTCAGAGTTTTTTCTACTCTGCTTTCCCACCAGCCTCTCAAAAAGCCCCAGGATCTTGGCAGCCAAACCAGGCTGTGCACTGAGTAAGGGAATCTAACTTCCCCAGCTGAAGCCTCTAAGGCTGCTGCCATCCTGAGGGCACCGTCGCCGTACTGACATACAGACCTAATGATCTACACTGTTCAAGGCATCAAATGCTTTAAGAAATTCACCCTGTTCAGAAGGCCAAGCTCAAGCTGTATTTTTGTGCCATCTTTTGTGTGAGGCTGACTCTGAGGAGGTCAGGAGAGCCTGATGACTCAATAAATGAGACACTTGGGAGAGTTAGTAGAACTGACAGCTCAACAAGATCCATGTTTCGTTGTCAAAACATTCCTCCATGTACAGAGGTGCAGCTAAGAAGGCTGTCCGCATCCACCCTGGGCTGGAGACAGGCTTATCTCACTAATTGGTCAAGCAGTACTTTGTGGAGAGGGAACTGGCAGAGGTGGTGGCATATGCAATTAGAGCTGAAGAGGCTGAGGGCTGTGGCTGGACACAACACAGTGCCCGAACCATTTTGATGTATTGGAAAAATCACTTTGTCCATGAACGACTTTTGTGTCCTGTTCAGCCACAACAGCAGCAGCCTCCTGTGTTTTAATGACTGAGCAGCTCGCAGGTTGACTGTGCAAAGGCTGAAGGGGAAAAACAAAGGTGTATATTTATAATTTTGCTGAATTTACTTGAAAAGGATGGGCTAGACATTCAGATGGTGCGAATTAGAGTGGCTCCAGGGAACTCGCTAATTTACACAGCAGTGGAGAATCTAGCTCAACATGCCAAAGAGAGCAATGCACTCAGGTGCACTGGCTGGTTGAGAGGCACTATTTGAGTCAACAAGGCTGTCCAAACCCAGACCAGACTAACTGCAGGCCCCTGAGCCTTCAGCTGTATTTGTCTCTCATAGAACATATGACACAGAAAGAAAACTGGCTACCAGATTGCCAGACCAAGAGTGAACACCACAGACAAAGACCTCACTCTCTGAGGATATGGGTGACTGAAACCAGCTTCCTTGCAGGTGACTCTCCAGGGCTTACTTAAGAAATAAAGTAAAAGTCTCTGTCCTCATCTGTGGGGCAAATGTCAGTCTGGCTTTCACAGGCTCCTGTTACAAATTCCCAGCTCCAGGCAATGTTTTTCAGGGTCCCCTCTCTCCTGGCTCCTTTTGAGGGGCTGGCTCCCTGTTTTAGAGGACCTTCAGAGTAAGTATGCCTCCTCCACCTCCTTCCTCATCTATGCTTGTTCATGACAGCAATGCAAATTACAAGAGCATGTCTAGAAAAACAGTTGAGAACATCAAACACTTTACAGACTCCTTCCTCTTCTTTCTCTCAATACAATGTATTCTCTCCATGCTCACTTTCTGCCCTTCTGCATTGGTTTTACACTATTGAATAAGGGACTCAGGCCCCCTCCCTGCGTAGGACCCTCATCTGAAAATCACTCACACACTTTAGAGGGTTTGTAACACAGAGAATGAGAAAGTGAGGCCAGCAAAGTGCTGGAAGGGATTGCCTGGGGAGAGTCTGTGATTTCCATCACCGAGGCTTTTCAGAGTAGGAACAAACAAATATTTGTGAAGAATAGCTTAGGCAGAGTTGATCCTGTCTCTGAACAGCAGACAGATCTTCAAGTCTGTTCCAGCTTTACTGTTTATGCTTCTGTGATTGTGATAGCAGTTGTGACATATTCTGCAACGGAGTTGAGCAAAGCCAGCTGAAAGCCCTATGGATCATCTTCAGGGCTGAAGCTGCTTACAGGAAAGGCAACTCATATGCAGTGTTAAGTTACTTGGTGGTTTTGTTCCAAACACTAAATCAAGGAAAGTTTGTTCAGCAATGGTAAGACAAAGAAGCTGGGTCCTAAGCAGGCCCTATCCTGCTTTTACCATCTCCGAAATGTTGTATCTCCAGCTTTGACCCCAGGTGCAAGAGGCAACATATTCAAAGCACCCACTGTATGGGCAGTAAATAATTGTGTTAGACAAACAGCCGGCTTCTTTTGTCCTAATCCCCAGGAATGCCCATCTGGCATTCAGTGCTGAATCTCTATTAAAACCTCCCAGAAGCTAGACAGGATGCAGTGAGTCTGGCCAGGAGCATGGAAATGGCAGCAAGAAGCATTCAGAAAATCATCATAGGTGCCCCAGACTGCAAAATGCTCCACGTGTCTGTTGTGCAAAGACCCACGTGTGTCCGCAGTGGATTGAAGGGAAGAAGTTACTCCAGAAACATCGATGCCAGCTCTCCCTGCAATACCACCTTCTGGGGAAAACAAATGGTAGGGGAGCTATCTACTCTACTCATCGCAAAGTCTTTATGCCACAAGACGGTATTTACTAGCTGGTACCAGACAACATTCAAGCAAGAACAGAAAGTCACTTTCCCAACGCTCCTTGTGAATTGCTCCCATCTGTGCAAGAGAGCAATCCAAAGCCCTTATGCCCATGACAGCGCTGCAATCACACGCTTCGTGTTTTACGCCCAAAATAGCGCCAGCCAGACCCCGGTGAGGCTCGCACATCCCATGCAGCTGCGCTGATGAAGAGGAGCCACTGGAAGCGGTTCTGGGGACGCGGGTTGCTAGGGAACGGGGCAAAGCCGCTGCAGATTTCCCCGCTGCTCGCTGGCTCTTTCCCCTCTTCCCATCTCGCTCGCGCTGTGCCAGCGTCTTCGCCCCGAGTGCCGCTCTTCCTGTCTGAAGTGTGCAAAAACAAATCTGCCGGCAACAATGGAGCACGATTGCTTGGCATGTGTTCCCGAGGAAAGAAATCGCTCTAGCCTTTGATTTTCAAAGGCAGCCAGCTGACGAGTTGGGGAAAAAATCCATTCTCACAATTTTCTCCATGTCTGTGTGTTATTTCATTCCACCTGTGCTACAGTTAAGGGTGGGTGGCAAGCCCAGGTGGCACAACACTACAAGCCGAGTTTGTGGGAGCTGTGTCAGCTTGCAGATGGCAAGACTGGAGCCCCGAGTGTCCCCTGGACCCCTTCACTTCCCCTAATGTGCTGCTCTTTGGGAGGCGGCTGCAGGAGCCAGCACAGCTCTGCGAATGTGGCTGGGCATTGCATGGTGCTCCCACTGCTCCAGTGGCCAGCAGGGTTTATGGAAAAGGGCACACAAGCAAAGGAAGAGCTACCAGAGAACTGGGAGGGAAGGGAAAAGAAATTTCGGCCTTAAAAAAGAGCTGGGAGAAGGAGAGACCAGTGATCAAGGTGGAAACATAAGGCTTTCCAGTATTAATCAATCTTTAAACAATTTGACTGAATGATTAGAAAATGCAATGCTCTCTACTGAGGCATTAGAGAGTTATATTTAGATGTTAGGTGTTTTTTTCCACCCTGCATTATTTTTAGCTATTCATTGATGCTAGGCTGGTGGGGGCATCCGTTGGATCAATGAGGCTCTCCTGTGATGGCAGCTGGCTGAAATGTGCCAATAGGAAGTGCGATATCATTCACTCCAGGATGCTGCTCGGAATCCCTGTCTGCACGAGGAGATAGTGGGACAGCAGAGCAGCGGCTGGTTCCCCAGGCTTGTACTCGCACGCCAAGGCTGCAGGCCTGGACAAATGTCCTTCCATACCAACAGGGAGTTAATTAAACTCTAAAAGCAACAGAGAGGAGACCTAAAAGCCTGTGTAACTAAGAAGTAACAAGAGAGAAAAGATTTGGAAGTGATTTTGAGAGATGGCTTAATAAACCCCTTTATCCCAAGAAGGAAAAAATAAAATATGCGTTTGACCTATTAGACATGTTAATTCTGGAGAAAGGGGGAGAAGCATTTCATTTTCCTTGTAACAGCACACTACAAATCTTGGGTGTCCACACTGCTTGTAGTTATTCTTTGGACAAGGGGAAACTCACATGATCCCCCAGGTCAGGACAGAGCTGCAATTTCTACCCCCTGCAGAGCTGCATCTTTGAGAAGAACCATCATCTGAGGATGAAGGGGTAAAATAATCCAAGAAATGTAAAACAATACAATACTGAATACTATGTCAAAAGACTAATTTCTTCTTCACTCCAGGTAATTTGTAATTAGACTGCTTTGAGATAGGAGGATTTATGTTTCTTCCTAAGAACAGAACCTCTTACGCAGTGTGACAGCATGATCTCTTATCTCATGACAAGCCAGGCAAGGATGGTCAAGGTCTCATCTTGATCTTCGTTCAGCAGCACAGTAGCAGTACACCAATATGCAAATGTCTTCCAAGGAGTCGTGTTATGTATCACGTGTCAACCTCTCCACAAACAACGATGAGTTCCATTTTATGAGGGAATACAAAAAGCTGAATGCGAATGCATGTCTGTATATCAGCATTCCTACAGAGAAATTGCCTTGCATCTCTGTGTCATCCTCCAGAGACCCTGGAGCAAGACCTTAAAAATGAGAAATAGTGCCAGCATCTCCTGGAGAAATTGTGTGAACGCTACTATCCCACCTTCATTTCCCCTTTAATCTACATTTCAGAAATTATATTCACCTGCAGACACATGCCAGGTTAATACATGTCAGGCACACTTTATTCTTCAGTTCAAGCCATATGGTTCTAATAATAGTGGCTAATAAAGGAAGAGTATGTTTTCACTTGTAATTTTTCAAACCTCATCAAAAAGTGGTACAACACAGAACACTGCAGACTGCAGCACAGCACATGTGCTCAGTCACATTTTGCACTGCTCTGCACTTGCTCTGCTAATGGCCTTTAATTAATATTCACAACCAACTCAGTATCAAGTGCAAAAAGAAAGTGGTACAACTCTGTGTTTGCAGAAATGCTACCTTAAATTAAAACAAACAATGCAATTGTAAGTTTATTAAAAGTACATTTGGAATCAGAGCACTGCAGCAGACTTTGGAAATAGGAAGGAACAGAGGACATCAAGTTATCTAATGGGCTTTTGGCAATCATCTTACATCACAAATAAATCTTCCAGTAATACAGAGACAAATGCACAAGGCCAACCCTGCCATCTTGGTCTTGGCATATCTCAATAACCTCTGTAGTTAAAATCATCCATTGGGCACTTCCAGGAAAGACAGGCACTAAGTTTCTCACAGAGGAAAATCAGCAAGTAGCAACCATAGCTAACTTAATCAAGCTTAATGGAAACAAAGGGTTGTGACTGGTATTAACACCCTCGTCTAGTGGTAGGGGATTTCCAACTAATTTATTGTGGAAAAAATATCATTCACAAAGTCATCCATAGAGTACATACTGCAACGGAGCATTTAATATAATAGCCTGGCATCATCTGACCCCAGATGAAAGAGTAAGAGGATATATTTACACTGCACATGACTCCCGCCTCCAAGAATGCACCTCAAGGCAGCAGCAATGTGATCTTTCAGCCAGTGGTGTCCTTAGCCTGCCACAACTCCTGTGCCAGTCTGCCACAAAAGCAGAGGTGTGTGCAGGCAAGCTTGCTGAGGGGAGCTGGAGCATGGATAGCAATCCAGCACGCCTTGTTACACCACTGAGGCTCTCGCTCTCTTCCAGCTGCCTCCCACAACTCAGAAAGAGCCTGAGGGCCAAGCAAAGTCTTCCAGGTGATTTTTTGCTTATGGAAGAGAAACCAAACAAACCATAGAGAGGCTGAGCTGGCAGCTGCACAACGAGCTGCGGCAGACGGGTGTCCTTGGAGAGCCCAGCAATGTGCACGTGGCCAGAGAGGACACAGACTCAAGAGTCACAGCTGATCTCTGGGCTGAGCTAAAACCATGTTCTCTGAACCCAAGAAATCCTACATTGAAGACAGGCTTTCTCCAAGGGACAGAGGCAAGGCATAAGGCCATGTCAGTGGCATAACTGTCAATTAAAAACTGAGACATTAAGCCTAACTCAGCCCTTAGAGAGGTTATTCCAGGGGGCCTGTGGGACAAAATCTCCACTGAGGTCCATGTCATGAGTCTGACTTGACCGTACACAAACACACTTGAAGAGACAGTCCTTTTCTCTAGGGGCTTCAGAATAAATAGCATCAATTTTCTTATTAGGTACTTGTCTAATTGCTCAGGGTGCTCACAAATTTCAGTGTAGCACTAAACATTAATTCCCAGCTTACTGCTATGTTTATTGTCTCAGTTCTTTGGGAGCTGAAGTCTTATTTTTCACCTCATGGGTTAGGAGACCAAAAGACAGTAGCAAGGGAAAGAATAAGATAACCATCTGCCTTCTCAAGCAACTGTCAGTTGTCTCTTCTCATTCAGGGAATCCAGCTGTTTGCTGTACATGCATATTCCTTTACACACAGATAAGTTTTCCATCTGTGGCAGAGATATTTTACACAAAGTTAATGCCAGAAGCTTACATTCCTCTTTCAGGGGTCAGATCTTTTGATAAACATGACTTCTACTGAAAAGCATTCAACTGGGGACACTTCTTGTTAACATCACAGAAAGACTCATTAAAAAGCCAAGCCTTCTGAAATGGGAATGGGGAAAAAAATCATATTGCTAATAATCTAAATGGCTCATTTCCAATTATGCATTTTTAGTCCACAATCTATTTTTTCTCTTATCAGCAGCTTTTGAATTTTCAGATCAGATCCCCACCAACACCTGCTCTCTCTGCTCAGTGAGTACTAGTACGTAGGACTAGCTCTAGCACGAGAACTAGCTGATGCACAGTTCACGGCTGCCTCCACTTTGCATCCCATGCACTCTCCCAAAGCTGGCTGCTGTGTTTTCAGCGACCTGAGAAGGAATACTTGTTCCCTTCGTAATTAGGATTCACAGTAAATGCAGGAAGCGAAGCAAAAAGAACACAATGTTCAAAGCTGCCACTCATGGTTAAATAATTAGTCAATATTACGCTCAAATGCTGCCTGCAGTGTTCATGCCAATCTGTACAGGGAGACATTTGTCCTTACATTACTTTGGCGCCTCATTTCAGTAATTTCTGTAAGCTGGCAGTCTGGCCACAGCAGAGAATGGGTCACACCACTTCTAATTCAGATAGATTACTAAATACAAATATGAATGGTGAGAGATTAAAGGTGGTGAGGTAAAGCTTTGGTAAAGTAATAGATGCAAGAAATCCTTTCACCTGATTTTTATAAAGTGGGCCTTGTGTAAAAACAAGGGGCTAATTAGCTGACAACTAATGCAGAAATATAATCCTGTTTTGCCTACATGTTCTACTATAGTTGCACACAGAGGACTGCTACTGGGTCCCAATGAAGAGGGGATTTGGTTGCTTCTCCTCACTGCATAGGAAGTCACTTCTTTGCACGCTGATACTGTGGGTCCTCATGGGATTTTGAAATGTTTCCCCCAGTCTGGAAATTGCCGTTTGCTGGGACACTGCTCCATCTCCACGTTCATGTTGTGCCTCCCAGTACAACCTTTATTGTGGATGTATTTGTGTGTGCTAGAAGGATTTCCTGACAAGAGGAGCTGTGATGGCTTATAGCTGATCTACAGCTGAACTTGATTCTTTTGGAGGGCTAGGTGATGCCTGAATGAATGCTGCTGCTTGTCTAAATAGGCTAACTTAGAAAGAAAGCACAAAGGATTTCATGTAGCAGTAGGAACAAGTACAGACCAACTCCTGGAATGTTCCTGCGTCACCTGCACAGCCATTCTAAAACTCTTCCGTCAAAGGAGTGGAGACTGTGTCAACATTTAGCTTAATTGCTGAGCAGCTGCCTGGCTCATACCTGTTAGGCTGAGGAAGTTTCAATTCAACCTCATGCCACCCAAAGGCAGGAGTACTACAGACACGAATTTTCACTCTGTTGTAAAAGAGAAGCAGGAAGAAAAGCCAGCACCTCTTCCAGCTCTGCTGAACAATGAAACCTGTGCCGGGAAGCTGTCCACAGGGAACAACATTATGATCTTAGGAAAAATCTTCTTCCAATGCTTTTTACCAAGACTGAACTTAATAAGGGTCAATGAAGCAGCCACACACCACAGATGAGGTAACAAACGGTGATCTGCAGCATGAACAAACCCAAGGTAACATCAGCTCTTGTTCATAACATTGGCTGCCCCTGGAAAGAAGACACTTCTTCCTGATCTTTGCCCGGTGCACAGGTTACTCTGATTTGGGCTACTTAAAAGCATCAGTGCTAAAACCAAGAACATCAATGCTAAAACCAAGAGCATGTCTCAAAAGCAGGCCCTGCAAATGCTCCCAGCCAGCTAAGTATCACTCTAATTTATCAGATGCTTTCTGGATGTGGAGGCTAAGGAGCACTGCGGCAGGGCCCAGACACCATGCCCAGCCTTTAACACCATGTGAAAGAGGGGAGACAGCAGAAACACTGATAAGAGAACTCTGAAATGATTCATTTTGTCTGAGTTTTACTATGCATGCCTGACAGTGACTTCATTAATCAGATAGCTCACATCTGGATTGCCACTCTCCCCTGGCTGCTTCATCCATCCACATAGCTTGCTGGGGAAAAGACAGTGAGATGGGATCCAAATTAGAAACTATTTATGATTATTGAAGTAGAAAATTAATTGCTTTTCTTCCCCTTCTTCCCCCATTCTGAAACACCCCTCCCAGGGAAATTTGTGCTAAGTCCTTGTGAACAAACACATGAAGAGTAACAGAGCAGGGTCCATATGTACCAGCAACCAAAAATAAACTGAAGTCTGAAATCCACGCAGTCAAGTGGATTCACAATGTCTATTTCTACACCACAGTAACAGATGGTCAGTGAACTGTTACAAGACAGACCAAGACTAGTTAGACAGATGGGCAGTATTATTTTTATATGGTTTATAAGTGAATCTTTAAGTTTCCACTAGGTTATCTGAAATACCAAAGAAGCATACACAATACCCATCCAGCCAAAGCCAAATTCCATGAAAGTTTCTGCCCAAGGAAGGTACTGAGCTTCTTATGGCTTTCTGCTGATGCTACTAGGAACTGTGGCAAAACCTTTGGAGTTCAGGAAGAATGGCCAGAGGCTGCACACCCCTGGAAGCCCCTCTGGAACCCTGCTGCAGAGGCGTTTGCTGTGCCGTGGCAGCTCCGCAGAGCTCTGTCCAATGCTGAAAGAGCTGTGGCAGCAGCGGTGACATGGGAGTCACAGGGCTCCTGTGACTGCATCCTCTCATCTCTCTTCCTTTAGCAGATTTTGTCCCTCTGATTAACTCACAAAGCAGTGGGCTCCACTGCTCAACTCATGCTGGGTGGGCAGAAGCAACAGCATTACAGATGGGGAAAGGGAAATGGGGCATTTTAGAAAAGACATGCTTTTAGAGACTTGTCCATGCTGTGGGAAGGCATGAGAAAGACCAGAGACACAATCTGACTTTTCAGACTTCTCTCCATTTTGCAGCCTGCATTACTTTTTTTGCAAATCTGTCACCTACAGGCACATTAGGCAGATGCACTTTCCCCTTCTCTGGGTTTAAGCAGGACATCTGGGCTGACAAAAGGGCAGGAAAGACTGAAAAAATAAGCCAATCAGCAGCTCACAGTACCTTAAATCACATTCAAAAACCTAACCCAACATTTGCTGAAGATACTGACACATCTCACTGCCAGACATCTCAAAGGAACCGGGCTTTTAAAAAACTACTGAACACCCTCAGACAATCTGAGCAGCCCACTCTTTTCAGGGTGGGCATAAAAATACTGGAAACAACCACGTTCACCTACTTGCAAGAGGGGAAAGTTCTGGAAGTGTCCATAAACTGAAAAAAAAAAAATTCTCCTGTCCACAAGATGCCTGGTTCACATTTGCCCTACACCTTTTTTTTTAGCAATTCCTGCAGTGGGCAGGTGCAGATTAGCTAACCCCCACTTCAAACCCATTTTTTACAACCAGAGTGATGCACAAAGACTTCAAGTGTGACTATGACTCAGGCCCCCCTTCAGCATGACTGCTGCAATCAGATGTGGTCATAATTGTTAGATCAGTGCTTAGTTTTGAAATTCACCATCCAAATCCATGTCTTACATTTCAAAGTGACCATTATCTTTTCACTGTTTGAAATATTGCTGACTACTGCTATGAAGCTGCAGGAGTTTGCCTGCAAGCCGCAGAAGAGCTTGTACTTGCACTTCTTTATAAAGAAGTTTCACTTCGTGGCTGCATTATCTGTCCAGCTGCCACCAGAAAATAGTGCTAAAGAAAAATGAAACTCTCTTTGCAAGTGTTTATTCCTAATTTACTAAAGGCTAACAGTATCTAGTGACAAAACCCAAAAAAGTTGTCATTGAAACATTTCATTTACCTAACAGCTTGAAGTCTCCAGGCTGAAGATTATCTGCATGCACGTGCCTGTGTGCTAAGTCTTCAAATAAAGAAAATACAAAAGCTTTGCAGTTCAGACACTGGGAGACTTTTAAGCATTCACAGCTTCATCTCTTTGCACATGAAATGTTAATGGGGTGACCATGCAGGGTTGGCTCCACAGATAATTGTTCAGATAACAGTGGCTTTTTGATACCTATCACTGGGCTCCAGAGGTGAGGGGGCCTGTCTTGCTTCGTAGTGGATGACTTCTTGTCAGCATGTCACCTTCTCCAGTCAGTTCAGGAGTTCATTACATCTAGATAACACCCTTTTCCTCTCAGGCACTTGTTTATTAGTGCTGCACATAATGTGGTGATTCATCAGAAAAGATGAAGGGGTGTTCTGCAGCAGGCAGACAGCCTCCAGTGGATCCACTGCCCTGGATGAAGTTCACCACAGGCCTTTAATTTCATTCATTTATTTACTGCAATTCCTGAAAGTCCAGTGCTGTTATAAAACAAGGTAATGGCACTTGACAAAGACTCAGGGCTTGTTAAAATTGGTCTGATTTGTTTGTTGCATAAACAACATTAGAAGTTTGGAAGTTTTTCATTAAAATGCATTCAGTTATTAAAATGGTATTTTTAAATAGGCATGACTAGAGAGAAATTTGCTGAACACGTTGTCGCTGTGCCCAATAACCAGCAGTCTATGCTGTGTTGCTCTGTGCTGTGCCACACACAGGACACCAACCTACTGCAGCTCTCAGGCCAAGGGTCAGAGTTCACGGCTCTCTGCTGTGGCGATTAGTTTCCTGAGATCCTTTAGCAATGACACAGAAAATGCTTTGTAGATTTTCTCAGTAGTTTAAAATAATCCAGCTGAGGAATTGGCAATACCAAAACCATGTGCAAATGTAGTAAAGGCTTTAGGCCTGATGTACCCGAGGTCAACATTGTGAAATGCTTGCACTAAACTTACATTACTTCTTTCCCTTGGGCAAGCTTGCAACATCCCAATTCCACTCCTTCAGTTTGAATGTTTTTAACATATCCTCTCCATGCTCTGCTTTGGATACTAGAGAAAAGAGTTAGCTGGAGACCAAGCTTTTAAAAAATATAATCCCAGGTATATAGTATACATATGTATAATATATATAATATACTCAAATATAGTATAGCTATAAAACCACATACCCTATAAAGCACGTAGGTCATGAATCTGGGCAGCTTCATGAAGCAAGCTGGAAGTGCCACAACAACAGTGTTTAGAAGATGCAGTCACTTGTCTCTGTGCCTAACACAGGTGCAGGAAATTTTACCTTGGGCCTGCATTTCCAAAGTCATCTCAGAGTACAAGAGCATTCAGACACTGGAGCTGGGATCCTCTGAGACATCATGGCAAAGAGGAAAGGAAATCTGAGCACTCTGGACACAGACAAGCCAGTGCTGCTGGTTTTTTGACTAAATGCATGCATGTTTTATGGGAGTGCTGGTCAAGTATTATCTGCAGGGAGATTGAAAAATACAAGGACACTTAAAGGACCTCTGATGCGACTCAATTTCATTCAAGGGGAAAAAGAATAGAAAACTATATCACTGGTTAAATTTTGGCTCAGCTGGAGTCAGTGGGAGTTAAGCCAAGGCCAGATTTTGGAAGTGTAATTTTTCTTCAGAGACCAGCACAACCTAGTATTGGACGTACCTCACAGTCTGATTTTATCTCTGCAGAATGGGGCTTTTTTGGTGGGTAATGCAAGACTGACTGTTCCACTGAATGAACAATGTAACAAGATACACCAGATAACTATTGTTATAGTAGAAGATATTAATACTACATTTAATACATTAACTTTGATAAACATACAACTGCAGAACCACTATGTCACAGTTTTAAGTAACATCAGTCTGGTGAAGCTTGGAGGATGAGCAAATCCCTGCTTTTCAAGAATAGGGAATGACACCTAAAATAACTTCAACGGTTAAAACCAACTAAAATCCATTCCTCTCTGTTAAATAGAAGTTTATTCCTGAGACATACATTTTAGATACTATTTTTCAGTCCAATTTTGGAATTTTATGGACTAACCTGGTGTCAGGGTGGTTGCTAAAGCAGTTATATTAGTTGTTACAATTATATCTTCCTTCTACAGAAAACCATAAACCTTCCCACTTGTTGCATAACGCTGCAATTACTCCATAAACTCTGCCAGTCAATTCACTGACTGCAAAATAAAGTAAGTGTCAATGAGAGCCACTGGCCAGCCCAGAGGATGCAAATGGCAACCAGGGAATTCACCAAACAGATTTATGGAGGAGAGTTTATGGGCTGTTATCAAAATGTCCAGAAGATTCAAACTTTCCTCAGCAAATAAAATTTGTGATTGTAAAACAACAGTATTGCAATGGAACTTTCCACTGCGAGGATGTGAAGGAGAGAAGGAAACACTGCTGCACTCGGGGAGGTGACGCTTGCCCCCGACTGCCGCCCTCCACGTCTTAATTCCCCTTCTCTAACTCCTGTGGTTAGAAACAGCCCCTGCTTCATGTGCTGATTGGCCTCTTTTCCATAGAGACTGGAAAATGCTCTGCCTCTCTCAGGGGTGTGAAGAGAAGCTCCTGCTCTGACCAGGAAGAAGGAATATGGACAGAATGCCAGCAAGTTGGTTTCTATCTTCAATTTCTTGGACTACTGCACACTATCAAAAGTCTTTTGCTTCTTCATAACCTGCAGTTCCTCTTCAGCTAAGCTGTGAAGTTGTTACATCAACAAACTCAATAAAAACTCTCAGTGACAAGCCTACAAGATTTACGATTTTTGTCATCTTTAAATAGACATCATAAAAAAATATATATTGTCAAGTTGCTGAATTCATTTGCTGGGAATTGACACTTACTGATAGCTGCTAGTAAGGGATAATGTGGTGACCTGCTACAGTAACGACCAGATAAGAGCTGGCAGCAAACCAAAAGGGGAAAAGGACTTTAGGTCAAACATTTTCAAACTGAGGTGCCTGAAGTCAAGCTTTGAAATGCATCTGTACACACTAAATGAGAGGTCACCTTTTCTGAACTGCGGCATCCCCTCAGCCCCTACTGATGTCAAATGCTCTGTACTACGGAAAATCATACCTCGGACTGCTTCTCTAGCAGCCAAATACCAATGTGTATTTCTAATGCTGGGTGCCAGAGAGAAAAAATTGGCCTCAAAGGAAAGAAAAATAATAGGTATTGCAATGTGTTACAGCTGCAGTATCATACTCTCACTGCACAGTTATTTCTAGTGAGAAAGATCAGGTGCTAACTTCTGTTTGCAACACTAGGGCCTGAGGCCTTGATTTTATATTGAAGGAAAAAGAAAATCACGCTTTGGCAACAAAAATTAAGATTTCCTTGTTTTGGCAAACAGAGAAGAAGACGAGGCACTGTTAAAATTTTGCTTCCAGCACACAAATGGCATGTTGGGCGCTACATGCCTCAGTCTGTCCCTGCAATATGACCTGAAACCCAAAGAAATCCATTTGGTCTGAACATTTCTGCCTAATTTGCTTGGATTTGCACCAAATTCTCTGAGTATGGCTGTCAGTGCAGGACAGCAGTGACAGGGAGGGAGTGATGGATCCTCACCAAGGACAAAAGCAGATGGTGGATGTGTGAGGCTGAAGATAAACACCCAGAGGTGACCAGTGCTATCCCTGGTCTCAGTCACGACAGTGCACCCAGACATCTGAACAGAGGTGGTGGTAAAAAGGAGAAGGGTGAGAACCACAGCAAAGAAGCAAATGAAGCTGCAGACGAGTGAATAAATAATGGAACCTGGGTGTGCAAGCTACAGCCGGATAATCAGGAAGGAAAAGTATAAATGCAGTGATCAAAGCCAAACCTACTGTAATCAAGATCAAAGACAGTATGCCTTGGTGTGCAGGTTTTGGCTTAGTTCATGGCATTTGGACAGTTTCAAAGTGAATTAAGGGGAAGGCAACAACCTTACAGGCTAACCCAAGGATACTGGGAAATTGGTACCAGCACCAGCATGAGTTACTGGCTGAAGAACAGCAATGTCAAAGCTCAGGGATTAGGCAAGGGACACCTAGGAGGTTAATCTCTCTTGCAGATGGATCAGAGGGGCCTGCAAGGCACGGCACTCACATATTTCAGCATGAGCAACCTGGCCAGCTGTAATCCCGTAAGATTTAAACAAAACATAGCTCTTAGCCAATAGATTGAAGGTTGAGAAACCCGTGTGCAAGGCAGATGCCGGAGCCCACAGCCAGTGAAAGTTTTCATGCACCAGAGGACATGGCCAGACCCAGCTTTGGGCCTGAAATGACTGTGACGGGAGGGGAATATTTTCTCTTTTCAATGTATTGCTGTTTCCTGCGCCATGTGGTCAGAACACTGCAGGTGACAGTGCAGCTGAATGGTGACACCACATACCATGAAGATTAACTTCACATAGCTCTTCTTGGGGCTGAAGACGTGGAATCTGACCTTGGCTTTCATCTGGTCAATCTTAGATAATTCAACAGGGCTGCTAAATGAGGTGCAGAAATAACAGAATCATTGTCCCTTCCTTGAGATCACTGCAGTCCCTCGAGCTCAGGGCTTGGCTGTAGTAGCCAAACCAAAGTGCAAACCTCATGTCTGTAAAAACTGTCTCACAGGCAATAGGAAACCATGCTTCATTAAACAGCAACTCAGCAGCTTGCACATGTGCTGTGTTTTGTAATGTAACAGATTTAGGAAAAACAGTGTCAAGTTTGGAAAAGTAAAAGTCAGGAAGATTTCTCAAAGTTTTTGACAAGGGGGTTTGCAGTAATTTCCCTGTGGTTTCTTGTTTCTCTCACACTTAACAGAGGAGATGCATCCTAGAGCTCTGTCAAAAGCCCTCACAGTCACTCTAGCCTAATTCTGAGCACTGGGGTTCCTAAGTGCTGTCCTAGGCAATAACCATTCCAAAGCTACTTTTGTTTGTGGTAGACATCAATTGTTAGTGTCTTGCTTTCTCTGTGTCTTCCATTCATCAGCTTTACTTTGCTCTGGAGCTAACAGGGCTTCTGAGGTTTTTCAGTGCTTGCTCCTCTACTTTGATCCGAGTTTCTGCTTTTTCCCGCTGAAACCTTCTGCCTCCTCTTCTTCATACAGGAAATTTTATCAGTAGTTCAGAGGACAACACATTAACCTCTGGAATGACTGCCAGACCAAGACCTCGCTGTCCTGTTAACATACGTACACTTTACTTCTGTCTGTAGCCAAGGATTACAAAAAAACTGAAAATGTGCAGGCTCTTTCATATACAAGATCTCTGCCTTTTATTTGCGTCTCAGGTGGTGTAAGGAAGAAAAGAGAGAATATTTCTTTTGTTCTTCTAAATGCTGCAGGTTCTGCAGAGTCTTTCTCATAGCCAGCCCTGCAAATGGTAGAAAATGCTGTTCATGTGTGCAGCTCTGGAGAAACTGCATCTCTGAGAGGAGGCTTTTCAAAGGGGATGCAAAACAAAGTGCTTGACTCCCTGTCTTATCACTGATGCCGATATATCCTAATGCCATCCTCTAGGCCAAATGACAACTGTTAATTTTCATTACAGGGCACTGTCTCCTAAGCTCTGGCCGTCCAAAACAGTCAAGAGCAGCTGGGTGTGCTTCACTGGAAAAGCAGGTGCACAGGCACAACTTCTGAATGCTGCAAGTATGCAGAGAAAAATAACATTCCCTTTCTTGGAACTTATTTTCAGTGGTTGAACAATTCACAAAGAGAAACTGTTAGTGCAAACACTCAAAAGGTCAATCTCTAAATAAACAGAGAAAGAGAGAGTGATGAAAGGGGTTAGTTGTTAGTAATGAAGCTGAGATGATCACAAGTCAAAAAAAGCAAAGCAGTAATGAAGTAAGAGCACTGTGAGCATGCTAGAAATTTTGGCAAGATCACACGTGAAGATACGAAAAGCAAAAGTTCTGTTCCCCAGTCTGAAATGACACATACCCCAAAAAACTCTTCTTTACTTTTCCCGGGGATTGTCAGCTGCTTTCACTCAGTTTAGGAGGATCAGCAACTGGTTTGGCACTAGAAATGAGCATCAGCTCTCCCCACCTACATGCTATATTCATGCTAAAACAAAGGATAAAACCAGAAGTAATTTGGACCTACTACACAAATCTTTGTTTTATCTTCAGGCCTGAACAGGATTTCCCTCCAAATCAGACGAACATTTCTTCCTGACAAAATACCAGCAAAACATGGTGTGTAGTTCACACTAAAAGGAATCTGTACAAAGTCAATTAAGAAAAACAAAAAACAAACAAACAAAAAAGATGATGGCAAAATTAGACAAATGATAATAGCTGAAAATATTTAGGGAAACTTTGACGATGTAAATACTGTCCATAGGTTTCCTACTTTAGAGTGTTTACTTTTGGGACTTGCTTGTTTACCAGTCATGTGGCTGTGTCACATTGACTCTAAATACGTACTTTACAGAAAATGCAGAACTGTAGAAGTTAGAGATCAGTTCTTGGCTCTTAGGTGAAATTCAAATCTGATTATGTATCCCAGTTAAGGACTGGCTTTCCTATAATGGGCTAAGCTCCAAAGATCAGCACAGTCAAAATTTGGCTCTATAGTCTGTAGCTTGACCCTAGGTAAACCTCAGGCAGCACCATTTGTGGTTCAAAACAAACAAATAAAAAAAAAATCCCTTGATGTTTCTGAGTCATCACATTGCATTAGTTCAATTTTCAAAGGTGAATTTGTCTCGGTCAGTCATAGAGCTTTTGGTGGGATTAATAAATGCTTTGTGGCTCAAAGGTGATTTGGCACCAAGGACACCACTCCTGTGCAGGGAGGACCTGTGTGAAAACAGCCATGTGTTCACATCACAGAGCCTTGTGCAAGGCTGAGTGGGCTGTTTGCAACTGCCTGGAGCTGGGCCCCAGCTCCTGAGAACAAGGAGAGCACTTTGGACATTCCTGTGAATATCAAACATTTGCTAAAAGGGCAGGATAAAATCTTTCCTCACACACCAGTAAAACCTCTCTGCCATCTCATATTGTGCTGTATGTCTTGTCCTTTTCCTGCTGGCACCCATCCATGACAGTGTAATTAGAGGACACATGGCATGACAAGAGCAAACGATATGTCAAATATACACAGATCACCAGCCCCAGCTGAACAAGTGCCAGTATCCCAGCACAAGCCAACAAAGGTGCTTAAGAAAGCCAGCAGCTCCCTAGACACCGAATGACAACAGAAAACTCTCCAAAGCAAAGGCTGGGACTAAAACAGCTCACACACTGGTGGGGAAATAGCGGCTCTCCCAAGAGGCTGATCTATATCCAAGGCACCAGCAGATTTGCAAATGACCCAGATAAAGAGAGCAACGGATACATGCAGTGGCTTTCCAGAAAACAAGATTGCAGAAGGTGGTATGTCCAACAGTCTCTTGGTTTGTGGAAAAAATAAAAAAAGGAAGGACTACTGGTATTACTGTACAGGATGCTGAAGACATAGGAAAAGAAATAGCAGTGAACTTCTGGAACTCACTACTACTACAACAATATAACCAAGACAAACACTGCTGGACCAACAGAGCATCAAACAAGATGTAAGTCTGGCTCTGGCCTTGACCTGTCACTTTTAAGTTAAAACCTGCTCATGTTGCAACAAGGAAAATGCTGAAGGTCAGCTCTGCAAGGTGCTCAGTGCTTTCACCAGAAGCCAGACAGTTGTACAAACTTCTTGTTTGATGATGGAAGAGAGAGATGTAGAATGAGAGGGAATATGTGCATTTGTGAATCAGCAAGTACTAATGTGTGTTGTGGTGGCAAGAGAGGGAAACAGGGAGAGATCAAACAAGCAGGACTGGCTACGCCTTGAGCTACACTAAAAGCTTTTCTTGAGGTTTGCTCCTTCAGTGTCATCCACAGGAGGAATTTCGGGCTGGCTGCACTGTCAGGCTGCCCTAGCCTTTTGACTAAGACAAGGTAGAGGATAAACTTACATGCTGTGTGGGCAGTGCTGTCCCTTAATAAACAACACAACCAAAGGATTAATTGAGATAATGTTTTACTAAAGGCGGCTGGTGACCGCTGGCTGTCCCCTTTCCCTTGTGCTCTGAAACAAGCAGACAAGGCAGCTGCGCTCTGCTGAGCAAACACACACACACTCAAAACCACCCTGTTTGCTCTGCCCACTGCCCTGTGCATCCCAGCCAGAGAGGCAATGTCATTCCAAAGCACAACTGAAAGACATCAGGACTTCAGCTCCCAGGCCTACCAGTGGTGCCCAGCAGCTCCCAGGAGGACACACAGACATGGCCCTTTCCCTCAGAAATTCTCTGAGAGCCCAGCGAGGCAGGAACCAAGGAAAACCGAGAGACTCACTGAAATTTGGATTTGGCGGTTTGGATGGTTTCACATAAAGCCCCGCAAACCTTACAGGTGCCATTACAACTTCCCCTTTTCAGGGGAAGCACAGACCACTGCGTGTCAAAACCTCTGGGTTCACTTCCCCCACTACAACACCACTTTCTCTTTGGACTTGGGCATGTTAATTAACCCAACCAAGGTTTGGTTTGTGCATCTGCATGATGCCTGTTCAGAGGCATTCTTACGGTCCTTCACTGCTTGCACAAAGCAATGTCCAGGCCTCTTCCCTAGGAGGAAGATTTAGTGATCCCATCAGAGTTGCTATGAAAGGAGAACGAGCCACCTGAATTGCTCATGCCTGGGGCAAGCAGGTTGATGGGGAAAACCAGGCTGAAACAGCTCATCCACAGTAACCCCCAGGGGAAAGAAAGGTAATACAGGGTCCAAGCTGTCAAACCAAGCTTGTGATTCTTTGATCAAGTGTGCTAAAGGCTGACATTAGACCACTCAAGTATCATGTTTTGGTTAAAAACAACTTATTGCACATATTCAGCTGAAGGCTGTAGGAGTCAGTCCTCACTGTCGGTACTCTAAACTTCATGAATAGGAGGCACAAAAGAGCAGAAATCATGGATGACAAGCCAACACTGAAGAGATGGGTAGAACTCCAGAAGTGTTATTACCCAGCCACTATTTGTATATACACATGTGCATGCATCTGGGTGTTAATATCCCACAACAAACCTCCAACTAAATGTATGTCAGCAATTGCCAAGTTGCTTCTTTTTGTCAGGTAGGGGTTTTTGCATTCATTCTTGCAGTCCACAATTGGAGTCCTCATGGTTCTACCAGCACTCAAATCTCTTGGGCTCCTGCCAATCTAGATCTACCAGTGGCAATCACACAGGTCTGACGAAAGCCACATGCCTCAGCTGAGGAATCGCAGTCTCCTGCAATTCAAGCGCAAAATCAGCGTTGGGGAAGAAAGGCATCTGCAGAACAGCTGAGGCAGATATGAGCTGATATGAAACCATGAGTAATAAACTCATCAGCAAAAGCTCAGTGTAGCTGCCTTGCTTATTGTCATCACAATGCTCTGGACTCTGTATACTGACCCTTGTATATATTCATCACTGAGGAGGAGTGAACAGCTGCCTCTGGTGCAGAGCGTAAGAGAAGCAGGAAAAAACCTCTGTCCAAGAAAAATAGGATGTGAGATTCAAAGAAATCCTTCTGGGAAAAATCAGGAGTAGGGGGCTTGGAAAGAAAGCTTAGGAAGAAATGTATATCTGTAAAAATGGTCTAAGTTTTCAACATTATTTCTGCTTCCTATCTGTGAGGATGCATGTTCACAACCAACCCCTCCTGATACCTACCTTTGCTCTCTACCTATACTGCCAACAGTCCTTTCTGATGAAGTCCACATCACTGGTGGTGTCTGCTCAGAAACAGCCCCAATCACTCACAGCCCACTCTGAATGCTGTAGCAAACCTCCCCAGAAATGGATGGGTTTCCACCGCAGGACATCATTTACTTGAGCTGTTCTGTTACAGCACTCTTCTTCTTTCTTCTTTACAAAAACTCACACAGGGATATCTTCCTATATGTGAAGTAAAATCTCTGTTTACTTAGAAACAATGTTGTACAAAAGAAAGCATTGAAAAATACTTTAAGGCTCATAACCAGCTGGGATAACGTGTCGATTCCTCTAGAGCTAACCATAAAGTCACTGTGGTACCAGAAACAGGTTCAGTATGTAATTGTTTTAGGCAGGCAGGAAATAAAAGAACAGAAAAGGCTACTCTATGATTTACTCAGTCTCCTAGCTGGTGCTTGAGAACCTCAGATGACAATACTCTGTTAGCTTCTGATCTATACTCCCAGCTGTTACTAAATCAACAGAGTTGCTCCAAAGTCAATTACTGCTTTGTGACATCACTCTGGTCCAAAATACACACCGCAAAATGAAAACCTGCAAATTACAATTCAAGAGCCTTCACAGCATATATCAAACTCACTGCTAAATGTTATTCTATACAAATTCTTTATATGTGCTTCATATATGAGGTGTTGTATCTGCCGTGGCTTTTTTGTATGCCTGCTTGTTTCCATTCCTGATTTCTCATCTCATTCCAGCAACAGCTGGAATTACTGTACAGAGATAGCCTGACTCCAGCTGCAACACAGCTCCTTCCATAAATGAGTTTGTTTTAAAGTCTTCTAAAACCAAATGGGGCATAACGTGGCCACCAAATGTCTGATGAAGCATCCCGGACTGAAGACCAAAGGAAACTGGTTGAACACTGGGCAACAACATTTACCCTCTTCCTTATTTCCCACATTCTTTGCATCTGGTTCCCCATAAAACATGCAGATACTTCAGTAACAGGAAAGCTGAGGATGTTAGTAGTCAGGCCTGATCTCACTGGCCTTTCCCTATGCTTGGCAACAAAATAAAACAGGGACTTAAGCCACAGTGAGTCACTGCATATTTCTGCTCTAAACACACATTCAGCACGTGGGGGAGTGCGCCACATTCATCCTAAATCCTACCAAAGCCCTTAGATCCAGGCAAGGTCACAGCTCTGCACTGCTCCTCAAGGAATATATATACCTTACTCTCCTAATGTTGACTTCTTCATAAAACCCTATGACTTGATTAACTGGCTCTTCTACACCTCTGAGGGAACCCTTTTTATCTGCCTGGAGCAGGTCCTTGCTTTCTGTCTGTCACCAAGAGAGGAGAAAGTCATGGGGCTTCTACCCGTATGAGCCTGGCTGAGTTATTTTCTTCCTCTGTGAGTTTGGGGAAATGACCATAATAGCAGAATATTGCCATAAGCTTTTCAGAGGCTTTGTGGAATTGAGATTCATGAGAGAGCTCTGACAACATAAACCACTACATAAATGCTAAAAGTTAACTGTTTTTAATAGCCACAGATTTAAGAGAGATCTTTCTTTCATTTTAATACAAAGGTGCAGAAATATCCTTCATTTCAAATAACCACTGTGCCTGCTGTGAGAGGCTCTGCACATGATTTTCATTGCCTTTCACACAGAAAATAGGAACACTACTTTGCATTTATAGACTTTAAAACTAATTTGCAGACAATCAAGTCTCGAAACCCCCACTGTGATACAGGAGGTAAACATTATATCTGTTTTAGAGAGGAAACTAAGAAGGAAAAAGGTTAAACCTCCAAGTCTAAAGCCAGAAAGGAGACATTTGAGAAATCAGGCATGCTAGTATGGTCTATCCAGATGCACAATTGCTCACTTGTTCTTCTTTCTGAACAGTTAACTCTTCTGCTCTCAAGGTTCTAAACATCAGGGTGCACACACCACATGGCAAGAGTGGCCACTTCATTTATCTGTATTTACCACCACATTTAATCTTCTGCAGATACTTCTGCTGACCACAGAGTGTGCCTGGAATTGCATGAGGCCATTTGTTCCATTTTCTAACATGTGTGGCAGTAGAAAATTGTTGACGACTAAAAGTTAACCAAACATTTATTTTTAGAACCCAAGTCCAACGTTACAGTGTCTGGACTCATAACTACCCATTTCTCCAACATTAAGCTGAGCTACCACATGAGAAAATTGCAAGAATGATAGTATTTCCAGGGCATATTGAGTCACTGTCCAACATCTAAATCGGGAAATAAAATAATTTCTCAGCAACTGGCAGCACAGTGGGGGGCAAAGCTTGCAGGAACTTGTCTTGTGTTGAAAAATATAGGTTTTTACTTTAAAACAGGAAACAGGTTCCTCATCACTAAACATTTTTTTTTAATTTCCCAATGATAGAAAAACAATTAGGTTCCATGGTATTGAATTCTTGGCATTATCTAGTTTAGAACAATTACTAAGCATCACTAGCTGAATTATAATGGTGATAACCAGGGAGAGGCAATAGTAGCACCATGGAGACTCAGAAACATGTATCATTTTTTAATCTGACCTATCCTAGAGATGTGCTATGGTCCCTACCTGGAGGCTCTTTCTTACTAGTCCTTGGAGAAAGATGCCTATGAAGCTCAACCCAGCCCAAGAGAGACCACCTTGGCTTGCTTCCTCAATGGCCTATGGGAATGCTAATGTGAAAGAGTAAAAAAGTCTCCGTGGCAGTGTGGTTTTTTTTTTTCTTTTTTCATTTGCATACAATTATTTTCCCCCCTTGGACGTGCAGGCTCCACATAATGAATTTAAGCTTCTGACAAAAGGCTTTCCTAGATCTGGGGAAGTACAGCTCAGAAGAAATTTGCTGATGCTTGGGATTTGCACACTGAAAGCCACATTTCTCCTGTCCAGGATTGCCTCTCTCCTCGAGAGGAGAAGCTGCCTACAGTGCCTCAGTTAATAATTAACTCCTAAATGGAAGCAGAAGGGTTGATGAGGGTGATGAAGGTTTACGACTGCATGTCTTTGTATCCTTTTGAAAAGGGGAAACAGATGTTTCCAACCACCACAAATTTCCATTCCACAGATCTCTTGCTCTGGTTGTTACCTTGGGGCAGTGACTTCCAAATGCTGTATTAAGAAACAAAAAAAATTAATTGTTTTGCTGGAGGTTCAAGAGTGAGTCTGGGGCAGAGTCAGAGGTTGAACACATTCCCTCACACAGCAGCTCAGAAGGCAGAAGACAGCATTGAAAAATCCTGTTCTAATACTGCTTTTTTTGCTGGTAATCAGGGTCTCCATGACTGCCAGTTCAATTGGAGAAGAGCCCTGGAAATTCTTCTGCTTTGTCAGCGACATGGTCTCAAGCAAAGCCCTGTCTCATCTGTCAAAGTACAGTCTGGATGCTTTCACTAGCATTAATTTAAATTTCTAAACAAACACCAGACCCTACCAACTTGTGTAAAGGCGAAGAAGTTAATTTTATCTGAGATGTTTGGGTTTCCTCCCCTCTTTTGTCTTCCGCTTTAAACTGATGCCATCTTGATTTTTTTAAAAAAGGCGGGGGGACATTTTTGAGTGCTGTCAGCAGATATGCATTTGTATGTTTTTTCCATCTTTTAACTAACAAACAGGAGGGGGAATAAAGTTAATTTTGCTAGCAGCCTGCTGTGATATAAATAAAAATAATAGGTACATTCACAGATTTTGAACTTTTTACAGCCACTGCTGCAAAAAGCAATTTTAATTTATAACCACGGATTCTTGCAAAACATATAACGAAGACATAATAAAATGAAATGTTTATCCTGTGGCTCCCATTAGACCTCCGTTCGATGGTTGTAACTAATGACTTGTTTTTCCACTTTTGTATTGGAAGCCTTATTATTGGGCTGCACAGAGCATACCTTATTTGATTTCCCTAGCAAGGTCTGCACCTCTTGCTGAAGCCTGCAATTAGATGTTCATGAAGTAATATTAAAAAGCTGCGTAATCACATCTGTGGTCAAAAATTAAAAAAAATAATAAAAAAGCCAGTAACAAGCCAGCTCTGTTTGTATAATATTATACCGAGTACAATAGACTAATGTTCACTCCAGTGCATGTGTCCTTTTGACTAACCACTTCTATCTGACAACCTTTTTTTGGCAACAGAACACATTGTACTTTTTGGATAATTGACTGTGGAATATAATGTTGTTTATTCAAAAGCAGGTCACACAGAACTGAGCTTCCAGTTGTCTTTATCCTTCTACCTTTCTTATCTTCATGCTGTTTAAATTTATGCTGAATTTCTTTTAATTACACATATGGTTTTAATTGCTGTTCTGTATTTATTCAGTAGAAGGTGACCTGATGGTGAAATGGTACAGAAAGGTGGGTGAGAAGCTGAATTTAGATTTGAAAACTGTATTTGGACATATTTATTGGTGATTAACCTCACAAAGAAACAATCAGAAGTACATGCATTCCCAACACACTCTGGTACCTACAGGGCCACATTTGCCTGCAGTACAACTGCATTATTTCTCTGTACTGAAAAATCTACTAGAAAGACTCACCCACTACTTGCTCAGTGATCTGGAAAACCTACAGCAGCAAAAGGCCTAATTTTAAATCTAAGCCTTGGAGGACAAGAACCCTGAGGGAAAGTGATGTAGAAACACGTAAAAGTTGTGAAAAATCTAGATGACGGGAAGTGCAGTTGAGAAAATGGGTTCAGGAGAAAGTTTTAACTGAAGTATTCAAAGGAGGCCGTGCAAGAATTGATGTGTTTCTAAAGCATGTTTTTGGGATGCAGCCTGTGGAAAGAGAAGTCACAAATAATTATTGCATAATAGGAGGGGGAGAGGATTTTGATGCAGAAAGGAACTAAAAAACAGCCTTCTAACACAAGCTGGAGAAGGAGTTGCAAGGCACCTTTCTGATGCTGATCATCAGATCAGGAAAACACAATTGTTACTTAAATCTTTGAGTCTGCAGGATACACATGAAACAGAGGTTTACAAGAACACAAATGTTGCAGGGCACTTCCTCACGGAGATTTCTTCTGTCAGCCAACTTGGACCGCAAAATACCCACCAGGCTTCCTGGTGACAGCCTAGAAGGAATCCACCAGTGGCATATACACAGCAAGAGCTTCCCTGTCCACTTACGCTATTTTCTCTCCACAGAAAAGGCATGAGTTTTCACTTTAAGCTCTATCGCAGCAACAGCAGAAAAGAAGGTGATTCATTTAATGAACCAGCTCTCACAAAGCTGGAGGAAAACCCTCAAAGAAAGAAACTTCAGGTGTTGGTAGAGTCTAACTAGGCAATAATAGGATGAAAATTATGATAGCTAATCTGCTGTATATTATAGCTCAGGTGTGGTTCCATTTTACTGATGACTAAGCTAAACCTAATAAGTCAGGTTAAGTTACAGCCGACTCATTTGAGGAAATTTTGTTTGTTTGTTTAGAAATATATTTAACTGGGAGGATGAGTGATACTGACAGTAAGAATAATTCATCTGTCTGAGCTGGTGCTAAACCACACTGTGGAAAATCCTTGCTAATGCTACATTGATCAGTTAACACACAACAGCTCCACTCTTCTAATTTGTTTTGTGTAGCTGACTTTAGGTGGCCCATTTCAATCTGGACTATTTTGAGGAGCCATGTGAAACTAAGTCACTACCCTATTAGTGTGGATAAAGAGGCATATGAATATTACTCTGCTACAAGCAAGACGTAGTTCATCTGATATTTTTTCCAGCAGAGAGAATACATTGCGTCTGGAACAAAGAAGAAAATGTGACTGGAAAGTTTAGAGCCCTTAAATTAATTCCCTAGACAAAAAGTTGAGGCATCATACTCATAATATCATGTTATGTAACTTGCTGTGGAGCCAGGCAGCTACTAAGTGAAATAGTATGAGTTATAAAAACAAAATATTGTTGTGAAAACAATTTTACGGCTTTATAATTCACTATTATTTTCATTTAAGAACAAAACTGTCAGTGTAATTGCAGATTCTGTTTGCCTTGCAGGAGTTCTTTCAGCCTGTGATAGGAAACCTCTTCTTTTTTATTAAAACTTTTTTTTTCCTCCAAAGGCTGCTATTGAATTTAGTATACAATGTTTCTTTATAGTTATTCAGAGGTAAATCTTAACAGGAAGCCCATTATGCAGAGGCCAAAGTTAGTTTAATACCAGAACATTTATGATCAGTAAATGTAACCATATATTAGCAACTGCTTCATACCATTATTCCTGGATGAAACAAATATATCAGCAGACATTATAGACTTTGTAATCTTTACAACTGAATATCTATTTTTGGTGGGATCCTACATGGCTGGCACTGCTCACTGTGCACCATGATAGTTTTCTAACTTGCCTGCTCATTCAAGTACTAGATTTAAGAGCCTATCTATGCACAACCATCCCTATCCATGGAAAAATGATTCAACTTTTAAACTGTGAACAGCCCCCTACACAAAGTGCTGCTTCAGTAACAAACTATTACTATTCCATTTGTATGTGTGCTATTAAAAACTAGATTAGGACTACAAATATGCTTCACAGAGGTCAGTGGGAAAATCACCCAAATACAGGAAGATCCACTACAAATGACATGGCCAAAATACGACATCACCCAAAGCATCATCTATGTTGTCACTGTGTTGGGAGCATAGTGACTTCTCTTAACACTGGCATTGCCATCAGGTCATAAGCCCAAAGAGTTTCACACCAACAGGGCAGCCAGAGAGTTTCTCACCCCAAACAGAAGAGCCACCAAATGACACCAGGATGTTCTATGTCTCCTTGTCCTGCCCAAATCTACCAATCAATTGGTGCCTAACCTTGGACAAGTTTCTCTATCCATTCAGGTTCTGGCTTCATTGCAATTAACTTGACAATGACACAGAGGTTATCTGACAGAAGAACAGCTTCCTCACACACTCTGGTGCTTTGGCTTTGAAATAATTACAATGTGGTTGGACTTGAGTGTATTTTAAAATGGAAGGAATCAGCTCCTTCAGTAATCAGCAGCACCACCACACACAATAGCCAGAGTCTGCCTGCAAATTAAGTGGCACTCACTTTTATGGGTGCTGCTTTCTGTTCTGGAAGCTGCAGACCAGTAGCAAGGTTAACCATCCTTGTCTCATCATGCTACAGACCAGGCTGCACCTTAGAGACCTGAGCTCAGGCAGCCCCAGGGCCCAGGCAGGCCCCACTGCCTGAAAACCAGCCAGCCTCCCTGGCTGATGCTATCTAAGTATGCACACACTGCAGCTTATAACCTCAGACCCAAAATTCTTATGTTAGCCCGTAACACAATCTGGCAGGATCTCTCAAGGTAGACACTTGGTTATCAAGAGTTAACCAGCATGGAAGCAGAGCCCCTGATTAACTTCAAGGTTGCCCCATGCCTTATCATGTGTGGAGGCATTGTCCTCAGCTTATTTTAAGAAGGAGCAAGAAAGAACATCCAGGTATTATGCCAAAAGCCTCTTTCTCAATTATTCCTCTTATATTTCTAACCCATTGTGGCTGACTAAAGGCTAAAGCTGCAAAAGCTGCATCCTGAAGCTGTAAATTTAAGTTGGTTTTTCAGTATATGGTGACCTGACTTACTCCTGTAACTGCAGGCTCCGTTATCTTTAACTTCAAGGTAATTGTTTGGCAACTCTTTGTTTCACTATTTCAGGAAAACAATTCAAATATATAATTCCTAAGAGAAAAAACTGATTAATTGCTCTGTCATCAGCTGGTTCCTGCTAGTATATGGAGTGCTTAAATAATAAATATATAATACAAAGAACAAAGAGTAAAGTTCTCAAACTAACACATTAAACACATTTCAAGCCAAGGATTGGGCTCTTTCAAAAGTCTAGGGTATAAACCAGACTGTGTCAGATTCCTGCAGTCAGGATAAGGACACCATTCTAAAAACACCTCCTTGCATCTCTTGCCAGCACCTATTCACCTGAAAAAACCCACAAAGATTTTCGTGCAGAGATTTATAATAACTTGAAGAAGAAAACATTGTTCTCAATGCCACAATACCAGAAGTCCTGAGCTTCTCATCTTTTTGTTAGACACAACTACCTTCTTTCCCCTCCTCCTCATTTTAACAGAAGCAACAGTATTTAATTTAATCCACCCAGAAGCAATGACAGAGTCAGCAGCTGATATACAGCTAGTGCTGGTTAGAACTCCGAGTTACTGTTTTGTGAAGAATGTCAACATTTTGACATTTGTTGCTATTCTCAGGGTTGAAAGGAACTGCATATTCATCTGGAAATTTTGAAATGTCACACTGAACTCGCAGATTCAACTCTGAATTTCTGAATTTCACCTTCTATTTCATTTCACATTCGCTTTCAGTATTGTTTAATTCATTAAATGCCAAAGTAGAGGATTTTAAATAACCCATTTTAATTTTGTTTTGCTTTGACCATGTTAAAACTATGGGAAGCCACTGTCCCACACTGACAGGAAACCAACTTTAATCATCACTTTATGCTATCTCCAAATTCCGTCCATTGAAAATTTTTGTTACGTGACTTTTGTGAAGAACACACTTGGGTGAAGACATAAAATTTTGGGTGAGAAGACACTTTGGGGGAGGCAAGCAACGCAAAGCAAGCTGCCTGCCTTCCTCCACAAGTCAAAAGCAACACTAGGAAGGAATAGATCTCTGTGACAGCAGGAGGGAATCTGGCAGACTCCTTTTATTCATCTGCAGAGAAGGAAAAATTTCTAGTCACTAAATTAACAGCAAACAGCAAGAGAATTAGTCTCAGTTCAAACGCAAGTGCCGGAGGTATCTCCTTTATGTAAGTGATGGCAGACTGAAAAAATTATTAAACCAGTACAAGAGAAGTGCATCAGTCATAGCGAAGGGCACCGGAGAGCAAATGCTTCTGAGGCAAAGATGAAACTTCCAAGTGAATGTCTCCATCACAGGTATTAAATCAGTGGAAAAACTGACAAAAGCTGTGTAAAATGAGAAAACAGCGAGCTGTCACAATCCCTTTTGGGCACTGCAAGCTGCATGAAACCACATGAGGGCTGGCTGCAGCAGGCAGCAAAGAAATCACCTCCAGCAGTGCGGAAACCACACGGTGGCTGAGTGGCCACCACCACCTAAACCACGCCACAAGCATGAGCCACCTCATTAAATCCTCCTGGTTTACAGCTGTCTCCCCACTTTCCATGGTGCTCACCTGGAAAGGGGTGCAGAACTGAAGGGCTGTCTGAAGAGGAAGCCATGCTCCATATGCACTGATGCCTCCACAGGTGTGAATGGGGATACTGGGACCCGTGGCTGACCAGGTTTAGGAACTCAGGCACTTGTGCCATGTCTGGGAGAACAGACACAGCTACCAAAGGGACATTGCTCCCGTTCTCCTTCCAGTACATCTGCACCAATGGAGCGTGGATTTGAATGCTGTACTAAATCAGAGCTACAAGACACTTCCGTCCTCACCAAATTGTGAAGCTGCTCTCAAGAGATCAATGTTTTTGTTAAAATTTCCACCATTTTGGACCAGAGCCACAAAGCTGTCTCAGATGGCTTCAGTAGTACCTAGTCTGGATGTTGAAAACGTGAAGGTCCCTTTAGGAAGGAATGTACTTCCCAAAGCCTATGAGTAGAATTAGGAGAACAGCTGGGATCTGAGATCTAAGAAAAACAGATCTCCCAGAGCCACCCCTCAAATACACCAGGAAATACATGAGGTCCCTAAAAAGTCCACAAATTCACTTGGGAGATATGATAGTGTCTCAAAAATGCTCAAACATGACCAAACCATTGAAAGCACCTAGACCTATTTTTGAAAATATGAGAACTCAACAAGAGTTTTCAGTGTCTTCACCAGTCCAGCACAGAAACATTTGGTGATAGATGAGCTGGTCAGGGGTGGGAGTTTACCAGCCCTGTTTTGGCCACAGGGCAAAGTTCTGGGAATACTCCACGTCAGAAATTGGCTTTGTAATACGTGTACTATGGACATCCTGGAGCCAGAAATGAGCCTACCTAATGAGCCACCCTGGCCCGGTGCCCTCTGCCCTTTGGGAAAGGAGATGTTAAGAGAGAGGCTTCAGATTTTGATTTGGTCTGAGCAGGCACAGCAAGAGCTTGAGAAGAACTAAATGGTCTCACGAGAACTCTGCTGCTACTCCTACAGAAGTCTCCACCACCCAACAACCAGAAGAGAAAGCTCCTGAGGTTTTTTGGCTGTTGAAGCACATGAAGGTTTAAATGAGGACATGCACTCCACTAGATCATTTCCTAACTAGGACTTGAGCACTAATGCTAGACAGGGTGCTGCAAAAGACTAAAATGCTCAGAGGCTTCTCAGGCATGGCTCTCACTCCGTAAGTTGCCCAAGGACAGAATGCAACGTGGAATTGTGTGTGAGTAAAACTCATTGTTTTCAGCAGGCTTTAAGAACCAGTAGAGATTATTTGCTGTTCCCATACCAATCCAGATTTATTTTGGATCAGCAGCGACTTCAACATGATTAGTACACAACAAAAAACACAGAGCCACAGTGTCATGAACCTCTTCCTAGCCAAAATGCCAAATATAAGCCATTTTTTTTTTACCCTTTAAAAACATGAAACAAATTTAATGAAAAATTTTGCCTCTTACGGTGATGGATTATGGTATATGTTAGAATTAAGGACCATGAACTTTTAATCTGAGATGGATTTGCTACAAGATTCTTAATAATTTGCACACAAACTGTGTTCAAGATTAGGAGTGCACTTTTCTGAATACATTTAGAAATTGTTAGATATTTTAAAACCATTCCCTTGCAAGAAGAAAAATTCCTAAAGGCCATCTTACATTTTTTGTGATATGTATTAATACTCCTTACCTTTTCTGTTTCCTTAACTGAAAGGTCTCAAATCAACCTTGAAAATGCAAAACACAACCAAATGAAGAATTATGTGTGTGTGTAGGAAAAGACGTTAAAATTCACATGACAGCCAAGTCAAATAAAAGTGACAATTCTCTCTAACAGATATATGGCTCTAACACAGCCTTTTTTTCCCTCTTTTAAATAAAATAATTCCCCAAGTTGATTTTATGAATGAGGCATTCTGCAAAGGAGAAGAACAGCACGTGGTAAGGCTGGACAACACTGCTTTAAAGGCAAAGCCTGCCACCAATATGTTACAGAAGATCTGTAAACTCAAAAGTGAAATAGGTAAGAAAACAGCTATTTAGCAATTGGAAGAGAAAGAAAGTTTCTGGAGGGATTTATCATCAAGCAAATAATGGTCTGTTCTGCGGAAGAACTGAAATTATTTTTTATACAGATACTTATGAAATATTTCTGCGTGTGTATTTGCAAATGCCACGTGCACACACAGTACCATGTGTATATAAATATATATAGGCATACATGAAACCCCAAACTTGAGCTAAATTAAATTGTCCCTCCAGCTTTGTAATGCAAATGAGACTAACAGGCTTGTGCTGTTTGTGGTTTGAGATGATTTGCGTTTCCATAGAGATGTGGACTGAACTACAGTTTTTAAATTTTTTATATATATAAGTCTACTTGTATCTATAAAAGTCTAAATATGGATCTGCTATACCTCAGCATTTCCTCAGTGACTCCACTGGAACCACAACCATTTATTTACAACAGTTAAGGCTATGTGCAAATTTTGTGTCTTTCTCTACTTTTCAGTCTAAGCTCTATACCAAGTACCTGCAGAACTGAGAGTTTATTGCTTCTCTCCCTGCTTCAAAGCTTCTTGCTAATGAAGGGGAAGAAAAGAGAAAAAGCAGTTTCTTAGCTGCTAGTAGATAATATTTCAAGGACTTCTTTAATTTCTTGCCCTCTCTAAACTGCCTCAAGAAACATCTTTGCCTTTCAAAATTCCCACTGTCAGGAAACCTGGAATTTAGGGAAGACCATCTGTGTGCTGTTAGAGAAGGAAATGACAATAGGACAGGCTTTCTGTTATGTATCAGAAGCTTCTTCCACATTCCTTGTGAGCACCCACGAACTCAAGAGCACGGATATGCTCAGACGTGCCAAGGTGGGCCTGGGAGCAACTGCATCATTGCCTCCCTGCCTCACCCTTTGTGGTATCTCAGCTCATCATACACAACAAGGGCCTCACAAAGCTAAAACACCTCTGTCCTCCCAGAGCCACATTAGAGACAGCCACCAGCAGAAGTGACAAAAGCCAGGCAGGATCATCTTGGGCAGAGACACCAGGCAGACCCATTTTAACTTTCTATTTCAAATTGACTTCACTTTGTGAGGTCCAGGCACTTGTTGAAGTGAATAGGGGCCACCCGGTGTACCACATCGGAGAGGAAAACCAGAGCCAAGCTCTGTGGGGACTCATTTCCATGTGGTTTCAGTGATAAGTGATCTTTGAACAGAGACACACCAGAGGACAACCTCTGCAATCACTATGAACCACAATCAAAACCAGCTTCTTGTGTACCTCCCATCTGCTGAGGACAGGGAGGATTAATTGTTGAACCAGGGATGTCCACAAGCACATAAAGCAGCTCACACCCAGCCTCTCACTTCATCTTGGGAGTGCCCAGAAGAAAAGGCTCCAGTTCAGCGATGCCTTAGGGAGGCACGGCCAGGGAGCTCCTTGGGAAACAGCATGTCACAGGGACAAAGCCTCTCTCCCTCCTGTGGCCTGACACCATGCTTCCACATGTGACACCATCTCCCCATTTGAGGCCAACGGTTTTTCTGAGACCCTGGAGAGGTTATTTTCAAAGCAGATGAGAGTCCTCTATTTCCAGCTTTTAAGAAGCCATATGTAGGGTGACCTGCCCCACACCTCTGATAGCACTGCCTTAACCCCAACACCTTTCAGGGAGCATCCCAAGCCGCATTCAGCCACGTGGCTCTCCCAGGAATGCCAGTGACCATTGGCATCTCTTACCTTCTGCTGCAGGGCGGGCGGCTGCGGGGCCAGCACAGGGTCAGTGATGTAGGTCTTCTTCGTGCCCGGTGGCTGGTAGAGCCCAGGGGGAGCCTGGCCCATGGCATTACTGGCAGGATAGGCCGGCTCGGCCTTCCAGGAGCTCTGCGGCACGTAGGGCGCTTCGGAGCCGTTCCTGCCGCCGTAGCCCCCGTAGTAGGGCTCCTGGTAGCGGCCCTGCGGAGGCGCGTAGCCGTAGGCGGGCTCAGCGGGCCGGCCGGCCGGAGGCGCGTAGCCGTAGTTGGGCCCGTGGGGCTGTGGCGCTCCGTACTGAGGGGCAGCGGGCTGGCGGGACGGCGCGGTGCCGTAGGGCTGGCCGGGCCCCAGGCTGCCATAGTGCCCGGGCTGCTGGCTGGGCGGTTGGTAGTGCGGGCTGGGCTGCGCCGTCCTCACCTGCACGTTGAAGGCCGGGCGGCTCGGCGTGGAGGCCGTGGTGTAGGAGGCCGGCACCGGCTGCGGCTTCAGGGTGCCAATGGGAGTGACTGGGATGGGCGCCGGCTGCCCCGGGCCCTTGGCAGTGGACTTCTTGGTGGCGGTGAGGGGAGGCTGGTTGGGGATGATCATCCGCTTGTGGCCAGTTACAGGAGTGGACACGGATGGGGTGGTGGCAGCGGAGCCGCTTGAGGTCCCAGAGCCCTGGAGAGCAAGGAGAGAAACACCAGGTCAGCAGGAGGGTCGAGCAACAAGGACAGAAATGGGGGTTTACAGAAACATCTGTGCAGCAACTCAAACTGCCTAGGAAAGCAAGAATAACCTAGGGCCATGCATTATAGAATGATAACAGCAACCTTCCCCTGCTCTGACAGAACAAGGACGGCACCGCAGCAGCCAAGCAGAACTGCCATGCATGGCATTTCATCTCTCCTTGGAGGCTTCTCCTCCGCCTCCAAACAAATAAATAAATTAAAAAATGATACATACAAAAAATAAACCGGAGACTTGCTCGAGGATAATTAGGGAAAACCCCATGCATTCCTCATGAGAATGAGGCCGTTTTGAAAGAGAGACAATGAGATTATAGTCTCTATGGAAACATGAAATTCCTTGTGTCCTTAAGAGCACTTATAGGGTTCTGCCCCAATACAGGAGCTCCTTTAACTGTGCAGGAGGCAGCAGGTTGGGATAGCCTGCAAGCAGGTCCCAGGCTGAAAGAATGAACTCCAATCAAAGCAAGTCATTAAGGTGTTCCTACCCTGGCTGTACTGGTTAAAATCCTGGAGCGACCCCAGAAAAGTTAAATGCTAAACATGCTTCATTAAAGGGCAGAATGCGGGTTAGGACTTCCAAGACTTTCAGAAGTCAGCTCCTACCATGGCAGCCATGTAAGCCTGCACCGTGCCCCAGGCACAGCAATGCTGGGACAGCCAGGGAAGAGGATCACAGCAAATGCTGCTGCTTCCTGCAATTTGGCCTTGGAATGAAGCTTTGGTGCAGTGACGCCGTCTAACAGGCATCGTACATCCTTCAGTCTAATGTGCTTGTTTGTCTGGCTTACCTCGTATTCAAATGTTCAAAAACACCAATGTGAAAAGACATCTTTGTTAAAGAGCTAACAACGTGAAACAGTTTCTGAAGAACACTGGCAAACACTCTTTATGTCTTTTCACTAAATCAAAGAAGAGCAAACTTGAATTTCTAGAGTTTAGGCTTGGTAAAATTTCTTGCTTCTCTATTTTCCTTTACTCTAAAAGAGTACCTGAATTTTATGCCTTATACAGAGAAACGCATTAAAGTGAAGACATGCAGTTTGACTGCACTTAACATTATAGCTACATGAGGTTATACTTCATTCAAACTTCCTGTACCAGACTTAATCTCATCCATGATCTGCTGGATAATCTACAAATTCACAGCAGCCCAAGGCAGACCAGCCCAGCCTTCACCCATGTTTATGTGCACTCTAAGACATGTGCTACCTTTAAATGACCAACCTTCTATTTGTCCCCAGATGTTCCTGCTCTATGCAGTCACCCTGACCTCCGTCTACTGTACACCACCCTCTTGCTGGGGAGGGCATGGTGAGGACTCTTTGGGACATGCCCAAGCTGTACTGGGGCCAGAGAAATCCTGTGCCTGGTCAGCAGGTGGCGGCAATTAATTGCTGCCAAAGCACCCGGAGGAGGCTGGGGGAACTTCAGCCACCCGGAGCCTCCAAGGGTTTCAAACTCATCCTCTCTACGGGGTGGGAGAAACTCA
Source organism: Bombycilla garrulus (assembly GCA_013400315.1). Classification (NCBI taxonomy): domain Eukaryota; kingdom Metazoa; phylum Chordata; class Aves; order Passeriformes; family Bombycillidae; genus Bombycilla; species Bombycilla garrulus. The sequence continues at coordinate 353,707 of VXBU01000062.1, read as the reverse complement.
TCCTCTGCACAGGGTGGTTGTGTCCCCCAGCATTTGGTAACCACCCCATACAAAGAAAAAGAAGATAAGTGCAAGCCACTAGCCTACAAACAAGTCTATCCAAGGGATAAGGAAGCTCTACCACCCAGCTGGCAGCTCTTCCCAGGTGATATGCAAACACTTTTTTGCTGATGCACTAGTAAAGACCTTGCTCCTGCAATCACACCTTCAGGGCAAACCTCCCACAAGGAAACACTATAAATCAGCAAAAAACCCCAAGCAAATAGGAGCATCAGTCTGTTCTGAGAGGTGTAAAAGGTGTGTATTCAGAGGTGGGAAATAATAAGGCATCAAACTTCTGCTGGAGGAAAAATATCTCAATGTATTCACACCCTGACCTTGCTAACAGAGCCATGACAAGGCAGCATATAGACAGACTGAAGAGATTTTGAAACTGAGAGTAAGGAAGAGATGAAGCATGTCTCAGCTGAACTGCAAGGGCAGAGACAGGTTAAAGGTCTGCAGCCCTCCATTAATACTGCCCGAATCTTCTACTTCTGACGCCGTAGCCCCCGTAGTAGCACTCCTCCATCCCCGCATCAGAACACAACTGCACCAGCACTCACTGCTAGCAAGAAAACTTGTTGTCTGTCAGAATTTTTCTCCCATGTCAGGTTGGCATTTATGCCTGAGAGTGCCAGAAACTTCCCCATTTCCTCACCTATTTCATTCTTGTAAATTACAGTAGTTTGTCCACTTACTGTAATGGGATGAAAGGTTCACAATGCAGCACTGTGTAATTACCACCAGAAAAGCATTTTTCTTTTCCATGTGAAGAGGTAGAAGGTAGATAATGTTATAAAGACAACGGCCTGTCTGGAGGAGGGGGAAAGACCAAATCAAAACAACCTAAGTGAACCCTGTTCACCACATTCTGTATTTCTGAATGCAGATTCTGGAAGCAGGTCATGACAGACACTACTAAAGCTCTTCTGATCCTATCTCAAGAACTGGAGGACTTTAATCTTACATATAAACATCCACATAAGACTTCACTTAATGGGCTGATGCCAGCCTGGACTGGGATACACCTTACGAATGAAAGATAAAGCCTTCTTCCAAAAACACCCCAAACCTTCACAATCTGCGGAGCGGCACCAAGCAGCTCCTGTGTTTGACGCTACAAAGAGGATGAGCTGGAAGTATCCCCTCCTGCATCAGAATCCAAAGAGGGAAGGTGGCAGTTTGGGGGAGCAGAGCCCAAACTTTGCTATCAACTCCACAGCAAAGGCCCAAGCTAACAAGTACCGGCTGCATTGTGGCATCAAACCACAGGCTGCCTTGAGGAGGAGGAAGTTTGCATCAGTAGGAGTCCCCAGAGGCGCCCTGCATGACTCATTCTGAATTCCTCTGAGGACACTGGGCAAGTGTGTGATAAAAGCTGGGGTTTAGGGGGGGGAGGTGTAAGGCTAGCTGATGTGGAGTATTAGAGAAATGGGACAGGCTACAGGGAATTTAACGCTACTGGAGCACTGATGATTTATGGGGACACAAGTTGGTTGTAGCTCTTGCACAAGGGCACAGGTGAGATACCAACATAAATCCTCTGCCCTTTTGCCTGACAGAGAGAAGGGTGGCCACAGTCCAGCCACGCACTCAAATATCACCCCAGGCTTAAGCCTTAAGACTACTAATGGATTAAGAAAAAAACATTATAAATGAACGGTAACTATGGACAAGGTTCCTGCTCTGAGGACAGGAATGTGTGGAAGGATGAGAAATGGGTACTCAGATTCCACTAGAAGAGAGATTTCAACAGCTGTGTGGAAGGCACTAGGAGGACAGGAGGGATGGATGAGGCTGTAAAGATGCCAGGTAGATGGAGTAATGAACAGAAGGCTGGAAGGGGCTATCTATATCCCTGGGTACAGTATAGCAAAACAGATGATTGTCACAAATGTTTCACCCAAGTGAATCCATAGAACTTCCACCAACACGCTCATCCAAAAGCACATCAAAGTGACAGTCCAGAAACTTGAAAACAAGTAGAAACAGGAGAAAGACAAAAAGTGAATTCATAGGAGCACAGGCATCCCTTTCTCCAGCAGCTCCTGGACAGCTCATTTCAAAACCATACTGCATTTGCAAGTGATTATCACAGCCAAACACACTCTCTGACATCCTCTGAGGGCTGTTTTCAGAGGAAGACAGGCTTTCCTCTGCTCGCCATGCCCTGATGAAACTGTCTGACACACTTCGCAAGTGCAAATTAAAACCACGCTACTTACCATCAACCCCTTCTTGCAAATTCATATTTGCAAAGAGAGTAAACTAGAAACCCCAGGTGTTGATAACATAGAGTCGTTAAGAGAAACTAGAGTAGGAAGGAGTTAAATTCAGAACCTCATCTACCACAAGCATTATAATACAAAATCTTTTTTTTTTAATGGGAAAGCACAAGAGCCTTGTTTAAACACAGATGGAAGTACCTAAATGTACTGCCTCTTCTACAAATGAATTATCCAGCAGTTCAAGTAAAGGTGAACTAATACTGACAAAATCAAGTAAAACTCAATCAAATGTGGGAGGAAAAAAAACCCAAAACACTTCTAAGAAAGTTTGCCATATATAACCATGAGGGGAATCATTTTGCTTGGCAAATCCTGCCCTGTCTTCATAAATGCAGAGGAGGCTTATAATAATTTTCAGGAGTTTCTTGTACCAACCATCATAGGAAATGTCTACGGCATTGTAATAAAGCCATGCTGTCCAAGGGATCTGACTGTCACAGCTGGGTGTCTGGATTCAAAGCTACCCTGGTGGGGAAACCCAAAATTCTTAGTATTCTTTGATTCATCATCCTGTAGAAATTATTTACATAGATATTAAATTAAATTCAATGTACATCTACAACTAAAAAGTCAGTCCATAGGTACTAGGGATGAAACCCGTTGTTCTACAGAAATTAACCTATAATTCTTTACCATTTGTCAGGGTTAAATCTTAAAAAGAGTAAAGAAGAATAATCACAGTCTACAGCATGAGCATGATACTATATGGTCAGCTGGAATCCATATGAAAAGGACTTCATTCTTTTACTTTGCACATTTGTAGAATTATTTTTATAGAATCCCTTCAGTTACTCAAGTTTCAGAGACTGAATCAAAAATGCCAAAAAAAGTTTATCACACTCTATTCAATTCTCCAGACACTTTTTCATAAAGGTACAGTTGAATAGCTTTAGCCCTTTAGCTGTCAAATTATCACATATAAAGATACATTACTCCAGCTCACTGATCTTCAACCTTTATGCTCGGCAGCCCCCAAATGTTTTTCAGAAGAGACAAGCTCCTTTATGGGGAAAGTTAATCTATTGACAATAATCATGGGTTTTTCAGTTACCTTTCATTGAATTCTTCTCAGTTACCTTAGGAGTGATCCATCGACCCCCAGGCTTTGCAGAGCAGAGGTTGAGAACCACAGCTCTAGCTGGGGCTGCCTTTTTTGGGCATTTCAGTCACTAATTACTCCAGGATAGGAATGAAACAACTCTTCTTCCTCGAAAGGCAGAAACCTGGCAACTACCGGTGGGCTGAACCCAGGATGCAGCGTTCTCAGGGGGCTGCCAGTTCAACAGGCCACTGCAGCATCTCTCCTCTTAACTCAGCCCCTCTCCTGCATGGTCCACTGACACAAGCTGGGCTGGTACACAGGGCCAGCTCAGGCCACCTGAAATCCTTTAAGTAGCACTCAGTGGTGGTGGAAATCGGAGGCCTGGGTGGGAAGGGAAGAAAACGGTGAAGAATTAGCTTGGCTTTTCCTAACACCAGTGATGGGCATTCACCCTGGCTAGCTGGAGGTGCTTAAAGCTCTCTCTCTGAAATATACCTCCATAGGGTCACTTATCCCGTTCTAATATTGAAGCCTAAAACAGGGGAGATGAATCATCCACTGGGGGAATCTAGTTCACTCTGCTGACTGTAAAAGAAGCGAAAAAACAGGCAAGACAAGTCACTGAATATTTAGACAGCAGAAGTTAGTGGAGACAAATTCCACAATAAGCAGGTAATTTTGATGTGACTGTAAGAAGCAGAGATCCCTTTTCCCTGCATTAAGTGCCCTGCCACTCAAGCTCAGCTACAGCAGCACACCAAAGGGATTTCTGAGCGCCAGCAGCTCAGAAATCCAGCCAGGATCCTGCTGCACCCTGTAGCCAAGGCATGACCAAGAGGTTGTGTTGCAAGTTTATTTCTAGTGTATGAAGGGGGCTGGCATGAATGGGTTATCCTTCCCCACCTCTTCTTACAGCCCTGTGCTGAACAGTGGCTACTGCTGGAACTGGAGCCGCTGCTTTTCCAGGAGCAGCATCTGGGCTGAGTGTCTCTTCTGCCTGAGGTAGCACAACTCAGCTCCACCTCAGTGTGGGAAAGATAACCCCAGAGAAAAATAAAGCACTCTGCTTTGAAACTTGGGCCTTTAGGTACCTGAAAATGTGAACAGGCATTTTGGGGGATTTCCTGATGTGCAGACACCTCTACCTCCTGCTGACTTCAAATTCTGTATTTGAACAAGCTGCTCTGCCCTGAACCTGTCTGAACCTTTTTCTGTCTGAAATAACATCTGGGTGAAAATGAGAAATTTGGCCTCTCATTTGGGACTTGCAGATGCCTGGAGTCCTGGTAGAGCTCCAGCTAAACTGCTTCACGTCCAGAGAGCTTGAGTGGATGGACTGCTCCCATTTAGCATAACTGATGTATTTTTAATATACAGCATTCCCTGGCCTTCTTTGTAAGGTCCAGACAGTCCAAACACACTGAGGACACATCTTTACAACTCTGCGCTGCTGCCGTGCCGTGCACACAGCTCAGTTGCTAACACAGAAAGTGTCAAAATGTCCTTAGAACCCAATCCAAAGTATTGAAGTCCGGTCCAAACCTTAAACCCCTCAGCCAAAACACGTTTATAATCAGATGAAGTTTTTCTTTACACTTTCATCATTCTCTCATTTCTAGTTTACAGCTGACAAGCGAGTGTCACGGATGTATGGCTGTGCATGGATCAGCAGCCACACTCCGACTTCGCAGATGTGGGATTCAATTTGCTGGCTTGATCACCAGAAGCTATCAAGGTACTGCTCCCAGGCATTACACCAACAGAAAAAGAGGAGAAACCTAATAAAGTGTTCATCTCTGGTTCTCAAATGAAGAGAATACCTTGCAAATGCCATGAAGTGTTACAAGAACACAGCTGCTTCTTGAGCTTTGATCTGTTTTTCAGCTGCTACCACAGGTGGAAAAGGAGTTAACATAATTGTTAATGTTTCTGTCCATAACCTCTTTTGTACTCCTTGTGATTGCCCAGCCAGAAACCATGGGAGATGGTGCACAGAAGAAAAGGTGCAAAGAGCTGACCTCCAACATTTTATCACCGAAAACAGCCTTCCACAACTAGATACGTGCAGTTACAGACACACACCTTGGTTCAGCATTCAGTGCAGGTGTCAAGTGTTTTAGGCAACCTGGATTTCCACTTTGCAACACTCCATTAATTCCAAAGAGTCTGAACACATCTGAAAAATTTGGTCTCCAAAACACAACAGTGTTATGCCAGGGAAGAATTTCCTTCTCAGTTTCATATTTACTTTTTCGTTTACCTAATATTATCGCTACAATGACTACTCCGAGCTTTTTTTATTTGCTTTTCCTTTTCTGATGACTGATCATCTGGTATTTATGAGATGAGAGACCAGTTTTAAAAGATGTGCAAACAATTGACCTAAATACTTTTAATGCTGGTGGACAGTCAAGGTCCATAATTCCAGCTTAATTCATTGAAATGGTTAGTTATGATTTATATTCTTCTATTTAAGCAATTCCACTTGACCACTTCAAATGCAGTAGCAACTTTATCTACAAGAATATCAGATGTCAGCATGAGACATAACTGTCAAAAAATTAAGAAGATGCCAGTCAAGAGAAGTTAAACATTTTCTGAATTCATCTCGGGATATTTCTGTGATTTCCCACTCTCATCACTAAAATGACATTATTTGCACCCATCTGGACCTGAGGACCATGCAATGGCAGCCCCCTGCACAGATTTAATCAGTGGCACACGGACTCAGCAGTAAATGACATAAAGAGCTGTAAAAAAGGCACCACAGCCCTGTGGCCACACCAAAAGGCAGAACTACTGAGCACAATCCCAGAAGCAAAGACCACAAAAAAACCAGCACTGCACCACCATGTGAAGACAAGTCACCATGTGTTTGGAGCACTGAAACAGAGCTCCTTAAGGAACCTTCCTCTAAGTCTTAGCAATGCAGGAATGTCCAAAGCATTTCCATTCACCAAACTGGGCCTTTCTAATGGGCTGGACAAATTCCCTTGCCTAATTTAGGCAAATATTGCTAAGCCTGACAATGGGGAAGCCCCCACCCCCTATAAATACGAACTTTGGGTAAGCAAAGTATTTTTATGACTTTTGCTATTACTAAGCTAGTAAAACTTCAAGTATCATAATTACGGCACCCACAGACTTTTTTTTCCTTCCTTTTATAACTTGCTATTTGTAATGGAAAAGAAGTTCCTGTACATGACAAATATGGGCAGGTTTGAGGGTTGTACCACTATCCGAGGATGTACATCATGATTACAAAAAGTGGATTAAGAAGGCATAATGGAAGATGCATGAGTGAGGAAAGAGGTCTGGACCTGTGAGTGACAGGACAAAATTATACATACATGAAGTCTTCTGGAGAAGTCTTCTAAATTTATATGGAAAAGTTATCATTTTCTATTGTATGTTGAACAACAGATACAAAGAACAGTCCAAACCGCTATAAAAACTTCGCATTTCCTACTAAGCTGCAAAGGAGTTTTAGAGTGTTTATAGAGTATACAAGCTTTCTTCCTTTATTAATTCTAGAGAACACTAAAAAAGTCTGCCTAGCACACATAAAATAATAGGAAATACATATGCACCCAGACACTGCTTGGTTTACTTTGTGTTACTCGTTATTTGTTTATGATTCCTTTTATTTGCTGCATCACCTTTATAACCTATTTATCTTTTTGAATTCCAAAACTCTATTAAACCAGATTTAAAACATTATCCTACCAGAGGGCATAAACATTTTCAAATGTTAGTATTGTCTCTATTTCCTGTGAAAACCATGTGTTTTCATTCTTCTTTTCCCCACATTTTAAAGCCTGTGCAAATAGCAGTACAGAAGAGCAGAAGCATCAGTGAACAATTCTGTGTTCATACAACATCTGCTTTCTTATGGTTCACTTGAGGTCCAGAACCCACTGTCATCTGCCAGTATTTTTAGCGGGCCACAAAATGGTTCAAGTTAATAAGTTGAGCGGTTAGCATCAGGAAAAAACTGTATAGCCACACCAAAAAAATAAGAGTCTAATTAAAAACAAAAAAACAAAACATAAAAGACAGGCATATGTGACAGAGAGGTTATTTTCCTATTAGGTTCAGTGTACACCTTTCCAAAAGGCTGATGAGCTCCAGCAACAGGTCAAACTTAACAGTTTTCCCAGATGGCTCCTTCTGGGAAGTGGAGTGGAACGTTCCCTCATTTATCCGTCTGCCTGGGTTATCACCACCGCCCGAAATACCTTAATCTTTCCACAGTATCACAGACTCCAAGCACGATGTTGAGAAATCTGATTGGAAAGGTTTTCTTTCACCTGCTGTAGCTTTTAAAATTAGTCTCCAGGTATATAAATACATATGCCAAGACACACAGAAAGCCCCTGCAGCACTTCTAGTCAAAACACCAGGGCAGTACTATAACCAGTCAGAAAAAGTGAAAGCGAGAGCATTAATTTATAGCACAAGCAAAAAACCCACCTGTACCACAGAAATACTTGGGTGCGAAACAATACAGAAAGTTAAGATTATTTTTAAATTCAAGTATTAACTCAGAATAATCATTATTTCTGCACTATTTTCTTCTTTTCATAGAACATATAATTACATTAAATGCATGGTAAATAAAAAGTTTACTCAAATAGTACACTGATAAAAATTTAGAATCGTAACATTATCACTGTAAAAAGCCTGTGTAAAGGAATGTCAAACCCATTGCCTCACCAGGCTTCGTTCTGTTGCAAATGGCATTATAAATTAATCCAGTTTTCCTAAATATGCCTTGAGGAAACGAGACCACAAATAGCCATTGTAAGCTTCAATATAAAAAACCCCACAAAAAAAAATATGAAAGAACAAACAAAACCCTTGTCTTCATTCTCAACCAGAATGCAAGAGCCGTGTTTTCAATGACTGATACTGCTGACTAGGTTATATAGTTTGTCCAAAAATATCAACCTTTTTTGATACAGCTAAGTCCTATATTCTCATTTAATACCAGGCTTTCTCCTTTGCCACACTCCCTTCTGCTCAGTGAGTTTTAGAAAGAAAAAAGAAAAGTTCCTAAACTTCATCAATAATGACCTAATAAGTCCAATTAAGTTATGATTTGTAATTTTTCCCACTTATGCTGCTCTTGGACCAAAACAGCATCCCAAAACATTTGCTCCATGCCTTGTTGACTGGGTTATCACAGTCACAGCTTAGAACTAAAATACTCTTCCATACCCCTCAGTGCCTGAATTACATTTTTTGGAAGTGCTTTATATCAAGCCAGATTCTGATCTGGGTGACAGTGGTGCCAGTTCAAGTGTGTCTATTGACTCCAGCAGATTTACTCCAAATATGCTGGCTGCTGCAGATCTGGATTTGGCCTTCTACTGCCTCTGAATACACTGGGTTTGTCTCCCCCCTGGGAACACAGCGGAGGTTTCTATGCAAACAGTAATGAATCCTACCAATCTGACCTCCTCCAGGTACTAATCATCCAGCTTTGCTCAAAACTCAACACGCTGGAGGTCTTGGCAATTCATCCTGCTGCAGCGTGAATGAAAGCAAATGAAACTTCTAATCAAGATGAAATACAGCTTGGACAAAACCTCAGCACCTCCAAGGAGTCAGCTCAGCCTGTCCCAGCAGTAGCACTTCCAGCTGTGCACCCTGACCTGTGCACCCAGCCACGAACCCTTCTGCATTAGGCATTGAACCCGAGCGTGCTAATTCAAAACAAACAGATGCATCCTCCCTCTCTCCTCACTTCTTTCCTTGTGGTGGATGTATAAATGCATACTGATGGCTACTGTGACTTGTAACTTAACTGATTTTGACATTTTTAACTACAGAATTTGAAACAGTGACTTTCTAGCCCTGGGGCAGGAGTACTAAATGCTGAAAAACTTTGGGACTGGGGAGTATTAATTTTAAATCTGAGAGCTTGGCTTCAATAATGTTTTTAACAAGGGCTTAAGCTCTCCAAAACTCAGCAGTGGATTCCCAAAAACTGCAACGAATTTTGGATCACAAATGGAGTTTTGTGGCTTTAATTCTTGTTTGTTACAGGTCAAATTAAGCTCCAGATCTGAACTTAAGGGAGTGAGGAGGATTCAGGTCTAGGTCTGAACTTACCATGGGATTAAATCGTATTTAATTTCTAGTTTGTAATGCATCTTTTTTTTTTTTTCCAGTTTATGATGTATTTGTATTTTAAGAGAAAAAAATTATGCACAAAGGAAACATCCTGGCATCACAAGTCATCAATAAATCTTTTTTCCATAACAACCCACAAAAATTCACTGCAGGACCCAATTGTTGAAACACAAAGCAATGACATTCTATAAGCTTTCAGAAGTATCATTCTAACCCTTGTGGACTCGATGAATTCTCTAAATGAGTCACTGGCCTCTCAATGGAATTGTCAAAACTTAGGTTAAGCCAGGTTAATTCCCTTCCCCCTTTAATTTAGAAGTCCAGCTGCAGCGCGTGGCTTTCCAGTGAAAAGATCTAAATGCAGAACCCATTCACCCTGAACAGGAAATCTCACAGGGCCCAAAGCTAATTTTTTTCCTAAAAGCTAGAGATAAGCCACTTACAGGAAAAAATGTGATTTCTGATGCCTCATGGGCCATATGATGTAAAAATCAATATTCCTCTTACATGGCACAAATAATTTTCTGGTGAAGGTTAAAGGATCATGGTTGAAGCTACTATGGTTGGGGAGAGAGAAAGGGCAGCGGTGAGAAATTGGGGATGAGGAGAGCAGAGACTTTAACCAGAGCGGGGATAAGGGAAATACTAAAAACAACACTTCTAACCAAGGCAAGCTAGCAGATGTGGCATTGATCACAGCATTGTTTGGGTAGGACAGGACCTGAACATCCATCCAGTTCCAAACCCCTGCCATGGGCAGAGTACCTTCCTCTACACCAGGTTGCTCAAAGTCCCATTCAGCCTGGGCTTGAACACTTCAGGCATGAGGCAGCCACAGCTTCTCTGGGCAACCTCACCAGTGAGCCAGTGCCCCACCACACTCACGGAAGGATTTCTTCCTTGTATTTAATCTAAACCTGCTCTCTTTCAGTTTAAAGCCATTCCCCCTCGTCCTGTCCCTACACGCCCTTGTCAGAAGTCCATCTGGGGTTGGGCCGAGGGTTCCATCTAGGTGGGACAAGGAGGGACATCCTTCTGCCCCACAGGCTGTCCTCGGGCACGATGATGAGCGCTCCCTCTCTCTGCCCACAGCTGCCTGTGACAGCTCCAGCTTCCAGCACAGCACTCTGATTACTGCCTTGCTTCCAGCACACAGTGCCAGCTCCACTGCAACCCACAAGAGACAGACTTTGCTGGGCATATCATACTCTTCATAATGGGATAAACTATGCTGAAAGTAGAGCAGGCTTTTATACTCCCACCCCTACTATGCCAGAAGATCACTTGAAAACATCACTGTCTACTTTGTTAGGGACAAAACCACTCAACTTCCAGGCTAAACAGTTCATGTCCAGTTTGTCCTCAGGAATGGGTACAACAAACAAGAATCACAGCTAATCATGCCATTGATGTAGATGGTCTATACAAATTTGGTTGCAACTGGTAAACTCTCTTTAGCCTTCCAACAGCACAACAGCTCTCACCACTGAGAATATGTCTTAATGAGGAAAGGATTTTTCTCAGCTGTAATTAATTCCTCTTTTTAATAATAAAAGAAAAACCTAATAGCAATTAGAAAAAAAAAATATGGCAAAGGAAAAAACTAAAAGGAAGGATGAAGGAAAATAAAAGAAATAGTTCATCCTACTACTACTGCAGAGAAATATTTAATTGAGGGCTCTGGACTTCATTTTAAAAAATGCAGTTTTCAAGAGTGCAGAAAAAGCTTAAAACATAAAAACTAAAGAGCCTGATGGAAAACTAAAAAGAAACTGAAATAAGTTTTCTTTAAAGAGAAAACAAAAATTATTTTAAACTGATCCCATGATATTTTTAACAGCTGGAATTGATAATACTGAACTTGGCCATAATTCTACTATATTTAGCGTTGTATCAAAGTCCACATGACTTTACCATGAGACAGAAGAACAGATATATAGGCTGATCGACAGATGGATAGATACATAAAAAGAAAATGGAAAAATATAATTAGGAAAGGGAACATTTTCTTGTCTGTTCTTTCAGTATGTTTTTTTTTTTTTTAATTTCAATTTCTACCTTATTATTTCCTATAAGTAGAAACAGATTTTTCTCTCTTTCAAAAAATTCTTAAACAGAAAACCTCCTCTGACAGCTTCAACAGCAGATTAATCACTTTTGTAACCCACAAAAGAAAAAAGTTTTCTGGAAAGCATAACTGTCTGTAAATGTAAATGACAGTATTACTCTCTCTTATGCTAAGACGCCTACACATTCTCTCACTTCCATGACTCAGCACCAGATAAAAGCTTGTGAGATAATAAACAGCAAACCTTCCTTTGGAAGAATAAAAATAGTTAAAAAACCCAATTCTTGCTCTCCCCCTTAAAAAAATAAATCCTTATAGTGTTAAGGCAAATTCTGCCAACAGATTCCTCTTCCACTGGAATAAGATACAAATATCCCAAGGACTTCAGAAAAGAGAGGGGCCAAGTTCAAGCAACAGCAAAATCCAAACACATGCAAACACGAGAGGCTTCTCTTTTTCTCCAAATGAGCAAGAATGGGTTTGTTTCAACAAACAGGAATTTTATTACTGTTCATCTCCTGCCTTGCTCTAATTTGGTAGACAAATGAGTTGAAATTTTGCTCACCTATAATGAAAATTTCCAGGCACTCTTAAGGCAATGCACTCATGCCAAAAATCACAGAAACCCGTGGGGAAGGGAGGGGAATTTCAGTGGGACTTCCCCTCCTGCCCTGTGGTCATAGTCTGACTTGAGCTTGTTAGAGCCCAAGTAACTTCTCCTTCAGCCAACCAAATCAGGGACAGACCCTTCAGACCAAAATGTTCTTACTTTGGATAAAATCTTTGGAAAAAGAAAAAGCTGGAAAAGAGGGGCTCAGACCTCAGCTAGGCTCTTTTGATGTCCCTGAAATGAAGAGGAATGGTTTTGATGCCAAAACACTGCCAGTCAGCTCGTGAATGCTGCAGGAACAGAGACAGCCATCTCCTCTCCATGAGCTCTTGCCAGCCCCAGGTTAATTTAACACAGGTTAATTAACCAAAGCGTGGCAATCAAAAGAGGGCTAATTATCTACTTATTGTGCAGAGGTGCTGCAGACCTGAGGAGGAAATGGATGACTTCCCAAGCCTCAGTACAGTCTGGAGTTCTTCTTGCTGAGTGCTGGACATTTCCTCTGACAGCTTCCACCACCTCACATGCTGGATGGGTGCCCCTCAGTCTTGTGTTCCTCGGAGCAGCTCATTCTACCAGGAGGTGGAGGTTATCCAGGAAATAAATCAGGAAAATGCTGCTCATGCCTGTCAGTTCAGGAGCAAGCAGAGTCCAGCTAAGGAGTACCCACAGCCCCTCCTGAACACGCTGCTGCTGCTGACTTTCACACTTTTTACACTGAAAATAGTAAATTAATGGAATTAGTCACAGAAGTTCAAATTTAAAGGGAAGCCCCAGGGTAAGGCATCCCAGGCCATGCGTGCAGGACTTCTTAAGAGCAGGATGCTTTGAACTGAGCCAGAGGTAGAATCAAACTCTTCAAAATACCTTCATTAATGGAGTGCACCTGCTCTGGCAGGAGGCTGGGGAGCAGAGCCAAGCTCTCAACGTGGTGCTGGCAGGGCTGTGGCTGGAGCACACGTGTCCCAAACAGCGCAAGGAATGAGCGGGAGCAACCCCAGCTCAGCTGCTCCTTCTCACTGCTTAGGGAGCACAGAGCAAATGCAGCAGTGTGGGGATGCTCCAGCTCAGCTGGCTGCCAGGTGGGTGAAGCACTGCCACTGACAAATTCAGTGCTCCTCGTCTTCGTAGAGCTTCAGACTCTGGGCAGGCTCCTTCAAGCACTGGATACTTCCCAAAGAGATCAACCACAGCTGGGAAGGGCATGGCAGAGGGGTCCCATGTACCCAGTAACCTTTATCCCAGTGTTACCAAGGAAAAGCACTGGGAGCTCTAGGTGAGAATTTGCAGGCCCAGAAAATGACAGTATTGACATATTCACGTTTGTGTCTCAAAACCATGCTCGTTATTTCACAAATAACAGATGTCCAAATCCGACCAAAAGCAGGTGTAGTCCAGTGGTTTCTGTGCAACCACATCTGCTCATACTCCAGGGCAAATGCCAAACTATTTATTGCTACTTAAAATTTACTGCACTTTTGGTCCTCCATCCCAAAACTGCTTTTGTTCAAAAATTCCTTTTAAATCCTTCTATGCCAACTGGATAAATCAAATCTGACAATTAAAATGGCAAATTGTTCAGAACCTCAGAGTTTCCACCTGAGGATCTCCAAATACTTTTGGAACTTGAACATTCTTAATCACTCCCACGCTTCTTGCAAAAAGGAAAAAAAAAGTAAAAGCATGCTTTAAATTCTCTTTTTATAGATGAAAAACTGAAGTCCTGGGAGCCCCAAGTAGTCTGCTAGGAAGCTGCTTGCCCCAAAGACTCCTTATCCACTAAATCAGAGGCAGGGCTGGGAAGGGAAACCAGGAGTTTCAGCAACTCTCAGCCCTCTTGTTCTCGCCACTTCATCAAACAACAGGCACGGCAATGTGATCATGCAGTTGTCAGTGTTTTCCCTCAAGGGGCTGGACAGAAGATGATGAAAGCATTTGATCCACATGTGAGCAGTGAATGGTATTGTTCAACGCTGAGAATTCAGACATAAATAACTGGCTTGTTTGGAGCGACTAAAAGGATGTCTGTGTTTGCAGGAATCTCACAAGAGGGAGTAAAGAACCAGGGTGTTCCTTTTCTTTTATTATTACCTTTTTTATTTCTTTTGTAGCGGTGTCTGGAAATAACCCATCAGCCAGAGGAGCTGCTCCCACTGCTGCTGTGGCAGATGGCAAGCAGGGCTCGAGAGCAGGGCTCTGCCTCGGCAGGGCTGTGTGGGGAATTCTGCAGCGGGAAGAAACACGGCGAAATGTGCCGGCTGCCGTCTGCATTCTGATCAAGCCCTGTCTGTTGCTAGCAGCACAAGTTGTTCTGAAAACAAGAGTCAATCATCTGTAGCCTTATTTCTGTACATTTCCTGCAGGGGTCTCATGAAATAAATGAGAATAAATGTAAGGGCGAGAGTTCCTATTAGGAGCAGCCTCATCAGCATCACCCAGCCAAGCATTTACGTCATCAGCATGCTAATTTAATCAGACCTGAGCAGTGATGCTATAAATGGATTACCATCCCAGCTAGTGTGGTTACCGAGGTAACTCAGCCCTTTGTGCCACAGATACAATCGGCTTAATGATAATAAAAACCTCAGCACAAATGAAACAGAAGGAAAAGCCTGACAGGGCTGACGCATACACGACCCTTTCTCTCCTCTCACCCCTCCCCTTCCCCAGCCTCAGCCGCTCACTGCAATAAAATTAAGTGCTGCTGTGATCTGTATGCACAACATTCCCATAGGGAACGCGCAAGTAAATAGAACCCGCGGAAATAATTAATACAGGCCAACAACTGATGTCGTCAGCACTACTTAGTCATTCCTCCAACCCTGGATGGCAGAGGGACACGCAGACAGAAACAGTGCATGGGCAGATTCCAAAGATCCTGCAAAGGGCTTCAGAGAAGTGGCTGCTCCCCTCATGCAGCATTAATTATATCAATGGAGTGCCTGGACCAAGAGATGACTGCAATGGTGAATCCAGCCACTGCCTGTAACTGCCAGGGGGGAGCATTTCCACACCACCTCCTGCTCTGCCAAAACTGGAGGTGACCTGAGACTGGGCATTCCAAAGGCTAGGGAGAAATCCAACTGCAATGTCACCAGTCCAGAAGCAGAGGTGACCTGGTCCTTTGCAGGAGGGTTGAAATGGGGCTCTGGGACTTCCTGCATCACCCAGCTCTGTAGAACCAGCAGCCCACTCACCTTCCAGCTTAGCCTGGGAAAGAACATTCCTTGGAAAATGCTAGCCTCAATGGGCTAAAAGGCAGTGACCATGCCTTAAAAAGGACAGAAGGTCATACTCTTCAGCTCTTTGCCTGATTGAGCACCAAGTTCCCTGCGGATGCTGAGTGCCAAACATTTTCCTACCCAGATGCCAAAGACCAAATTTCCCACCGCATTCAAGATTTTATTTTCTTTTCCTCCTAACCAAAATCTCAGCAACTGGAAGCAAAATCACTAGCATCTAAGTGCTCAGCTGCAATACCAGCTCAGGCATTTCACCTGCCCTTACTGTAAGTCACCATGTCCTCACCTAAAATGCTTCACTTAAAAGCCCCAATCACTACAACCAAATCAGGAGTGCACACCATAACCTCAGGTCCATCAGGCTCCTGTTGGGTATTGCTCCAGTCCAGGCAGCATCTTAAGGGATCAGCATGAGATCAACAACTTTTGATGGATTCATCAAAAGTGTAATGAATTCCCATTGCCTGTCACATGAACACATGCATCAGAACTGTTGCTTTGTAAATGCCAAAATGCAGTTCACACAGTTGCTGGGAAAAATCCAGAGAGACCTCCTAACTTATACAACAGGACATGCACAGAAAGAGCTGTGCCCTTGCCTTCATTTCACAGATTAAAAGCATTCTGTGTGTGCTCATTCCTGAGGGCAGCTCATTCCACCTATGTGAGACCATCTCAGCAGCCCAGGCCAGCATTTCTTCATGGAGTGGAGGTACCCAAGCTTGGGCTCGAGCATAAGTAAGATCAGCCTTTCATAAGAGAAAGCCCTTTCTGAAGTGGCAGAACCCCAGCAAAGTCAAAACAGCTTCTCTAAACTGCAGAATGTCCCTGCAATGAGTAATAATAGCAGATATGTCTACAGAAAAGACACATTCAGGCTGATCTCTTGGGAAATCTCACTAAATACTCTCTCACTCCTCCACCACGCAGAAGAGCACCAGTCCTCCCGGGAAATTTTTTACATACTTCTAGAGAAACAGCTAAATAATTCCTTTAGGAGCCTTTTTAGATCAGATTACAGAAGTACACTTTTCCCTGGAAGGAAGAGAATCCTAAGCAAATAACACCAAATTACTATGGAAAGTTATGTTCTTGGCTGGCAACACCTGGCTTACTGAAAGCATGGAGCTGTGTGTCCTGATCTAACTGTGCCCTCACGGCAGCCAGGCAGGTGAGACACAAATTAACCCCAGGAAAGAGGCTGGGGGGATAAAAATGCTCAAAGCAGAAGGCAGGCGGCGGAGCGCCAGAACGCACAGCTCTGGAAATGGCGCGGCTGTTGATGTGAGAAGAAAGCCATCACCTTTGCTTCGATTTAAAAGTCATCATGACAGCTTGAGAGATTGTAACATTTAAGTGACACAGTGACAGCTTGATCCAGTCAACAATCGCAATTCACAGACGTGCTCTAAACACAAGCCCTGCTTCCCCGGGTGCAGAGCAGCCGCTCAGTTGGGAAAGGCAAGAATCCAAAAGGAGATGTAACATTAAAAATGTTCCTCCGGGATCCTCGCTTGGCCAGTTATTCTGCATACACTGTGCTGGTAAGACTCAGACTAGGGCTCTCTCCACCCCTGTGGCACAGAAAGGATACGAGCAGGCTGGTGAATGGAAAGAAAAGGAGAAGAATTGGCATCAACGTCAAATGTTCCATTAATTTCAATGGCAGCTACAGGTGTGCAGAACTTCAGAGAAAGCCCTTCTGCCACAATCAAGTGAAAACTGAGCCATGCAATCTCTCTTTACCCCTGCTCCTCCTGACAGCCAGGTGGGCTCTGAGCTGGTTGCAGTGATGCAGGGCAATGCAGAACAGCCCCAGCTCACTACAGGTGTCCCAGCCACATTAAAAAGAGAATTAGGTGTTCACTAAAATTTACAGTACACTTCTAACCCCCTTATAGTTAGATGCTTGTTCTCTTGGCTAGCGAGTTACAACTAATGGTATTTTGGGCCTAATAATGGCACCTTTTTTTTCTTTTTTTTTTGCCTGCCCAATGTCCTGCTTATACAATTTAGTGCTGTGGAACAATGCCAGAGTAATAACCCCCAGGCACCAACATCTTTCTTGGCAGATGCAGAAAAGCCAGTGCTGGCATTTCTTCCCCTGAGGTGTGGCCTTTTAGGTCCCCACAGCACATCTGGGAAGGATTGCTCTGAGCCACTCTGGACATGATTTCTCAACACAGTAGGATTTCTGGGCATTTGCAAGTGGGTTCTAACCCATGGACCAGTTAAATAAATTACAAAAAAGGAAATACTGGAGAATATGTCCATGAAAAAAATGAGTCACTAGACCAAATATGTATTTTATCCCTTATGACTGTAACGGTAAAGCTCTACTGTGCCCCTTCCTGCTGTCCAAAGGTCTTGTCATCCACAGGCAATATCAAAAGAATGATTTTGTTATTGTCATTAAGAACATGACTTTTCAGTGACCCACAGAAGTACAACACCACAACACATGCTTCCCAATGGTCAGCCCTCCATATATCCTAATGCATTTTAAAAACAAGTCTGCTCTCTTTAACCAAGCTGATTTCACTGTTTCAGGTTCTCTTAAAATCAAATTAAATAAATAAAAAGCTGAAATACTTTCACAGCTTTTTACTTCCTTACAGCATATTCTATACTTAGGAAATATTAAGACAGTGACCATCCTGAACAGAGAAACCAGGGACTAGAGAGCTCATTGCCTTTGCATCATCTGCTCTGATTTGCAAGTTCCTCAGATAGCAAAGGAAGCTAGACAATGAAACTTTCAGTAATGGCTCCTTTCCAAGCCTTTATGGCCATGGCTGGGCACTGAATTTCCTTAGAGAGAAAGCAGGGCATCCCTGGCTGTGGCTGGGCACAAAGGAAGGCAGGCTCACAAGGCAGCTCGGGACCTGCTGGTCTGAGATGTCTGGGGGGTTGTGCACTGCCCCTGCCCGAGCCCCCCCAGCTCCCTTGGGAATGGGACCCACTCAAGGCACCCCCTGATGGTGCAGAATGGCCTCTCTTGAGTAGATCTTACAGGTTGAATGGGACCTCAGGAGTCTGTTCAGTCCAGTCCTCCCCCTTAAGGCAGGACTGGCCCTGCCTAAACTGGCCCTGCTCCAGACAGCAGACAACCTCACCTAAACTCCCTCCAGTAATAAATGATCTTCTGCTATTCCATGCCATCCTCTTCTGGAGTTACCTATCCCTCCTATAGCAGCTTTACCCTAATGGGTAATCTAAATCCCTGGCTGGGCTTTAAGTCCCAGACATTGTGCTTTCCAGTGTAGATGTGCCATTCCCTTTTTCTTTGCAGCTGGAAGTAGACAGACCCTGAACAATTAGGAGGCAAGAACACCCACAGGGAAGAGGTTATTTACATAAACAGGATCACAATGTTTGTGTGTTTATATATTTATTACTTATAAAAAAATACTGCAATCTCTTTTCTCTTCTAATTAAAAGACTCAGTTTGCCCTGCTGCACAATTGCTAAGCAGATTTAAAATGGGGACTTCAGTAGCTATTTTATGGCTAATCAAATGAGTAAATATAATGATCTGCTCCAATTCCCATTCTGATTACACAGTGTAGCTATTTCATTCCCTCAATAAGCTCCTTGCACCCAAAAAGAATAGTTTAACAAGCTTCAGAGCAGAATGTTAGGCTCAATTTCTCTAAAGGGTAATAGAGTGGGAGTGTCTGTATAATTAGCTTTGTTGGGCTCCCTCCCTCACTGTACAATACACTCTATACAGAGCTTTCCCTGTCTCTCCAGGTCTTCATGTTAAAGCAGAAAAATAATGCAGAGCGCATTAGAACCATACTGGTTGCACAGAAGAGTTTTGAAAGACAGAAAAAGAGCTGGAGAAGTGATGGCTAATTCAGACCAAAAGGGTTCAAGCTTTAATTTAGCTTTAGCAATAAAAGCACACATGTTCATGTACATAGCTTGTTCATCTCTAATGTATCGAACTCTTAGATGTTTCTGGAAGTTAAGATCTGCCAGACTACTAACACACTGATCGAATCATAGTATAAATCACTGAAGTACACTCAACAATTTCTTCTCTGTATAGAACTTGAAATTAAATTAACAGCATACAATCTATAATGCAAAACATTACCTAGCACACTTGGAAGAGTTTGATGCTCAATTCCCTTACAGAAGATAAAAGTGTTTGATATACTGATTTTTTCATTGCAAGAAACAATTTTTTACACAAGCTGGCAAAACTGTAATATTTTTGTGCTTGCAGAAGAATTTTTAGCTGGAGATTTGAAAATCCTTTCTGAAGTCAGACAGCCAGGTGGGATATGTTATTATTACCACCTCTGATTTACAGATGGAAAACTTAATGCTAGAAAAATTAAAAATCTTGCTGAAAATAAAGGGATGTGTCAGAGATCTGTGAGGAAAGGGAGAACAGATTCAAACTTGTTGCAAAGTACTGTGGCTGCATCAGACCTCTCCCAAATCAGACACCCTGTATCTCTCTTCTCACTTTGCATTTGCAAGAAAAGTGCCCATGGATACTGTCCTTGGAAATTACCACACAAAAAGTTTGGCAAAGAGGTCAAAATACAGTCAAATTGTTTAATCCTGCAATAACTGGGGGAAAAAAACAACAAACAAAAACCCCAAACAAATAAAACCACTAAAACAAACTAGGAAAAAGCAGGGCATTATGGAAGTCACTCTGAAAGTCCCACAGCTGAATCACAGACTTTACCTCTAATAAGTAAATCCATAGGTAAGCCTTTGTTTCAGAGTAAGTCAATTGAAAATAAAAACTGAAATTGCAGAGGTCCAATAGCCACTTCCACTTTCTTTTGGCATAAAAGCTTACCAGTTCACAGATAGCAATACCTGATCAGAAACAAATGGATACTGCACCTACATTTTTCACATTCCTCTGAAATGACTAAGGATCTCTAGAGCCTTGAGCCTTGAAAAGAGACAGCTAAGACTTACACTGGTACAAACAGGAGGAATTATTGTTCTGTCACTTTCAGTGCTAGAAAGAAGCAACAGGAAACCACCCTTGTAGGAGGCAAAGGGAAAATATCAAGAATAAGGTGGGTCTGCCCCACCTCCATTGAACTTCTTTGCTATGGGATGTTTTAAATTCCAGAGATTTACATGAGCTCATAAAGCAATTGGATGAGCTGACGGAGGAAAAACTCCTGACTGAATATTAAGGAAGACATAATTTAAATCAAGCCAGTTCTCTGTGAACAGCAACTTCTTTGACAAAGGGAAATATTCTGGGGCAGTGTATTCTGGTGATATGAATTTGCACCACTCTTGTCTTCTTTCCTTGGTATTTATAGGGAAGAGCACCGAGCTGGAGTGCCCACTCATCTGACACAGGGTGGGCAAAGTCAGGTTCTTAATTTCAGGCCTATATATCCTGACATATGAGAGAAAAACCCTGAAAAGCAAAGGTTTAAATTCCAGTTTCTCATGCAGGCAGGTTATCTTTCTAAAAATTAGACTTTTGCTACTTCTGTCTTTAAAAAAGCACCAGCAGCTAACCGACACTATAATGATATGAATCGGGACCAAATGTATTTGAGAGAATACACTCCAAATTCAACTTCCCTCCAATCTCAGCTGCAGACAACAAATCCTACAACAAGAGCATTTACCTGAGTTCAGGATACCAAAATGCTTTCATCAAATGAGCCAAGCCAGAGATGAAGCTGAGTCTTAACAACAGCCAGCATTTGAGACACTCAAGGAAACTTGACATAATAAAAATTCCCCAGAGGACAGGTTTCCAACAGTGAAATTGCAGTGTCTTCTGTATACAAGTGCAGTTAATGGAATCCAAAGCAGGTGATGGAGCCAGTGCTGGAAGCAGTAGTACATCCCCACACGATGCATCTCCAAAGGAGGTGACAGTTCTGAGCAGTCTGGCAGCCTCAGGGGCACAACACAGGACTGAGAACAACTTACCTCCTCCTCAGGTTCAGGGTGGGACTTGGTTAAAAGAAAGTCTAGGTTAGTGATAGATGCTTCAGAATGAGCACTGCTTTCCTCCCCACTCTTTCAGGGTAGCCTTACTATCTTAACTAAGTTAAAAGGAAAGTTATAAAGCTGATGCCAGTCACTCCAACCTGACTTTTCTTATAGTCAAAGCCCCAAATTCCTACCTGGCAAAACTCTGACAAATCTGAGAACCCTGCAGGGTGCAGCAAGGAAAGCCCCTTCAGGACTCAGGCTGCTATTTTACATCAAGAAACATTTTTAGCCTGTAATTTTATCTCTTCCATCTCTCCCCATTGCTTGAAATTAAAATAAACAGGGACCAGGACCTAGGATTTTATTTTATCTGTCACATATTGCTATCATTAAACACACTTGAAACGAGTGGGTTTAGTTCAAATAAAACTGTCTCTTCCCTCTCCCTTTCTCAGCTCAACAAACATAAAATAGGAAACTGCACTCCAATATATTCAAGAAGCAACACACGTTACATCATGAGTAGATGATCCATCTGGCAGGCTGACATGGTAATAAGTTTGCTTAATTGTCAGGTCAGGCATATTACAGACCCAGTCTGTCAGTCCTTTTATTACAGCTCTGTCTGTACTGGGGAATTTCAACCTCCTCACACTCCGTATGTGTAGACGTGGAACGCGTCCATATGGTACGAGGACATATGCATGGACACATATATGAAGTGTCACTCAGAACAAGGAGATTAAATTAAGAAAGGAAATGCTGAAGTCAAATAGCTCTTAGCAGCTGTATACATTTCAGTCTGGAATAATCACCCAAAGAAAGCAATGAGATATTTACATTTAATTTATTTGAAGCTGGGCTGGCGAAAGCAGTGATTATAGCGGATAATCCAGCACTGCCTCACAAGGAAAACAGCCAGAGATCCTCAGATGTTCCCTCCATTTATACTTTTTAAGAGATCAGCCCATCATTTTGTTTTTGGCTCCATGCAGCTCCGATCATGCAGACAGTCTCCTGAGATTGTCCATATGTCCTCCTGAGAAATCACTGAGTACATTCACCAAATTATTGAATTCATCAAATTGATGCTTTGCCTTTAAAAAGCCCACAAAACAAAACAAAAGCCACCTTTTTCCTCCTTTGTCTTTGTGCCTTACCTCATCTCCTTCTCTCCATTAAGGAGCTCAATTCTGAAATTATTTTATTTACAGGAAGGCTTTAAGGTGTTCTGAAATACAATTTGTAGGAAAGATGCCAAATCTAAATTGTATTTTCTAGGCCTGCCTGCATTTGTGATTTTACATGAGCACGCACACATATGTTCAATATCCAAACAGCAGGTGTTCCCTAAAGTTTTATTGCCATTAGTTAGAAATGACCACATTACTCAACAAAGTCAAAGCCAAGTCTGGTAAAAGGCAAGCCTTGCCAGTAAGTCTGATGATTTCCAGTATTAAACAGTTCTGCTGTTGGTGCTGGCTCTGGCTCTTCCAGATATGTCCAAAACCTAACAGTGATCTACATTTACCTGAAAACCACTCAACAATTTATCCTCTGCGTGGTATCTCCACAGTTTTTCTCAGGAAGCAGAGAGTGCTGTCTCGAGCACGGTAGCAGCTGTCACTGGGGCCTCATAAAACACCCTGATCTTTGTGGTAACCCTTTTCCACGGCCAGATCCCTTGTCTTTCACTTTGGACATGAGCTGCCGATGCAGATTCCAGTCAAAATCATTCCAGAAAAAGATTAACTATAATTCAAAACAATATCTGTACTATCTCCCTGCTGAACTACACGGTGCTCAAAAAAAATCCAGCTGAACAACTGTTTTTCTACCACTTTTTAGGACTGTAAAAGGGTCTTAGCTGCACAGATATTCCATGTAATGCACAGTCGATCTTTCTGCAAACCAGCACAGTAATCAACCCCAACATCTTCTCTTCTTCTCTTGATAATCACAGCTTGAAGCTGCACGAGCATCCTGGCTTTCTGCTGGATGGAAAGAGAACTGTGCCTCCCATCTTTCTTGAATTCTCCTTGGATCACAAGTTAATGGTTTTGGAAGACGGCATCAAAATTGCCTGAGAGGCCAGGATGCCTGGAGTGATTGCTGATACACAAGATGGCAATTCTTCATGGTTCTGAGCTGCCTGGGCTCTCATCGACACCTTACAAATCACTCCAGAGGGGGTAACGCACTCAGCCTCTTGTCAATGCAGAGAGAAACAACAGTGCTACTGATGGCAGGACAGCAAAGTCTCTGACCTGGCTTATGCTGGCAATCAGGTGAGATGATTGCAACAGTCCTGCCTGTGAAGCACATAAAGCCATGCAAACTGCATGACCTCCCCTCACAATTACTGTACTTATGCACACGAAACTACTTCCTTCCAAGTGAAGAATTCATTGTAAGACTCAAAATATTTTGTTTGGGCAGGGAGGAATCAGTATCAGACTGCAAACATTGGCAGAAGTATTTATAAGTGCTTCAAAATCTCCTTTTTCTGGCCAGGTCCTTTTTTTGTTTAGTTTTCTTTTTTAAATCTGTGGGGGAAGACAGTAATACCCATAGGACCAACACATTATTGATTTCCCATGGAAACAGCCGTTAGTTAGAGTGCTCACTTTCAGCAGTGAAGCAGCGTGTTACTTTTATCCTACTGTAATTTTTTTTTTCATTTCATCCTCTTTTACATACTCATAGAAGTTTCCTATTCACTGCTGAAACACCATATGGTGATAATATATGCTAACACAGGCACAGTGACACAGTCCACAAGCCTGCTATTGAGCAAAAGTTGACAACATAAGGCTGAGAGAATTGTAAGTGCTTCCAAGCCACAATAAGTACGTCACCTAATTGCATTTTACTGTGATGCAAAGAAGTCTGAGTAAAGGAAGGAACTTCCGTACAATCAAACTGTAGCAGCCTGGAGTAATTTACAGTTACTTGAAGATCTAGAGCAAGGATCTATCAATTCATGGCTTTCAGACACAGGCTGAATGTGGGTTGGGTTTTTTTTAAGCCTAGGCAGCTTTAATATACAGCAAGAGACAATGCATTTCAGCATCACAGTCATCTCTCAAAAGGTTCCAGACAGGAAGGCCAAAGACAGTCAATAAGAGAAAATACAGACACCGCTTCTCAAACTATTCACAGATGCCTCTGCCTCTTACTTTAATGAACTAGGTTTTGAAATAGAACAACTTGGAACAATCCTGAGATATATTCAGGCTACAAACGAATCAGGTTTATTTACACACTGGTAGCAGAGTCTGATGTAGAAACTACAGGGCCAGGTCTCACTTTTCTGTGGAGCTGTAGGTCCTTACAGGTGGCCCTACCTGAAATGAGGCTGTTTATAGACCTGATCTGCCTTTGGAATGGCCATCAAGGGCTCCAGGGAGAGGTGCTCCCTCCCCGGCAGGGCAGACCCTTGGAAAAACAAGCCATGGAGAATAGGATGGACCAGTGAGTGACAGCACTGTCCCAGAATGTCATTGGTGTCTGTCCAAGGCCCTGTTTTACAATGAGTTGCAAGATCTCTCTGTGCCTCAGTTCTCCATGTGCAGAACAAAAGAACCAAACTTCTCCCACCCCAGGGCACAACAAAGATAAACACATGGAAAGTTGCAAGCACTCATGCAAACAGGCAGCAATAAGTAACAAGGACAAACTCACAAAGGCCATACTTTAAATGCCAGGGCTCCCCAGTGTGTTTAAGCCTTCACCTTTCAAATTGTATTTAGAAACTATCACTGCAGAAGGCAGCTGCCCTCCTCTTCTAAAGAGAACAATTCCAAAGGAACTCCCATCAACAGAATCTATACCTGCCCTGCAATGGTCTCTGGATAGATTCCAAGCAATTTGAAGGCACACCAAGGCAATGCCCTCGTTGCTGTGATCACAAAATCATCACTTCCATTTTGGTGGAAGTGGCCTGGGGAATATATCCAGCAGAGTCCACAGTGGGAGCAAAGTCTCAAGTGATGTATTGCCATGCAGGTGTTTCTACAAGTTGCTGTGCTGTTCCCTTGGCGCTGAACTATTTCCTTTCCCTAGCTGGGAGGGAAACGCAGCTGGTTCCTCCTGTGCACTGAAGAGAAAAACACAACACAAAAGGAACAGAAACCATAGAGAGCAGAGCAAAGGAAGCCTGATTTCCTATGGACTTGTGTCTTGCGTCTTGAGCGGACTCTGACCCTTCCTGTTCTCATCTGTTACCTCTCCTGACTGCCCCCCCTCGCTTCCCTTCTCCCCCTAGTATTAGCCTTGGCATTTGTCTGTGTGTGTCAGCCAAACAATCCATGTTCCAGGTCAGAGATCCTGGTTACAGTACAGTCTGGAAGAGCAAAAGTTCAAGTTGCCTGCAGGACACGCAGCAGGCTTGGAGCTCGCTGCGCACGTGTGCAGCGGGGCCACCCCATGGGCCAAGCAAGGACAGCCAGCATCTCCCTGCAGCTCCTCAAAACAGGGATCAGAGGGATCCCTCCTCCCCAGCCACAGAGTTCTTCATACAGATACCCCTCCCACAGACCCACTTAAAAGTGGTCACAGAAATCAAAGCATCTGTGGGGAGCAGCCAACTGCTGGACATCAATGGGTGCTGGGTAGGAAGAATTAATGTAATGTGCTTTCATTTCAAAACGTTCCAGTTATTGCCTTGGCAGGCACTGGGCAGAAGAGTGACTGCCACATGTCGGGAAATCAACCCCACCCCCAAGACCTTTTAAATCGTCCTGACAGGGGGTGTTCCCACACATGCTCTGCCCATTTGTTCCCATGGGGTATGAGATGAAGATAAATCCATGACAGGGATTGGCCATCAGCTCCTCTGGTGATTCAGGCCCAAACCAAGTCATCTGATCTCCCAGTGCCTAAGTTCCTCCCTGCCCATGAGACAGCCAGCGTACTTCCCCATTTCACAGGGCTGCTGTCATGGTGGTGAATCTGATGCCGCCGGAGCACTCAGATGCATCGACCCATGCAAGAACACGAGCAGAGGCTGCGTCCCGACAAAACACAGGTTCCTGCCCCAGAGGGAACTGCTCTTTGCTGGCTGGACACACGGACAGCTCGTGAAGTGTGTCGCAGCCCTTTGAGGAGAGTGCCAAACCACAGCGAGTGCCAAAATGCAAGGATGGGGAAATGATGACAGGCTTCCTGAGATGATGTCTTACAGCAGCTCAGTCCCATTGTGGGGAAAAAGACAGAAAACAAAACATAACAATAGGTAGAAGGCCTTGAAAAGTTTTAGCAAATAAGAGCCCTGCTCTCAACCACTCACAGCAAAACAATCACAAATGCAGAATGAGAAAAAGACCAAATTATGAAGTACTATTTGCTTTTTATCACTGTTCCCAAAGTAAATGTTTATCTTTATCCATATACAAATTTGAGATGCCTACACCGATTTTAAAGTCCAATATATCCAACACTAGTCGTCATCTAAAGCTTTAGCCAAACACGTAGGCAGAAAACCAAAATGGATGCAGAAAAAGAAAAACGGGAAAATGGAAAAGAAAACCTTACTGATATTTCTGTGAACTTGATTATATAGCAGAAAAGGAAACAGCAGGAGTAGTGCTGATTTATTTTCACTCTGATGATAGTACAAGAGGAAGAAATAATACCCTGCAAAGGTCACTCTTATCCTGTTCATCTGTGACAGGCTGATAATCCGGGATCTCAGAAAACTTTCTTTAAAAATCTTCACGGACATGCTCTTATCAAAAGGATTAAGGTTTAATACATACCAGCAGATGCAACTGATTCAGGCATCTGCTAATCAGAGCAGCGTCAGTTGCCGCACGCACTGGCTGGAGCTGATGACTGCGGGAAGGTTTCCCTTCTTATAGAGAAAGACCAAATCCAAACATACATTAAATCATCTCTTGGCTGTGCCTCCCAACTCACACATTCATGGCTGAGCATCCCCATCCTGTGCATGCTCCTGCCTGCAGACATGTCAGGAATGGCAGGACACATGAGCTGCTCACAGCCAGCGCACCCACAGTGGTCCTCCCAGAAAGCTCCAACCCTGGGACCACCTCAAACACCACCCACGTGGGGTGGGAATGTCATTCTGCCTTTGGAGAGGGGAATCACAGGAGGAAGGGTTTCTGGATGTAAAGGCTTTGCATTCAGTAGGAGGACCCTACTGAAATTACTGCAGATGGGATGCTTCCTTTCCTACTTCCAGTAATCCACCCGGATTTTCCAGACAGCACAACACCAGCGTGCTGCAGCCAGAAGCAGGGGCACAGCTCTCAGAGGTGACCCTATCTTCAGAACAGCCCACGCAATATTCCTGATGTCCATGACTATGGCAAAAGTGTGACAGCCCACTGAGAACAGCCATAGTCAACACCCTGCAGTGAGTCTGCACAAGCCAAATGATGCTGCTACATGGGCTGGAGCTCACTAGCTCAACACCAGCGGGGCACACCGCTGTGAGTCACTGTCATCCCGCTGTGAGCCACTATCATCCCTCTGTGTCCACATGAGCCGTCCAAGTCAGCAAAACAGCAGCACCCACAGCCTTCAGGAAAAGCTGTGTGCAGCGCAAAAGCTCTGGAGTAGCTGGATGATCCTACTAAACAGTCATCAACCCTTTAGAATGGACAGTGGACGCTTCTCAGTCTCAGCACATGAGCTTATTTCCAGTGAGCCCCTCTGTCCTACAACAAAGAGATTCAAACGCCTACAAAGCCCAAAATGCACAGACCTCAAGAGAACAAAAATTGCCTTTGCAATTGGGCAAGCACTGCCTGGCTATCGTTCTGTGCTGCTGGACACTGAAGACTCTTTGGCAAAGCTGTTCAGATGCCCAGCAGTTAGATGTGCTCAGACCAGCAGAATGAGGCCAGGAAACTTTCATTTACCTCAGATATCATATGTGAAGACGGCAGAAGCCTAAGCCATTCCATTTCAGCCCCAACTGAACATCTGAAAAAGCTATATCCCCCTGAGTTCTGTAACTGAGGAACCATAAAACTCTCTGTCACATAAATGCTACAGGAGGGAGGAATTCATTCCAAACCCACCAAATCAATCTCAATCTGCTTGTACCCCTAAATTTTCCTTTTAAAAAGAAATAAATACATTCCTGATAAATGGAGTTCAGTAACATACCGGAGTTCTGTGGGCTGCACTTCCAAAATCCCTTTGCTGCGAACCAATCTAAGCAGCCAGGCTGAGGCAAGAACCAGGAATAATGAAACCAACTCTGAGCCTGGACTAGTAAATTTGCACAGACTGTACTGAGCTCAGATTCTGTGATCTGTTCTTCACAGAGCCTCACAACCCAAACCAAGAGCAATCATAAGAATCATTATTAAAGATGGGGGAATGTGCTTCCCCTTGCTGGGCCACAAGCTTTAATCATGGTTGGAGACACAGCTCTGCATAAACCGAGATAAGACATCTGAACTCTCAGCCATGCATTCCTGACACAGATATAAGTGGGGCTCTACAATTAGGAATTCACAGGGAAGAGACCTCCTAGGAACCTTCAGCACTCAACATTTTGCTTTGTTTCACCCTCATACAGCTGAAACTGTTAAATCCTATTCCACCTGTTCCACCACTCTGCAAGAAAATACATCCATTGCCTTTTCTCTGCTTTTATTATCCCCAAATCGTTATCAAAAGAAGTGACAGGATAACCACCAGCACTGTCAAACATTTAAATTCCTTTTAAATTCCAGTCATTACAAGACATTATTTCCCAGTATGCTTGAAACTTAATGAAAATGTATCACTGATTTTTTTTAATTTAATTTTCTTAACATTTTTATTGTTCTGTAGCTCATATTGAGAATGAGCCTCTTTTCCTTCAAAATAGTGCTCACTTTGGCTTAAAGTGTTGGATAGTGACAGATGTCTAGTACTGGGGGCAATGACACAGAGGCAGGGACACAGGTACAAATCCTTACATTTCTTGCCTAAATCTGCCTTCATGTTCCCCACCTGTTTGCACAACCACATCACCCAAACGCCTTCAACCCAGAACAAGGTTCCACATTGCTACGTGCCATACACATGGGGAGTAAGAGGCAAATCACACTGAAGAGGTTGCCAAGCTACAAGGAAAGAAGGGATTTTGAGAGGAAGGAGAGGGGAAACACTGCATTCAAGGTCATTTAGCACAGCAGTGGTTGCTGGGAACGAAACAGCTCTCCAGAGTGCCAGCCCAGTTCCCTCCAGATCAAGCTGCCTCCGAGAGCTGTACAGAAGTAGATTTCATCTTGACCATGGTATATATAGTCAAACAAGATTTTTTTTTCTTCTATTTAAATACTTCACAAATATTGACCACAGAAAATTTGCTTTTAGAAAAACCTTAAATACCATCAGACCAGGTACATCTTATTACCTGGTACACCTCCCACCTAATAGCAAAATAGCAAAACAAATGCTATTTTGCCAAACAGACATTCTGTTGGAAATTCAGGATAAAACTCAAGAGTTTTAGAAGGTAGGTGTCCAATTCCAGACAAAGCAATCATCATTCAATACATAATTCACAGCAGGGACAAAAAATCCTGAGCTTATGTGTGCTGCTATTTCCAGTATTTCATTTTCACAGTCTCTGTTGGAAGCCCTTTCTCCAGAGTCACACAGTTTTCTTGTTTTTTAAAAAATGCAAACATTTGTTTTATGGGCTGAAATTTGGTGTGTTTGGCTTGGGGTGCTTTTTTGTTGTGTTTTTTTTTTTTTTT